>JARFXV010000063.1:0-407500 GCA_031761425.1 Cosmopolites sordidus | reverse complement strand
CCGGTCACCTCTCTTGAAGACAGGAACTACTTTTGATGTTTTTAATGCCCTCGGAAAAAATACTATTTTTCAGGGATGAATTCACCAGATATGTTAACGGTATTATTAATGAGCTGATAAAGTTCTTCAGTACAACTGAAGGAATATTATCTAGTCCGACAGAATTTGTATTCTTTAGTTTCGTTACTGTTTTAATTATGTGATATTGGTTATCTGGCCGTAATATCATAGAGTATTGGAGTCACTTGTCTAACCCTAGTAAAAGTCATTGAACTCACCAACAGGTTCTTAGGAAGATTAACAAAGTATTTATTAAAACAACTAGCAATTTATACTTGTCTTTCAAAGTAATTCCATCTTCGTCTCTTATGGAGCTTATGTTAGTTCTTGCATTGCGTTTTTTTAATGTTATTGTTTATTATTTTCCAAGCAGTTTTGGCTTGTTTTCCGATTCAAAATATTGTTTTACATGTAAAGCAGTTTAGCCCTTGTTATAACCTTTTTATAAATTATTTTGTACGCCCAATATATTGGTAACATCTTGTTCGGCTCCGGATAATAATTTCATTCGATACAATTCTTTTAAAGTAATAGATGATATTCTGACCAAGATAGATAATATTCTGACCAAGATAGATGATATTCTGACCAAGGTTTAAATTGACCCTCATTGGATATTCTTACTTTTCTAAGGGGCAAGCACATATCAATGTAAAACTCAATATACAATGTGAAAATGCCTCAAATCCCCGATCCACACTCTCATTCTGAAATACGTCATACCAATTTTCCCCGCTCAGAGACAGCTGAAATAGTTTCATATTAGTTTCACTATAATGTCTTTTAAATTTTGTTATTTCATGCAGACTTGATGTAATTGGAATCTCTATCAACTGAGCCGAATGATCGGACAGACAATTAGTCTAAACAATACAAGACGACGAACCATCTAATTTATAATTTGTACATTTGTAATCTATTAAAGTAGCCGATCGTTCTGTGGTATGGGTTTGGTTTTTTTACTGTATTACATAACCCATAACTAAGTAGTACATATTTTACATTACTAACAATATTATATAAACATAAAGATATCATAAATAGAAAAAATATAAAATCACAGTGTTGTACCTGGAGGTGTGACTATACAAATATGTGAGATATTTTATGGAATAAACGCTCTCGTTCAAGCATTGATTTTTGTAACGAAAAATAGAACTAGCACGATATGCAAAATAACCGGCGCAATCAAAACAAAAAGCGCTTGTATTTTTCCATTTAAAAAGACCGAATAGTCGCTGACAATAGTAAATTTTAAAAATAGCTTCAGGTGACCTAATTCTTTTCATAAATCGCAAGGGGTCGGTAATGTGCTGTCTTGTATGCGAGGCTTTGACAGCAAAATACAATTGGAATATATTGAAAACAAAAGGATGTGTATTTGAGATCTTGACATCGTGGTATCTTGACATCGTGATCTGGACATCGAAGATATTGATTGAAATGTATACTGTTTTTTATATTACATATTTAGAGATGTTGTTCTTCATGATATAGTGACGGATTATTCTGTTAAGGTGATATATCAATTTATACGATAATTTTGATTAAACTTTCTAATATAAATTTGTCAACAATTAAGAGTAATTAACCAGATTGCCACTTCGCAACAGTGGCTAGATCAAATGATCTTACTTACTACCACGCCAAAGATACCGAAGGGGTGGTATTTTTTGAAATGGAAAATTAAACCAATTTTTTTTTTATTATATATTGATTAGAAAAAAGGTAGACCGATGTAAATATTACATTGTAACTACACATGTAAATATTACAAAAATACAATTAAATTCTTATGTGTCTGTTGCAGCGATAATAGCAGACATTTGTATGTCATCTTCAATATAAAACCCAAGTCACAAAACATGAAACTGTTTCTATTATTCTCGGCCTTAAGTGTCAAAAAAAAGGTTCAATAAGATCTAAGACATTTACCACCAAACACCAAATCTCTTTTTTTTAACTTTCTCACATACGTTTCGCTAACTATGTTAGCATCATCAGGAGATTGTTCAATGTAATTCTAAAATAACCGTACCTAGGTATATATATATATATATATATATATATATATATATATATATATATATATATATATATATATATATATATATATATATGTACATATACAGAAAACCATATAGGCCATATAGAGAGGCGATGGGATGACAGATGGACCAAGGCAATCCTGGAGTGGATACCGCTTGATCGCAAACGTCCGCGAAGAAGACCGAAAGCACGATGGACTGATGACATCGTTAAGTATATTGGACCCGAGTGGCAGAGGAAAGCCCAGGACCGTGAAGGTTGGAAGCATGCTGAAGAGGCCTTCATCCTGCAGTGGATCGATACGGGCTGATGATGATGATGATGATACAGAAAACCACCAGCCAATATATTTTTTTATATACTTTCTATATGTTCCAGTAAAAAGCTAATATTTTACAGCAATATAAGAATTC
This sequence comes from Cosmopolites sordidus, assembly GCA_031761425.1. Lineage (NCBI taxonomy): Eukaryota > Metazoa > Arthropoda > Insecta > Coleoptera > Curculionidae > Cosmopolites > Cosmopolites sordidus. The sequence continues at coordinate 404,978 of JARFXV010000063.1, read as the reverse complement.
ATGTTAAACTGTTTTTGGAGTTTGATAACTTAATCCATTATTTATTAGAACACCTCCACCAATCTATAAATATATTTATGAATAAAACGTTGATGGCTGATACTTTATTCGACCATTTTACAACACTAAAAAACGATAATATGAACCTACAACACCCAGACAATATACCTGGCTGTGTAGGCAAACTTATTCAACAGCCATTTTGCAATATTTCCACTAAAAACCTGAACTTTTACCAGCCAGATGGAAATACATATTTTTTGTTGGATTTAAATAAATTCCAAATTCGGATACTGAACATTGTTAGTTGTACAATAACGAATTTGAAAAGTCTAAAATAAAAGTAAAAAAGCAGAACTTAGAAACTACGTTTATTTTTCTAGAGAAAAAAATGTATTTTCCAAAACCTTCATGCCTTGATAAAATTAATTTCATTTGGGACGTGAAGAATGGTAGTGCTCTAACGGTGGTAAGATTGGCGAATAAGGCCGGTCTAGCGGAAAATCGAAGACCAACTCCTTGTTGGGTGTACTGACCTATTAAATAATTATTTTTTTCTTGATCCAGTGCATCGTCTTGCCTTAGTCCATTCTCAGGTAAATTATGGTCCAGATTTTGGACTGGAGTCAATATATATTTCATTTAGACTCCACGTACCTCTGCTCGTTTCAAATCTAAACTAATGTAAATAAATCAGTTCGTCAAAGATAATCGTATCGCTGTTATAGCGCTATTCAAGTCCAATAAATCTTCAATAGAGAGTTTCAACTTGCTTAAATCATTTATTGCGCTGTGAAACAATACGATTACAACACAATGTCCTCATTCCATGACAGAGCAAGAAGTTGCTGACCTCGCGAAATCAGGGCCCCAGCATTTGTCAAAGCGGCCACTGAAAGAATTCGGAGAAATCCGCACCAAAAACACAAAATTATTGTTCGAGGGATGAAGATACTGCCGAGATCTACCAGACACTGATTGACTGCAATTCTAGCTAACATAAGAGCCCCGAGGGCGAAAGCGCTACTTGAGCGCCATGCGAACAGAGGACACAGAAAAAGCATTTTTACAGATGAAAAAAATTTTCACTGCTGAAGAGAAATTCAATCGACAAAATGATAGAGGCCAATTGAAAATTGAAAAACTTGAGAGAGGTCAAGAACATCCCGGCTTCAACGAAGAAGAAAGTAAAGATGCTTAAAAATACCTTCTATGAAAATATTCAAAAAACAAGGAAAAAAATTTCCCGTGCTCCACATTTATTGAATATTTTTAATATTCTCCACGAGCTTACTGTGTATTTTTCATGCATACCTTGTTTGCCTGAAAACACTGAATCGTCCAGGAAAATTGAACGCTAATCCACAAGGCGAGATACACACAGCGTTGATTGGAGGCCAATTTGCTTGAGTTAAAAGCTGCTAAAGACTGGTCCTCAAGACACCCTAACCTCAATCCACTGGACGATCGCTGGAACGTTTTAGAGGAGAAGGCTTGCTCTAGACCTCACCTCAAGATCGAGGCTCTAAAAGCTGATTTCACAAAAACAGCAACTTCAACACCAGCGAAGTGGTATTTACAGCAAGAGATGAGTGGTCAAACCATTGGGAGAAGTGTATAAAAGCAAAGGGTGGACATTTCGAATAAGTTCTATATTTTTTTAATTCTCTCTTAAGTAATAAATAAAATAACGTAAATTTAATTCCGTTTGTTTTTCTATAAACTACACACTTATGGGACAGAACTTATATAGACATGTTTGATCATCCTTCGTATTCAAAGTTATTTTTAAAATGTTGAATTTATTATGACGTAATTACTCGAATATATGATGATACCACACAATGAAAAATAGTTTTAATGAATAGTAATTATAGATTTAGATGTTCAGTAAATAAAATGTTCGATTTATCGATTTATCGAACTCGCTCTTCGATATTTGAATCTTACATGAGGTTGAAACAGAAAAAAAAATTGTTACACGTGTATAGCTTCGACAGATCTAAACAAACAGGGAACAGCAAACCTTCGTCATTCCCAAGACAACAAATAAATCGATACCAAAACCCAAAATAAATGAACCGGAAATCTAGTTAGGATAACGAAATAAAACCAGATTTAAAGCACAAACATCTGAAACGGATTCAAAATAGTTAAAAGGGAAAAACTAAATTACGGTGGGGTGTAATCAAACGGAATTGCACAGTTCAAAGTGTGTTTGATGGTTGTACCAAAAGCCTAATTTTATATCAAATATGTAACTAAATTTTGAAAATTCAACATACATATTTGATGTTCGGGGCTTTTAGTTGCTTAATCAATTATAGCCAGTTTTAATGACTGTCTTTCTATGGACGAATAATAATTTTATTAATGTTAATAGAATTTGCATATGCAATCTTTGTTTAAAAACAAGCAAAAGCTATTAATCAGTGGAATATTCCCCGATTTTATCGATGAATCAATACATTTTCATATCCCAAATGTCACACAAGTGACAGCAGCAGCAATCAGAAGGTGTGATGTTTGCTCATTGGCAAGTTGGGCATTGTCATAAAGCAAAATAACATTACGATATTATTTGTCGGTAACCTCTCACTTTTCAACACATCGCTCAAATTGGTCAATTGTTGCTATCATAATTTATTTATCCGACTGTAATAATTTGCTATAAAACATATCTTTCTAATCCCACCAGACACAGCAAAATCGTGTGGGCATGGATATTGTGCGTCGATGTCGAAGGTAGAGTAGGTAGATTTTCCAGAATTTTTTCAGAAATTTTGAAAGCCAGGTGAGTGCACTGCCAGCCATCGACGAGCCCCACCCATCCCTTTAATTGGAGGGCATATGTTTCGCCTCTTCAGGGTACCGACATATGCTCTCTTGTCAAGAATAGGGAGACCCTATCCACAGTCAACCACCCATACTTTCACCGACTTCCCGTCGGATGGCGTATATATGTAATGTAAAACTTCTTTTAACAGCGTCCAAGGTGACAGTATGGGTTGACTGTGGATAGGGTCTCCCTATTCCTGACAAGAGAGCATATGTCGGTACTCTGAAGAGCCTAAACATCGAGAGGCGAAACATATGCCCTCCAATTGAAGGGGTGGGTGGGGCTCGTCACCAGTCAAGCACCTAACAAAATGTTCATTTGGGCGTAGACGCAGGTTGTTATGTGTTCCACATGAGACTGTGGAACCCAGCGGTTGGGTTTATGTGTGTATGTGTATATATATATATATATATATATATATATATATATATATATATATATATATATATATATATATATATATATATATATATATATATATATATATTTGTGTGTGTGTGTATATATATTTGTGGACCAGCTTGGAATTTCTACTTCACTCACCAGAGCTCCCTCCATCTGATTACCATCTACTTTAATAAATATTTCCGCTGTGTGTATATAATTATAACAAAGATTTATATATCACATTTCAATATCAAGATGAGTGTTTAAGATGGAAGACATATGAATTTGTATTTATGTAAAGAAATTAAAGAAACATATATCTCCTATAATTCCAACGCATGATTATGAAATATATTTCCCGAAGGGGATAAGCGGGAAAATCGATAACGTGTTGAGAAAACGATTGAGCAACGATTTTTTTCAAAAAGCTAATGTTTCTTGACCGAAAGTAAATTTTTCAATCTCAATTGTCAACGCTTATATTTTTTTACTTGTTCAAAAAAATTTCATTTCTTCTTCATCGGCTTACTATTCCTTTTCGATTTATCGCGCCCGAGTTTTGGAAAACAATTTTTTGAGTGTTGGAAAATGTTTAAATGAACCGAACCGTGATTACGTTTGGCACTAGATGAAGTTTACTTAATCGACTTTACGTCAATTTTCTCTCCTGAAGTTATCTAATGGATGTAGCTTGGAGACAACGATTAGAGTGGTGCTGTGCAGATAATCTTACTCTGGATAATTTAGCAAATAATGGGTCTTTCAAGGAGAGATTTTTTTAGCATCTGATTTGGTATACGTGGTCCTGCTATAAGGTTTGTCCCTTTAGATAAATATATAGTTTATAGGAAAATACACCAAGGGAAATTTACTTCATATTCTTTTATTTCTTACTTTTGAGGTAATTCAAAAATATAAAACTTATTCGACATGTTCACCCTTTGCTTTCAGACAATTCTTCAAACAGTTTGGCCGCTCGTCCTTTTAAGAGTACTGAAGTTGTTACTCTCACCAAATCAGATGTTAGGGCTTCAATATTGTAGTGATATATAGAGCAGACTTTCTCCCCTAAAAGGTTCAATAGCTGATAGTCCAGCGGATTGAGGTCCAGACGTCCTGAGGACTGATCTTTAACAGCGATTAACTCAGGCAAATCGACCTCCAATCAACATTGTGTGGATCTCGCCTTGTAGGTTGGCGCTGAATCTTGCTGGATGATATTTTCCTGCAAACAGGATGATATTAAGAAACTTTTTTCACCTATGGACCAAAACATTCCAGTCTTGAAAACTAAAGCAGAAAGCATACAATAATAAAACCTGTTGGGCAACCTATGAATGTTGTGAATATTATTTCTCTAAACTAATGGTATTGTTTTCAGCTAACAGCGTATAATAACCGATTCCCTTTCACTCCAATCAAATGCATTGCATAACCTTTTCCGAATGTAAACTGATTTTTGCGCTGGTTGAAGGTACATCTCCGCTCTTACACTATGACTTCTTACGCTTAACATTGTTATACACAATCCATTTTTCATCACAGGTAACCATCCGTTTTAAAAATGGATTTATTTTATTGATAATCACAAGTATATTCAATAGAAAATCACAAGTAAATTCAATAGAAAATCACAAGTAAATTCAGTCTACTAAATATAAATGTTTCTCTAATTCAGGCGGTAGTCATACAATGACTTTGCTAACCATTCCAAGATGACCCAGTTGTGTTGACACTGTTGACTGGTTGATTCCAAGAATTTATCCGACCTCTGGAGTTGTTCTATACCAATCACTTTCAGTTAGCGTCAGTATTTCGTTGTCTTCATCCTTGGCCGGTCGTCCTAAATATGGTGCATCGCTAGTTGTTTTCACCAAACTTCCTGAACTACTTACAATACGTGTAATCGGCACCCCCACCATATATGGAGCAAATATCTTTATTTACGTCTGCGAAGTATTCTTGCCTTTTAGGAAATTAAAAAGTATAATGTATCGAAAATGCTTCTTAATTTCTGTTATTTTAAATTATTAACTAAATTTAAAACACGCAACAAAATAACACAATTTTTCCCCAAGTACTCGCTAAAATTCCTTCCGACAAACCCTACCAAAACTTTACATGTGGGAAATAGATAACAGTTTTGGTCTTGCGATGCAATTGCATCTAATGCAACAAACGGAGCAGCCGTTAATCCCTGTCCGCTAAATCTTCGGTAAGCTCCAAGACCTAGGTCATGTTTAATGATGCGCGACATCATCCTCGACGGTATTTTCATCTCGCATAATATTCTGTTTTTGGAGCGGATATCTCCAAATTATTTCGCGACCTCTATTTTTTTCGATATATTTGTAACGGGTTCTCTTTGTAACCATAAGATTCTCTTTGCCACCTCACTTTATGGTACTTGCTGTCCAATCAGGGACAGAATTTTGGCATGACTACGTATACTGCGTTAGTGACGGTGTTGATTATTATATTAGATGTAAATGTTATAATTATCAGTGTGTTTGTTAATAAAATAAGTCATTTTAAGTAGTAAAATTTTCATGACTTTTAATTTCACGCTTCGGAATCCTAGAACATTACAAAGTATAGTGTGATGTTTGCAGTGCGTCCGAACTTTAAATTCAAAATAAAACAACAACTAAATTAAATACCTTGAAACTATTTATTTTATGTGAAATAACATTCAATGGCATTAATGTTTGAAAACAATTTCTGACAAGTGTCTGCCGTTGCTACTTCTGTTCATGTAAAGTTAATTATTTGAGTTATGTTGGCTTCCAAGGCGTCAATAGTTGCTGGTTTATCATCATAGACCAAATATTTGTCATAATCTCAACAAAGAAAATAATTTAAAGACGTTAAATCACATGGCATTGGTGGCCAATTAACAGGCCAATTTCGTTCCTTGAAATAATTTTTTCACCTAATTGTTCCCTCAATAAATCCGTCTGTTGGAACCGTCCTGTTAGAACCACGTCTTCTCCAGATCAGTGCCATTCAAATTCTGAATTAAGTAATCATTGGTCATCTTTCTCTGACGATCTCCATTAACGATTTGGCAAATTTGGATCTTCATCAATATTTGCTAGCAACAGCGCCGACATTTTCTTCGGAGCTCACAGTTTTTTGTCTTGTTTTTGTTTTAACTTCAAGCAGCGTGAAATGCTTTCGGAATTTGTGGATAATTCGGCGAATGGGTCACGCGGTTGGGCGATTATGTGTACCAGAAAAGACTCTGTAAGTTTGGCGCAGAGAACACTGATTTTGATCAATTCTTCTACTGGAACCTTCGGTGTGAAACACCAATTTTATCTAATATCTCTTAATCTTCTTTAATCTCTCTTAATCTTCTTTAATCTCTCTTAAGAGATTAAATCATCTGATGATGCTAACATGATTAGCACGAGCGTCGAGAAGTTTAAAAAAGTGATTTGGTGGTAAATCTCTTTGAGTTTACTGATTTTGATAATAAATTTCGACAATTTGCAAGGATTGCTCTTATGTTAAATGTTTCATGATGAATTGCAGGATATTTGGTGTGCCATGATGATTGTTTTGATGTTTTGACAGCTACTCCTATCGGAAGTTCAGACACACTAAAAAAATCACCCTCTATTAGTAATAATAACACATCTTTCAGTTAAACCTGTACGCGATGTTTATAATTTGTATAAAAAATAGTCAAAAATAGAAGAATGAAATGATTTTTATATTTTTAATATAAGTTTGTAATATCGGGATTTTATAATGCTCTTTGTGGCTTTCAGGAAACATATTCTCCGATATTCGCCACGCGTATTTATAAAATGTATTTTCCAGATATAGATAAGCATTGAAAAATCGTTAAGCTGTGGAGAAAAGTGCACAGTGGGTGGATATCGAAAAGCGATTGAACTGATAACGTAACGGAATCTTTCATATAGCTGATGTTTCCACGTCGAAATTTACTTTATCAGTTTTGCTTGTCCTTTCTTTTTTATCACATCAAAAAAAAAAATCCGTTTCATTCATCATCAGTAAACAACTCTTTTTGGATTTATCCCAGATTTATTTTGAGAAGGGTTTTCTTCAAAATGGTGAAATGTTTAAATGTACCGAATTGTGATTACCTTTTCCAGACGAAGTTGACCTAATCGACTGATGCTTCTTTACGACAATCGTCATTCTTATTGTTTCCTGGAAGTATGTCATATATGCATTTGGATAAGGTGATGTTAGTGTCTTCAATAAATAGTACGAGGGTTGTTTTAAAAGTTCTTGGCCTGACAAAGAAAACTTTATTCTTGATAAATAAAAGTTTATATTAAGAAAATAATATTTTTTATTTTTTCAATATAGTCATCTTGCAATTCAACATTTGGACAAATCACGTTCTAACTTTTGAAGTTCTTCTTAATACTCTCCTAACATTATAATGCGATTTGTCCAACTTCGCAAAACAACCGATTGTATCAGCTTTGACCTCATCATTTGAATAAATTTGAATTTGATTTTTTTAGTTTAGGGCCGCGTCAGCAACTAAGGCAATTTGGCAATCCATAAAGAGTATATACCAGACACAAAAAATATAAATAAAAATGAATATAGTAATTATTGAATAGATCATAAAGTGTAGAATGAAAGTAATATGAATTAAAGGGTATATGGTTATATTCCAAATGAAACTCGAAACGTTAATAGGCAGTAGTTAGTACCAGTAAATAAAGGATATATTATATATTATGTACACATATGTCCAAAAGTTTGGAATATTCATACATTTCATTTTTTTATTGATATTAAGTTTTCTTTTACTCGTTTACGTAATCCCATGTAAAATTCGACACAAAATTACCAATGTGTATAAAATTGATTTATTATTTTGTAGTCAAAAAATTGCAATGTACCAATTGCATTTAAAAGTAATTTATAAATAAAAAGGACAACTTTCATTAAAACTAATAAGCAGTAATTCCCTCATGGGTCCATTATCAATCCATATGCATGCTTGTAGGCGATTTAGCATACTGTCGATTAAATGATCAATTTCGGCATGTGGAATTTCCTCATTCTTCACGAGTAGCATCTTTTAGTTCTCGCAGGGTAACAGGAGAAATGTTTCGTTCCTTGCTGCGTGTTTTCAGAATGTCCCAAGCATGTTCAATGACATTCGTGTCAGGGGCATTTGCTAGCCACCCTAACTTGGTTATTGCCTCCTCTTCAAGAAAATTTTGTACTGTTGCTGTTCCATGAGGAGGTGCGTTGTCCATCCATGAAAACAAATTCATCGCTTATTGCGCCTTGAAACAGACGCACAGCAGGATTTAAAACTTTCCCCATGTACACGGCACTGGTGACTAGAAGAGTCACTAGAGTCCTGAAGAGAATCCAGGACCAATAGAGGCGTCTGTGTACCCCTCACAATACCACCCCAAAACATCATGCTCCCACCTTCAAATGGGATACGTGGGTAGCTGTTTCTAGTCGGGCTTGTCGACCTGGAGATCTCCAAACTGTATTCTTCGCGAATCGGAAACCAAAGCAATTCTCATCTCATCGGAGGGATCACGTTATTCAAGTTAGGACTATGATTCACCATTTCTCGATCCCATTATAATCTTACATTTTTTTGTTGAAAGGTTTGTTTGCAAATTTGCAACAACAAAGTTGCAAAAAAAGTAAATTTACCGCTTTCAGCCCGCGAATTATCGCTTGTCGTGAAACATTTACCCCCTTCAAGCGTAACAAGATTGTAGATTCCAGATGATTTCTTGCTGTTGTACATCGTTTTCCGTACACGTTTTCGTACACGTTTCCGTACGTTTCCGTACACGTACATCGTTTTTCGTACACTTCTGGGGCGATCCTTTACGTCATTTGTCTCTTGGATTTTTTTATGGATTTTCGATATAGCACTTTGGGAAACACCTACAAGTTCCGCGATATCACTTTGATTAAAGCCCTGTTGTAACAAAACAATTACTATTGATTTGTTAAAATGAGATATCACGTTTCTAGGCATTTTTAAACGGATTGATTGAAAATTGAAAAAGAACTGAAATAATGTGTAAAAAAGAAATAAAATAAATAAAATAATGTGTAATATCAACGAAATGGGCAAAAAAGCGAGAAATCTGTGTTATTAGCAAAACAGTGATATTGTAATTTTCATTTAAAAACTGTCTAAAATAAATATCCATTACAATTTTTAGAGTATCATAGGCGCAGATATCCCATTTGTAAGTATTCTACATTTTTTGGACATATGTATATATTAAGAGTAGAGGAATAGATGAACATTTTAAGGGAAAAAGGAGTTTAAAGACAATAAAGATGGACTATATCAAAGGAAAGAAGGAAGAGGAACGGAGGAATTCAAAAGGAGAACTAGAATAATGAGGGGACCAAATAGACGGAAGGTCCCTAGCAGGTCCATGTCTTTGCGAAAGAGCAAATAGCGAAGGGTACTCTTGCAAGACATGACGAACAGAAAGAGGAGCACCACATAAGGTATCACATACTTCTCATTAGATAACCATATAACGCTCGAGAGCTGGAGGGGGACCACATTCGAAGATTTTAGGTTTCACGGTATATAACTTGGAGAAGTAACCCAAAGTATCCCAGTCAAATTGAACAATACCTTGAACAATTAGTGAGATGGAGGACAAAGCATTCCAGTGATGGAAAAGGGGCAAGACCAATTGTGCCAATTTTACTTTTCCACCTGCACAACACAATCCAGGAGATTTACCGCTGTATTTCAACGTTTACTACACGGACAAATGACTGACATTTCTCCAACTGATCTGACCGCACCGTAATCGATTTTCGGATCGTAATGGAATGTCACTCGTTCCAGGTTCACGGGAGCACTGCGTCGCCGCAATCGCTTATGTTCATCGTGTCGTGCTCACTGTTGTTGTGTTTGATGTGCACGAACTCGTTGCATTCTAAATTTATCCACATTTTCAGTCACTCTCGAACGCGATTCGGACATACCAATACGACTATTATCATTATCTATCGCTCGCTGGTCATAATTGCGGTTTGCACGTGAGGTAGCTCGTCGCACATCTCACTGACTTCGACGACCTGGGTCAGCTTCTCTTCTCCTCGCCATTGTAATGAACACTGTAAAACGACACGGAATTGCTTTCACAGTCACTCAAATCTGTCAGTTGAGATCTGTCAATGAGAATTTTAAAATATTGAAAACCTCAAACTACGTCCTTGAAGGTAAAATTTGTGGTTATGTCTGAATGCAAAGACAGACAATAGGTCCACCACGAACGCCATCTATTAAAAGTAATCCGAAGTGGCGATTCCCATACTAAATTACCAATTTTGAATTTTTCAATTTTTCAACTGTTCTTTTGGGCTTTCCCTATTTAATTTTTTTCCCTACTTTATTTTTAAACCACTTCTGTATTACTCCTGAGCGAACACAACAAAAATAATTATTCAAATCGGTCAAGCCGTTTTTGAGTTTTAGCGAGCTTAACGAACAGCAATTGATTTATATATATATATATATATATATATATATATATATATATATATATATATATATATATATATATATATATATTTCTTCTACCTCTGGCCAGGCAATATTTCTTTAATCAACCTAGGTTTTATTATTTTTCAAGTACTCCACAATCACGTCATTCCAAAATTTTCATCTTCCTCTAGTTCTTTTTCTAACACGTTTTGTTAACCATAAATTTTTGATCTGTCGGTTTCCCCCCATCCTTACTGTGTGTGCAAACCATTTTAGTTGCTGTTTTTCGATACTTCTAGTTATTGCTTCTACTTTCAGCTTTTCTCCCGTTATTTCGTTTCGTATCCTGTCCATTCTTTGCCACCCTTGCCACCCGCCCTATTTGATTTCAAGTTCTTGCAATTTACTTTTCTGTTGGGTATTTAGTATCCAGCTTTCGCACCCGTAGGTAAGAATAGGTTTAAATATTGTTTTAAATACGGCAATATTTGTGTCCCTTTGTATTTATTTGTTTTTTAATTATTTATTAATTTACTATTTAATCAGAGGTATAGTTTGTTTATCATTTACTTCAGTCTCATTAGTACCATTATTTGGAATCTTTCTTCCTAAATTTTTATTTGCTCTAATTCTATGTTATTTATCTTTATTTTTTCTTTAGCTTCATTCTTTTTGATGATCATTATTTTTGTTTTATTCAAGTTCATCTTTAGGTTCCTTTTTTTTAGAGCATCATTCAATATTTCAATGTTCACAAGTCATTAGATCGTCAACAAAAGCGCATTCTGTTATCGAAATATGGTCTAACTATCTATACAATATCTGCAGTTTCTTTACTTTATTTTCCACTTCCTTTACTTTAACTAATATAACATCAAAGAATGTTAGATTCAGAAGTACTTTCTATCTTAAGCCTTATTTCTTTTCAAATACTTTTGATTGCATGTTAGATGTTTTGATGTAATATAATATGTTTACAGAGTTGACCTATGGTATTTCTTAACGAAGCCTTCATACAAATTGAATTTTTGCATTGAAGTTTTTCTCTATCAGCTGTTTTACAGTAAATATGTGATCCTGGTCGCCTCTTTCCTTTTCTAAAACCACACTGGGATTCTTATAATCGTGTACTCAAAAGCGTTATTTCCCTATAATTCTTACAGTTGCAATTGTCGCCGTTAAGTTGAAAAGCATGGTTAGTACATTTGCCCCCGTTGTTATCTGGGTTTAGTAACATTTATGACGTGATTCCATCGTGCCCTGCTTCTTTGCCTCTTTTTAGCCTTAATTAACGATTAGTTGTACTTTTTCTATATCAAGTTTCTGGTATGCTTCTTTTTCTTTCCATTTTCCTAAATTTTATTATATTTTTGTGCATATTTGTTACATCTCAACTGGAAATTTCGTGATTCAAAATATTGGGATTTATACAATTTTTCCATTAATGTATTTAACATTTTGGATGTTTCTCACGAAACCTTCTTACGAAAGGCTCTCGGTTCAGTTTTTTGGTGCACTAGTTCAACTTCGTCAATTTTTTGTTTAGAATCTGAAGTGTATAAACTTTCCAGTTCAAAAGATGGATCTCCAACTACATCATCACTCGACAAACAATCATCATTTTCTAAAAATTAATGTACTTTGAAATTCGATATTCTTCCAATCTAATAAACGAAAGTAATTTTTAGACGATCTGGTCATGTTGGCAAAAAATCAACTTTAACGGGGACTTTCGGTCAGATTCATCCATCACCAACTTTGAGGAAAAATAACACCCCACTGTGTTTCTGTGATAAGCATAACCTAATGATTGTCAGCTATTCAAAAGGACTAAGTTGGGAACTAACTTCGTTTCGGTATTACAACTGTCCATACATGTTGCTGGATCGCTGGGTCAGAGCCAAGGTTCACACTGCCGAAGAATTAAGTTGAAGGCCTAATATACGCATACATAATATATAGCTGATTCTAGAAATATAGCCAAGTTTTGTTGGAGCTGTAACAATATTATACACCAAATTTGTAGTTCGGTTGAATCTTTAGAGAAATTAGATTTATGAATTAATGCAAGTTTTTTAAACTTCGTCTGAATTGTGCGGAATCTATCGATAATAAAGTTTTTTTGCATCTAAATATTCATGACATATCCTACATGTATTGTTGAGTTAGGGTGCTAATACAAATTTACCCAAGACAATATGAAATTATGTGCATCAAATGCACACGGCATTACATTTAAATATACCAACTCTCCAGGCTTTGAAATAAAATTATGTTTTGCAAATATTCATAGTCCGACAACGCAATTTATAACGATCTTAGATTAAAAAAAGTAAAAATAATTGTCTTTTTGATATGTGAATGCTGTTTAGCAAAACATCTAATTATACTATACAAAAATGAAAATAAAACCATAATTTTAGAAAAAATATATTCTAACAAATTATATGTTACAATACCCACCCACAGGGATTTTTTTTTCTGTTTATAATCAGGCCTAAATTGAAGTAAGCCCCAGTAAACACAAGAATTTTCAAAGCAACATTATGCCGATACTTTGATCGTAGGAGTGCGAAATGAAGTAAATATAGAAAGGCCAACCTTCGTCATTTCCAATATAATAAATCGATCAAGACCAACATTTGAGGATTGTAATTGGGACGGAGAAATAAAGAAAAGGGTTAAAATGAAAAAAAATATATATACAGCTGGAATACAAAAACGTAAACATAAAAAAACGAAATTAAGTTTAGATGAAGTTTGAATTATACTAGAACGTTTTGGTGTTACTAAAGATTGGTATTTGTACGAGGGTTGCTATTTATTTATCCGGAATAATAAATAAAAACAAATATTTTTCATTGAAAATGGTTTCATTGTTTTTCAAAATCTCCACCATGATCGATACAGTTTTGCATACATTTCAACCAATTTTCATAGCACTTTTTCCATTCCGATTGAGGTATCTCCAAAATATGCATTTTGAACGCATCAACCACTTCTTATGACGTCGAAAATCATTGACTACGTAGTTAATTATTCACGGACGGGAACAAAAAGAAATCATTGGGTGCCAAATCAGGACTGTACGGCGGAGGATACATCAATTCGACTCTGGTTGTTTTTTTTCTTATTTCTTCAAGGACTTCTGGCAAACAAATAGTTATAAACCATTCAGAATTCACCGTTCTACGATTCTCTAGTGACACTGTAACCGCATGCCCATTTATGCCAAACAACAGGCGATCATTTGCTTCGAAATGCTTTTTGTGCGAACAACTTTTGTTATGTTTGGCTCATTTTGAAAGACCCATACAGTCAAATATTATTTACTTTTGGGTATATCCGCATATATCTAAGATTAGACACCTGTGTAGATGTTATATACGGCTTTTGACGCACTACGATTGTATTTTTTGAGCATTTCTTTGCACCAATCGACACCCTTTTTTGAGGGACAGTCAAATTATGCGGAAACCAACGCGCACCAATCTTTTTCACGGCTCAATGTTCATGTAAAATCTTGTATATGCTTGTCATACTAATGCCAAGGGATGTCTCAATCTCACGGCATGTCACATTAACGAGCTTGCCAGTTCAGTTCGCTTTATCAGTTCGCGCACAGTTGGAATGTTTTCTGGCACAAAAACCGATTTTGAACGACCTTCTTTAAATTCGCCCGCGAGCAAACGACGGCTACGATTGAATTCACTAAACCAGTGATGCAGTGGTTTTAAATGGTGCTGCATCGCCCAAAGTCGAAGTGAGTTGATCGATGCACTGTTGATGAAATCATCGCATGAAAATGTTCACGAGTTAATTCCATTTTTTGACATAGATCAAATTTTCAAGTCACTAAACAAAACAAATATCATCCGTATGACAAAACGTTCTGCGTACGTATACAGTCAACAATGTCAAACTTTACGATATGTGTGTCAGATGGCGCCTAGCAACACCATTGTTGCCAATTCCGGATACATAAATATCAACCCTCATAACACATCATTCTAATTCCACTAGATTCAAAACAAACCTTCTTGGCAAGAATATTGGGCGTTGGCGTCAATTTCAAACGTCTAAGTTCTATCTCTATTTGTTTTCGCTTGAAGGTATTATAATGAATTCAACGATGTGACGTCGCCGATTTTTGTAGACTTCAATTCTCGTGGAATATAACTGCAGTTTATCTGGATTTTGCCCACTACATGCCAACCTAGTAAAATAACTTGCTGCTAAAGGCAATTTTCGTCTCAATGCGAATTTCGTTTCAATCTTTTGAGAACGTCAAACATGTGGGTCATTTTCTAGAAAAAAATTTATTATCTTATACACCGAGTATGCCTTACAGCATTCTCTACGTATGTAAGAAAAAAATGTCAGTAGATTCAGTAGCAATTTTCTTCAGATAAAACTGAAAGTAGATACAAAATCAAACTGCTCTTTTGCAGTAGTGAAGACAAGTTATATGCATTAAATGCCAGACGGTACAACAAATGTCAACACTTCATAAACTTTCTAAAATCAAAAGGGCAGAAAAACAAATAAAATTTAAATTGTAGTCTCGGTTGTATAAACTTTAAAGTTCAGAACATTTGTGCCCGCCTAATACTTTCTAAAAAGTATAGCACTCTCCAATGCAATAAAGTGTATATAATAAATCCATATTGTAATATATACTGAACTCTGTATAATATATAAAAATGCACTACGACAGCGCATACTAAAAATCCGATCCCAGAAGTGTAATCCGAAAGAAAAATCCAAGAGAGTTCGCATTCCGAATTTTACGATCGGGATTACAAAAATATTTCATATATTCATTGGCTCTTTTCCGATTTCATGTTATTGTAAACATCAAAAATGTTAAATACATTAATGGAAAAATTGTTTGAACCCCAATATTTTGAATCACGAAATTTTCAGTTCGGATGTAACAAATATTCACAAAAATATAATAAAATTTAAGAAAGTGGAAACAAAACCAAGCATACCAGAAACTTGATATAGAAAAAGTATAACCAATCGTTAATAGGCTAAAAAGAGGCAAAGCAGCAGGGCACGATGGAATGACGGCATAAATGTTACTAAACCCAGATAATAACGGGGACAAATGTACCAACCATGCTTTTCAACTTAACAACAAAGGAAGATAACATTCCAAACCATTGGGAAGTAGGAATAATCCTGCCTATATTTAAGAACGGCGACAATTGCAACTGTAAGAATCCCAGTGTGGTTTTAGGAAAGGAAAGAGGCGACCAGGATCGCATATTTACTGCAAAACAGCTGATAAAGACAAGATAGAGAGAACAGCTTTCATAGATATAGAGATGCATTCGACCATCCTAACCTAAGGACTTAATTTGTATGAAGGCTGCGTTAAGAAATACCATAGGTCAAATCTGTAAACATATTATATTACATCAAAATATCTAATATGCAATCAAAAGAATTTGAAACGAAATACGGTTTAAGACAGAAAGTACTTCTGAATCTAACATTATTTAATGTGATATTAGTTAAGGTAACTAAGGAAGCGGAAAATAAAGTAAAGAAATTGCAGATACGATATAGATACTTAGACCATATTTCGATAACAGAAAGCGCTTTTGTTGACGATCTAATGATTTGTGAACATTGAAATATTGAATGATGCTCTATAAAAAAAGGAACCTAAAGATGAACTTGAATAAAACAAAAATAATGATCATCAGAAAGAATGACGCTAAAGAAAAAATAAAGATAAGTAACATAGAATTAGAGCAGATCAAAATTTAGGAGGAAAGATTCCAAACAATGGTACTAATGAAACAGAAGTAAATGATAGGCTGGATGAAACGAAAGATTAAACTATACCTCTGATTAAATAGTAAATGTTTAAGAAATAAATAAATACAAAGGGACACAAAGATTGCCGTGTTTAAAACAATATTTAAACCTATTTTTACCTACGGGTGCGAAAGCTGGATACTAAATAACCAACAGAAAAGTAAATTGCAAAAACTTGAATTCAAATAGGGCGGGTGGTAAGGTTATTATAACAAGAAGGGACAGGATACGAAACGAAATAGCGGGAGAAGAGCTGAAAGTAGAAGTAATAACTAGAAGTATCGAAAAACAGCAACTAAAATGGTTTGCACACACAGTAAAGGTGGGGGAAAACATACAGATCAAAATTGTATGGCTAAGAAAACCTGTTAGAAAAAGAACTAGAGGAAGATGAAAATTTTGGAATGACATGATGACATGATGAAAGAAATATTGCCTGGCCAGAGGTAGGAGAAAGTGGGCAAAATTAGAGTTATTTAAAAATGATTCTGTTCTATTACTTCCACGTTTTATAATTTATATATATATATATATATATATATATATATATATATATATATATATATATATATATATATATACATAAATTAATTGCCGTTCGTTAGTCTCGCTAAAACTCAGAAACGGCTTGACCAATTTGAATATTTTTTTATTTTGTTCGCTCTAATACAGGGGTGGTTTAACAAAAAAATTGGGAGAGCCCAAAAGAACAGCTAAAAAATCGAAAAATTCAAAATTGGTAATTTAGTATGGAAGCTCTATATATAAAAATCAATTGCTGTTCGTTAGTCTCGCTAAAACTCAAAAATGGCTTGACCGATTTGATTTTTTTTTGTTTTGTTCGCTCTAATACAGCGGTGGTTTAAAAAAACACTGGGAAAACCCAAAAGAACAGCTGAAGCATATAAAAATTCACAATTGGTAATTTAGTGTGGGAATCGCCACTTTGGATTACTTTTAATAGATGGCGTTCGTTACAGACCTATCATCTATTGTCTTTCTATTTAGACATAACCACAAATTTTAGCCTCGAGGGCTTAATTTGCAAGCAAGTTTATAATCGAAAAAATGGATTTATTTTTCCGTACATTCTCCCTGAAGCCCAATACATTTTTTTCAGCGGTTCACCAATTCATTTCTTCCGTCTCTCAAGTGATTTTCTTGAAGCCTTCAAAATATTTATCTATGGCTGCTATAACTTCTTCATTTGATGAAAAACGCTTGCCACGTAGGATTTTTTGCGGTTTGGGAACAGATGAAAGTTAGAGGGGGCCAGATCAGGTGAATATGGTGGATGCTCCAACAATTCGTAGTGTAACTCCTTCAATTTCAAGCCATTGCAAGTATGCCTCTGTGAGCCGGTGCCTTGTCTGGATGAAACATTTTTTTCCTCGCTGAACTAGGTCTTTTCTCACGAATTTTTGCATCCAATTGATTCAGAAGGTTTGAGTAATACTATCTTGTTATTATTTTACCGGTTTGAAGGTAATCAATTAACAAAATGCCTTTTGCATCCCAAAAAATTGATGCCATAACATTTGTGTACCATCTTGATCACTTTGGCTGCTTCGGGGCTGAACAACTGGGCTTAGTCCACTCTGCGGTTAGTGGTCGCAGTTCAGGATCATACAGGTAAACTCAAGTCCCATCCATAGCTACAACACTACGTTTAAAATCTACTTTATTCTTTCGAAAAAGATCCAAATGTTGGTTAGAAAGTTTTACTCAGTCATTTTTGATCAGAATTTATCAAACGCGGCACCCATCTTACACATAGTTTTCTCAAGCCCAGTTTCTTTTTCAAAATATGAAACACCCGTTCTCGAAGTCAATTGTTTGTCATCCATAACCATATCATGTATAGAATTAATTATGTTCAGTAGTTGCACTTATTGGACACCCAGAACGAGAATCATGATCCAGGTTTGTCTGATCACGTTGAAACTCACCTGCCCACTTACAAACCATTGTTTTTGAAGGAGCAGACTCCCCTAATACATTTACTATTTTACTATAAATTTCCATTGCCTTTAAACCTTTTTTTACAACGACTTTAATCACTGCACGACTTTCAATATTTTCCATTTTAAAAATTATTAATCTTAAAGAGAGGAGATTAAATCATCTCCTGATGATGCTAATATGGTTAGCGAAACATGCGTCGAGCAGTTCAAAAAAGTGTTTTGGTATTTAGTGGTAAATCTCTTCAAGTTTACTGATACGTTTACTTTAAGCTGCTGTTTTTGTACGAATAAATTGCCAGATCGACTTGAAACTTGACATATGTTCATATGAAGGATGAAACTTCAAAATGTGGTAGATTATATAGTTCTTTTAGTACTCTACAGGGTCTCCGTGAACTTTTCAATTAGCCTATACTACGACATTTTTATTAATTGCAACTATTTAGTTTCTTAAATCTTAATTTTAAGGGAAATATCTATAAAATAAATAATATAAAAAAAAATAAGTACCTATAAAATATGAACTAGTCAAAAAGCTCTTTTCAAACCTCCGTGATGATTTCTAAAACCGTTCAATTTAGAAACTAACGATATATGTATATTTCATTTACTCCATAACATGGCTTATCTAGAGTCATTTATCACATCATGTCAGCTAGTTGCATCCTCACCAAAATCACATTTATCTTTTCAATTGAAACATATATTTTATGTATTCCCATATTTTTTATTTTTAATGAACGGATTTATAAAAAAAAAATCTTTCTTTCGTAAAATAATTCGCACAAAAGTTTCATTCCACTTTCCAACCTGTACTTAATTTTGATTATTTTAGAAAACATTATTTTCCATCTTATTATTCGAGGAAATATTCATTTTTGTGTTATTATATAAAACAACCGTGAGCTTTTTAATTCCATTATCAAATGTAAAGACTGGTGAGAAAAACATTACGTGAAAAATATTTTAAAACTTTGATACTAATTTTTCTATTTATGAAACGTATAAATGTAATTAAGCTTAACAAAATGGAAAATCTAGTAAAAGGTAAAAGTTTTGTTAGGATTTTTATATTTGAACCATATTCATTTATTCATGCGGACCATGGAATGATTTAAATAAAAAAAATAAAAGCTTGAATATATTAAAAAACAAAGGCATATTTCTGAAGAATTACAATTATTTCTGCCATGTCCCTACAATTAAAGCATAAAGCATGTTTTATGTTGGCAACATGTTTAGCTATATCCTTAATTCCGGTAAATCAATGCCTACTGTGCACTTCATCATCATATATATATATATATATATATATATATATATATATATATATATATATATATATATATATATATAACTGCACCTCACGAATCTTTTGTAATGTTGCGAAAGCAGACCATTTCTGCACTTGGCTGGAAACTCTTACCCCATCCTCCGTACTCACCAGACTTGGCATCTTCCGACTACCACTGGTTTTCATTTTATCAGCCTGGTTTTTAAGATAGCCCTATTGGCTCATAGTTTTATTTCATTAGATGTATTTCTATTAATTTTTGAGGTCTCTAGTCGACACAGGAAATTTCGGAGATTTGATCCCGAAGGACGGAGGTCCGACTATTTTTGAAACTTTATTTTGCAACGAAGTCCAGGCGAACTTCACGGAGGTTAATCTGAAGTCCGATGAATGAATCGGTAAATGTGAGTTATTTCTGCCGCTGTCTGCGCATAGGTGCAGACGCCGGGCCGGCATCGACAGAGATGCCGGAGATCTCAGCGATGTGTACACGGAGGCTAAACTTACTTAAGTCGGGAATCGAGAAAATTTGGATAACCGGATCTTGATGCCGGAATTTGGAGACGAGTTGTGAGCATGAACGCTGGAAGTGATAGAATTGGGAAATTGGTAGAACACCAGTTTCCCGATCGATTTGATTATTTCTAACAAACCAAGGCGCATTTAAATCTACACGCAATGATTTGTTCTGGAAGATCTGTAGCTTTTTGACCGTGGAAGGCACAATGTCTCGCGGACTTACCATACTTCGACAATTACTCAGTTGTTGAAGAAATGGCTTAATGACTCGATCACCTCAAAAGAGGTGCGGTTTTTCTGGGAGGGCATTGATAAATTGCCAGAGAGATGGTATAAAGGTGCAGCTAGCTATGGCGCATACTTTGAATAAATGTTTTACCTTTCTCCGAAAACCTGTTTTTTTTTAATTAAGAATTATTAATCGCTAATTAATTGTTAATCGATGGTGTATTCAACATTTTGACACTGAATGTATATATGTTTCTCTTTGTTCTTGCATTTTAACTCTTTTTTCTATTATTTATCTCAGTATAAATAGTGAGTCCTGCGTATTCTTTCGTATCCACTCTCGTAAAATTCAATTGCATATATAAAAGGTGATCTAACAACAGTTATATGTTTATATTGATGCTATTGTATGGCTTATCTATCCCCATTTATCACACCACGTCAGCTGGTTACATCCTCACCACAATCGCATTTATCTTTTCAATTGAAACGTATATTTTCAGTGTTCCCATAATTATAATCGATATGTATAAATGATTTTATTCAAATCACCTATTGATGTATAATTCGAACACAAACTTGTTTCGTAAACAACTTTATAATCGGTCAATAAATCTGAAAGATTGCCCACACACGTCCCATCTAAATTACAATTTATTGCCCTACCGGTTAAATAATAATTTTAACTTTGATGGGATCCCTTTTTTTCTTCTGAAATAAAAGTTTAACGGTTTGGGAAATAGCTGGTGTGGCTTTCTCGAATTTTCGTTTAAGAATTTTTTTTTCTCGTCC
This sequence comes from Cosmopolites sordidus, assembly GCA_031761425.1. NCBI lineage: Eukaryota > Metazoa > Arthropoda > Insecta > Coleoptera > Curculionidae > Cosmopolites > Cosmopolites sordidus. The sequence goes on along the minus strand of JARFXV010000063.1, from coordinate 383,631 downwards.
GTAGGAAACTAGCTAAATGGCCATTATCACGGTCGTATGGTGCTTTAGCAACAGCTTGACTGTATCAATTTGAATTGGAAAGTTTGACTTTTTTCAGTTCACCGACTTTTCTGTTAAAGTCATATTTTATTTTGATGGAATTTTGACCTAAAGAGTCGTTATTGATCTTTTATTTGTGAATTTGTGATGGTCTGTAAAGATTTGTGAATTAAGTATCAGTTTTATATTCTGTTTGTGGGATACTTTTGCAGGAAATCCTTTTTTTGTAATAAATTGTAGTTTCATATTGTTTTGGTCTATGTTTATTAATTAATACAGAAAAAGTGCATGGTGCTGTGATTCTGCCTTAATTGTCTGTCCACAATATATTTTTAGGCGGATTCTTATTCGTCCACTTTTATTTTCTTCAGAAGATATATGTTTCGTCTCTCGATGTTCGGACTCTTCAGGGTACCCGACACATGCTCTCCCATCAAGATAGGGAGACTCTATCTCTATCTATAGTCAACAACACATACTTTCACCCTCTTTCCGTCGGATGGCGTATATATGCAGTGTTAAATTTTCTTGAACTGCATCCAATGAGACAACAGTAGCTCATCATACGCCCATCTGCTGGGTTCTGGAACCCAGTCCAACCAATCAATATATATATATATATATATATATATATATATATATATATATATATATATATATATATATATATATATATATACGTTATCCGACAGTCATTTTGAACTAAATGGACCAAAAAAGGTGACAGTTTTTAATTGTGATCCGGTGATTCCCTTCTTCATTAAAAAAAAAAAAATAGGGTCCAATAATGCCACCGCATATCAAACATACTATACAGTGATTTTTTGTTTATGCTAAGGTTTATCTTGTATCGCATATAATTATTATTGTCCTGCCAAAATAAATTAATTTTGTATTGTCATATAGCTGATTCATTTTAATTTTCATTGTTAAAAGTTCTAACTCTTGAAAAATGTAATTTTAATTTTTATTTGAAATGTTTATGTTTAGAAATTGCTCACGTAGGAGATTTAGTTAACTATTTCAAGATCGATTTTCGAGGCTGATTCCAGATTTGTCAGAAGATGAATGATCCTGCAGGAACGAAGTGCTTTTAGAAGCCTTTTGGTACTTTTCCTCGTCGTGTTTCAACGTTGTCGGTAATAAAACAAATAGCAGGTTGGATTAATGAAGATGAACAGCGCGAAAAAAAAAATATCCTGATGATACTAACATTGTAAGAGAAATGTGTCTCGAGACTGTAAAGAAGTATTTGGTATATTGAAATCGTTCATTATGTTTATGGAACTGAAACAATTAGACGTGAAAACATTTTTAATACGATCATGATTTCGCGATAACGAAGAGAGTACTGATAAACTACAACCAGGTTCTTCAATAACTGGTAGGACTGAAAGAAATGCCGAAAAAGCTTTATCGTGAATATATCATATCATTTTAATGAACAATTTGGGAAAGTTAAAGGTATATAAAAAAGAAATGCCCACAAAAGTAAAACTATACGGGATTTTTAAGGTAAAAAATATCGTGGTATCGTATTCATCATATTTACCGTCGTATGACTTTTTTCAAAACTACTATTTCCAAAATTGAAACTGACCATGTAACAATGAGTCTATTTTTCAGAAAAAAAAAATAAAAACTGTAAATATATAACTTCTGGTTTTTCATATTGTATCAGTCGCCTTTTTCTTTGACACTACCAATTACCAGTAAACACTTAGAAAATTACATTATGTGAAAAAATTAGAGGAGTTTAATCACAAAATAGTTATCTAAATATGATACTATTCTACTCTATAAGCTTCAACGATCTGTTTTATCGGAAAGTATTATGTAACTTTTATTGGTTACCATTTTTTTTTCGATGTGGGCGTCAGATATCGTTTAGGGGCATGTCAGCAAGAAGATGAATCAGGGTAAATATTAAGGAGACGTTCCCTACTCATTAAACAAACATTAACTCTATCTTTCAGGGAGTGTGCGGGAAAATGATATGTTCAGTAACTGACACATTGTTTGAATCTATCTTGTGTCTATTTAACGTTTTAATTATTATTTTGAAAATAAATCTTCATGATCAACTTTTATAAATACCTGTTTCTACAGGGTGGCGCAAAAATGTTACCCGTTTTAAATTAAAATATCTCGTTTTTGGTTAAACGAGGCAAACGATGGACAGTAAGATCAGCGAAGGCATCCAACGTGTCAAGGAAAGTGTTCGGGAAGGAACATCAACCAGGCGACGCTCCTCAATCAGGTGATTGATGAGCGTTGCAGGAATCAGAAGAGATGGAAATCCGAAGGGGCTGAAGTCTGAAGAATACACCGGGTGCGATAAAATCTCCCATTCCAAAGTTATTATTGCTGTATGTGGGCATGCGTTGTCCCGATGCAAAATTATTTTCCTTCTTCCTTCGTCACTAACATGAATCAGTTGCTGTTGATGCCGGTCAGCAGTGATCGTTTGATCAGATGGAGCAACTCATAATTCATGACGCCCTCCATATATACAGCTACACCTTTTTGTCGTAAATTTTATATTTTGCGATATACTGATTGATGGCTCATCAGTATTAATCCACGATTTTCACTTCTTTGGATTATCGTAGAGGATCCAGTTTTGTAACTTGTGTAAACATTTAGAAACGATTCGCAGTGTTACTCCGAGTTTCTCTCCGAACTTTGCAGTATACGAGAAGGATTTTTCACTTTTCTTGACTATGCGGGACGTTTTGCAACTACTTCTTACAAATACTGTACGACATAGTATTATCTTTCAAAGTAGCACAAATCATGCCCTGAACTACTACAGGCAGTGTAGTAGTCCTAGGCAGTGCCTCAAATGTTGTTTTTAGAACAACATATAACTGATTTATTAGGTTATATTTACAACAGCCTCGTATAGTATACCTCATTTTTAAGCTGAAAGATGGTGTTTTAAAATAACTATAAGGCGGAAAAAATCTAATTCGAATAGGTTCTGCAATCGCTGAAATGTAGGAACCGATAATTTAATTGAAGGCATAATAAATGGTCCGTCACTTGAAGTGTTACCAATTAAAAATGCTTACAAATATTATTACTTAATATTTTACTTAATATTTATGTTGAACATACATTATATTTCATGAAAAACATCTTACTGTTCAATATGGCGATCTTTGGCGCGGATGATGGCATCAAGTCTTCCTATGAATGCATCGCACGCTGCACGAATGTGGGTCTTTGGAATTTGTTATCATTCTCGACGAAGAGCTGACTTCATGTGTTCAAACTCTCATATTTTTTTGTTGACACCTTAGTCTCAATTCAAGTCTGGTGAGTATGGAGGCCATTGTTGCGAAGAAACGAACTGTGGAACGTTATTTTGTAAACATTGTTGTATCAATTTAGCTTTAGGGGATGGTGCCGAGTCCTGTTGAAATGTCCAACCGTTGGAACAAAATTGTTTGTGTGTTCAAGGTACCAACGCATCGTTTAACACCTTTTGTTGGTACACTTGCTGTTTCACCTTAATGCCCTCATCGGCGAAAACGATTAGAAAGCGACCATTTGCAGTTACAGCAGCCGAAACCATCACTGAAGCAGGCGCTTGTTTACACATAGCAACTCGGTTGTCCAAAATTTCGCTGGACAACGCTGGTCCAAATTACCCTTCAACCGCACCCGATCTTTTTGTTTGTTTACGCATTGCTGAACAGTGAAAATGTTCTCATCAGAAAATGCAAAATTTTCGCCTTTGATCGTTGAAGTATTGTTGCTTTTTGTGTCGTTGTTAAATCTTGCACTTTTTGTATCTTGTAAGGCTTCTAGTTCATATTTCAGTATGCGGCGTACGCTTGCGTCGGTCACGTTCAGCTGTTTAGCCAATTTTGTTACACTCTGACGTGGATTTCTTTCAATTCGTGCCCTTGTCTTTCGAACCATTTCTGGTGATGTTGCGAATTTTTTATGACCACCTCCATTGCGTTTTACGATGCTATCAATATCATTGCAACGTTTAATGGTTCGATACACATGGAACATTTTATTAACACGTAAATGCAGCAGCTCACGAACAATAACAGGTTGCGTTTTTCCTGCCAAATACAAAGCAATCACACTATTGCGTTTGAATTCCATTAAGACTTTTTTTTTTCAATTACGATGTAGAACGATATGCTGTCATAAACTTCAAAACAGTATTATAAAGTCTGTCAAATTTTGAGAGCGTTGTGATCAGCTGTTCGGCAGCAGAGTGAGGTTGGTAACACTTCGAGTGACGGACCCTATAGACAAACAGTTACTAGTTTTTTTTGGTTTTTTGTTCTACTTTACTACTTTTACTTTATTACAAGTGTGTAATTAATATTAATTTTCTTTGTTTTTTAATTTCAGGTAAGTGTCAGCACTTATAGCACAAATATTACTAGTGTTTTCCTGGTAAGTAATATATTTTTTGACGTATATTTTTTTAAACTATTTTATAAAAGACTAGTATTGTATGAAATAATAAAATAATATTGTATAAAAGATACTATTTTAGTTATATTAACTCTTGAAAGTAAAAAAAAAAAAATGTAATGAAGGAAATGAAATAAATGTTAATGTCAAACAACAATTTGTTTATATAAAGGTCATTCGAAGAGTTCTCGGCCTGATAAAGGAAACACAATATTTTTGATGTTTTATTTAGTCATCTTGCAATTCAATATATTTAAACCAACGACGTTGCAACTTTTTAATATCCTCAGTGCAATGCGATTTGTTCAACTCTGCAAAATAAGCGGTTGTATCAACTTTGATTTCATCACTGGAAGTGAATCTTTGTCCAGCAAGCCATTTCTTCAGGCTGGGATTCAAATCCGCCGAATGTGGTGCATGTAGAAGAACACTTTCTTTTTAATCTGAATAGTACTTTCCCATTCATACAGTACCATTGTTCTCCTTGTATTATCCTCGGTATTGGTCCTGCTTTTTCCCAGGTGGCTTATGACTATCACGCCACGGAAATCCCACAAAACTGAAGGTGTGATTTTTCCTGCAAATGAATCCTTTTTTGGTTTCTTTGCCACACTTTCACACCCACTGTTCGGCCGTTTAATCTCTGGCGTGTAATGGTGAATCAATGTTTGTCTAGTACTATAAAACAGTCAAGAAACCAAGAAACAGAATCGTCAAAATAAAAAATAAGCAACTAAACGCATACGTCTGAAAAATGTAACGAACTATACTTAAGATATCATAGTCATTGGATCATACTTCAGGCTGAGAACTTTTCGAACGACTCTCGTAGTTGGAAAGGGAACCTTGTAATTATTTTGATGATTAATCTGTTAAAAATAATGTAGATAATAATATGAATTTAAACATTTTACTGGCTAGAGCATCCGAAAAGGGGAAAATATTGAATTTTAACGCCTCATAATGAAAACTAATTAGTGTGAAATGAACCAGTTCACTAATAACACAGAGTTGATAAAATATTCTATAATTATCCCTTTCATGGTTTTTATTTGAAGAGGCCTGCCGTTTGTTATGTGTACAAATGAATTCGGTAACTTTTTATTTCATGCTTTATAAGCCCGTACATTTCAATTAATTATGTAATATATAAAGGATACTTTTTTAGTGTGTCCGAACTTTCGATAAGTGTTGCTTTCAAATCGTCATGGCACATCAAATGTCTGGCAAATCATCATGGAATGTATACCATCATCGTGAATTTTATGGTGCACATAATTACTTATGCATTTGCAATGAATGCATTTCACGCTGCTCGATATTAAAACAAAAACAAGACAAAAACTGTGCGTTCCGATGAAAATATCGCCGCTGGTGCTGACAGTGTCGATGAAAATCCAAATTTATCAATTTATTAATGGGAGTCGTTACTGAGCGATGATCAATAATTATTTAATTTCGAATTTGAATGGCATTGATCTGGAGGAGATGTGGTAACAATCCATTTATTGAGGGAACAATTCGATGAGAAAATTATTTTGAGCAACGAACCTGTTAATTGGCCACCAAAGGCATGTGATTTAACGCTTTCAGATTATTTTCTTTGGGGTTATGTTAAATCTTTGATCTATGTGGATAAACCAGCAACTATTGACGCCGTGGAAGCCAATATAACTCGGACAGTAGCGGACATAAGATCTCAATTGCTTGAAAAAATAGTCGGAAATTGGATTGACAGAATGAGCTTCATGTCAGGAGCCACGGTGAACATTAAATAGAACACATAAGCAAAAAAAAGTGTAGCTAGGTCGGATATATAGTGAGAAAGATAAATGATAATTGAGTGGGAACTTAGATAGGAAGGAAGTAAGAATGAGAAGATCACTACTAAGATGGATGAATGATATAAGAAAGGTTGCATCACATGAGATCAACTGGTAGAGAACAAGAGGAATGGTTTATATCCAACGATGGATAACAGAAGGTGGAAGAAGAAGTAGAAAACATGTCCGTTTTTAATATAAATAGTTTCTAGTTTCTCACTCTTTTGTGGGTGTGTATCAGTACATTTTCTGAACAGTATATATTTTAGTGCAATTTTTTGAAAAGTGCGATTGCGACACTCGATTGGCCAACGAGATCTCCGCGTTTTTATTAATAAAACATGGGGGTAACATGGGATAACATTGGTCGAACTTTTGAGTAATTACCCCGAACTCTTGAGCAAGTTTAATGTAACTTAAAGCCTATGTCGAGCACACGTGGGACCCCTTTCCACAAGAAAACATAAATCATCTAATTCCGCCCATGCCTCACAGAGTTGCAGACTTATAATAACTATGGTGAATCAATTCGTTATTAACTTTTTCATGTGTCAAATGTTAAGTGGAATTTCTTGATTATGAGGAGGTGAAAGTTCGTAGGGCTTTTCCATTACTTGCTTTGACGCTTAGTAAAACTTTCAGATTCGCTTTGATTTGTCTTCAGTTAGTCAAGTTGATTCAAGTTGAAAATGTCGGTTGCTTACTTTCATTCATAATTCATAACTTACGCAACATCGTGGTTTTTATTTCAAAAAGAACAAGAACACTGTCCAAACGAGAACAAAATATGTCCTTTATTTGGAGAAACCACTGTACAAAAGTGGTATGATCGGTTCAGGGGCGGATATTTTGACCTGGAAGACCGGCATCGCTCTAACCGTCCTTCAAGCATTCATATCGAGGAAATAAATATCCTATGAGTCAAAGATCCACGCAACATGGTCTGTGAGATAGTAGCTAAGTTAAATGTTGATAAATTGATCTTCTTCGACCATCTAAAATAAATGGGTACGTCTGCCAGTACGATATGTGGGTCCCTAACGAACGTATTGAGCGGAATCTGCTGGACCGAATATTCGTGCGATCTTTTGCTGAAAAAAAAATCTGAGGTTCAATTTCTGAAGCGGATAGTACCTGGTGATGAAAAGTGGATTATGTACAACAAAGTGCAATGAAAAACTCCTAAAGGTTGCCTGAGTCAGCCGTTTTAAGTTCAGCGAAAGACAGACTTAATCCGAAGAAAATTATGCTTTGCATTCGGTAAGATTAGAAGGGCCCCATACACTTTGAGCTTCTTCCACACAACGAAACCGAAAAGGCAGCAATTGAAGAAAACGGGCTAGAATTGGCAAAGAGGAAGGGCGTCGTGTTTGATCAAGACAATGCACGACTACACGTCTCACTCAGGACTTGGCAAAAAAAAATCTGTAGATATAACTTGTATATCTTTGCTAATAAAAATGCTAATTTAACCTGTATATATTTGCTAATAAAAATGCCAATTTTTAGAAAACAGGGATTATAAACCACCAAAAAGTTGACAAAAAGTTGTAATTAATAATGATAGTTACATAATAGAGTAAAGACATATTTATATAACCTATTTGCATTTCTCTTTCTTTTAAAAAAATCCTACGAACTTTCCGCACTACCCGATACATAATACCGTGATAAGTACACCAACATTACAGAACTAATCCAATAAAATATATTATTCATAAGAAATAATCATAAAAGCAATATTTTAATGTTTAGTTGTAAAATTCCAGACTAATATTTTTAGTCATTCTAAAGGTGGGAGAAAACATGACTTGTTATTTTATAATCCATTGTTAAAGTATATTTTTCGTCCTTTATAAACAAATATTAATTAATATTTCCATGATAAATGATGTTTTAGTCTTTGAAGTTGTTTTTCCTTAATTTTCCGCCCGGGATCATTGACACAAAAAAATATAAGCTGCTATTTTTTCATCTGTTCTTGGCAGATAATTCTTTTTTATCAAAAGTCATATTTATAATGTTTTAAATTTAATTTTAAAGCCGTCTATCAGTCGTAAGCAGATTCAGTTTTTGTGTTTGAAATTTTCATTTTCCATTTTGTTGTTTGATAAGTGAATTAAAACTAAATAGCTTTTTGTAATATCAGACCGTCTAAATAAAGTAATGAGGCTGTTGGCCTAGCGTTCGATCTGGCAACCCTGCTGACTTCGTCTTTGAAGGGGAGGCAGGCGAACTCCCTAGGTTTGAACTCCCTAGAGTCATTTGGTGGTCCGTGCATTCTGAAAATGAGCAAGAACACTTTCGATTTTGGCTAACGATGCACTATCAAGTTTTGTTTCAGACTTGGACAAAATGCGACGAAAACTTTTGCAAAACTTCAACAGGCTTATGGAAACAGGGATTTGTCAAGGGCCCAGATGTTCGGGTGGTTGGAAGCATTCTAGGAGAGGCCGAAGTTCGATTGAAGATGAACCTGGCAATGGAATGCCTTTAACTGGAAGAAGTGATCAAAATGTCAACAGAATCCTGGATCTTGGGCACTCTGATTCTTTGGTTGGCGATCAGAATGATCGGGGAAGAGTGGAATTTGACTTACACAACTGTCCATCAGATTTTTACCAATGAATTGAGGATAAAGAAAATCTGCGCGAAAATGGTTCCAAAAACCTTTTGCAAAATCAAATGAGCAACAGGAGGGAAACATATCTTGACTGTTTGGGGCGAACTGAATAAGACTCATTTTTTGAAACTTGTCACTAATAATTGACGAGTCTTACATTTTTGGGTACGACGAAGTGCCAGAGCCAGGAATGGTACATCCCAACCTTACCATGGCCAAAAAAGACCAGAGTTAGTCAAAGAAAATATGAATCTATTTTTCATGTTAAATCTTTGTTTCCAGTATATACACAGCTTAGCTTGCAACCAGTTTTTGGGCATTTTTTCGATTTAAACTATTACTCATGGACCTGACTGCCTTCAATCAGTGGCGGCTCGTGAGGGAGGGCGTTGAGGCGCCGCCCCTTTAGCACAGTAAACAATTTTTTAGAGCAAAACACCATATTTCCGTTCAGTTTCTTTCCTTTAACTCATTTTCCTGGTTCACCTCCTGCATAGGGTTTTAGTAGCATAAAAAGTAAAAAGGAGGAGAGGGGGAAAACAAAAAACTTTCTTCAGCAGCACTATTTTCTTCTACGCCCTCCCCCTTTAAAAACCCATGAGCTGCCACTGTTGTCAATGCTTTCTTCGTCATCACGAAATCTTGCAACCTATTTAAGAACGTTCTTGTAGCTTACTTCAAAAGTACTTTCTTACTACAAAATGAACAGTGTGAATGATTTGAAAAACTTCAATATCAATTTTGTCTATTTTACTAGAGTGTAAAAAAAGTATTTGCATTTTTTCTTTGTTTATAAATAATCTAATATAAATAATAAATATCCTCATGATGTTTAATCCGATTCTATTTCTTTGCTCCGACAAACAAACATTTCTTCTTCAGTATTAAAGTGATTCCACTACGAAATATTCAGTCGACAGTTTTTAACATTAAAATGACAATGATTTTAAGACATTATTTTAAAAAGCTTCAAAGCGACTGACGCCGCTGGTGAGATTGACGAAGTAGAGGAAGATGCCGTATCAATCCGCACCACTTAGCCCTGGTTCAAAAAGTTCCGGGAGAGACATATGAGTCTTGAAGATATGGGAAGGTCAGGTCATAATAATTCACCTTTAATTGGTTCCTGATGGTAGGGCGATAAATTCAGAACTCTACTCAGTTCAACTTGAGAGAGTACACGCGCTTTTAGCTGAAAAATATCCAACTTTAGTCGGCAATAAAAAAGGCCACATATTTTACACCTGACCTCAAAAATTAACGAATTGAATTTCCCCCTCGCCTATCATACCTCGCTCCGTTGGATTAGTGTTTGTTCTGGTCCATGGCTCATTTCTTGCGAGGAAAATAATGTAGGACTGAAGAAAAGGTAAAAACTGGCTGCATCGATTTTTTTTCGCGTCGAAAGACTCATCGTGGTACCGAAGAGAAGTAGACTTATTTCAAGGAATAACCTCCGAGCATACATTTTTTTAACAATGAACAACTAATTGCTATGAACAAGCTAAATGCATCATTGCATAATTCTTACGATCATTTAAGTGCGGCACTATGGGTTACGCCAAAGTTCAACCGGTCTTTTACATTCTATGAACGATTTTAATGTTCTTTAAATTTTCTTTATAATTTTAAAATGTGCTCTCTCGATGTAAGGCATGTATTTTTTTATTTTAAATCCAACGACAAATCTTTGTTATTTACAGTAGATTCCAAAAATATTTTTAGCCCAAAAAATATTTCCAAAAAAAGTTTAGTGCTACGACCCCAAGCACAAATATATTCGTACGCCGTTAAATGTATTCAATACATTGGAAATAATTAGAATTTATTATTATTATTCACGTATGGGCCCTGGTGGATCACGCGAAGTACAATTAGAGGCGTTTCTTGTTGTTAGCCTTCCTTTGAGCCCATACTAATTTCATTCTTTCGCTATGAGCTTTTTTCCTTCCGTCAGACCAAGTTGTTCCAGTCTTCCTACATTTTTCTCTCTGGCCAACTTTCCAATCGTCAACCTTGTGTCTGAAACAGCCTCTATCCTGAATTTCACTTTGTGTAATATTTGCTGATCTTAGGTCCTCTTTAATTGCCGCAATCCATTTAATTATTTCTACTTTAGCTCTACTCCTATTTTCATAAAATTCGACTATTTTTCTAGTTAGCCTACTCGGATTTGTCCGTTTGATGTGTCCGTAAAACTTAAGTCTTCTTTTTCTCATATCGCTATGTATATCTGTGTATTGTTTGATTTCTTGGTTTTCTCGAAGTCGGTATGTTGTGCTATTTATTTGTTTGGGGCCTAGGATTTTTCTTATGATTTTTCTTTCCTTCTTTTCAATGTCCTCGATGTCCCTCTTTCTATTCAAAATGAGCGTTTCTGCAGCATATAGACATTCTGGCTTAATAACCGTGTTGTAATGTCTCAGTTTTGTGTTTTTAGATAGGCATTTTTTGTTGTAAATATTTTGTGCAAGTCTCAATGCCGTTTCCTTTTTTTGACATCTACCCTTATTGGCCGCTTTTTCCAACCCATTTTCCATGATTATTTCACCCAAATATTTGAATTGAGAGACTCGTCTGATGTTACCATATTTTGTTTTTAGAAATGGTGTTCTTAGTCTGTTGCAGGTCATGTATTGTGTCTTTTCAAAGGAAATTTGGAGTCCTACCTTTTCTGCTGTTTCTTTTAGGATTTCAATATGTTTTTGAGCCGTTAATACATCTTGAGCTAAAATTGCTAGATCATCAACAAATGCCAGACAATCAATTTTGCATTTTCAAATCTAGTCCTTGTTCTTTCAAGATTCGGAATAAAGATTCGCGGTCAATAGAATCATATGCTTTTTTGAAATCCACAAATGTACAGACGAGATTTTTATTGTACAGTTTTTGATGTCTTAAAATCAACTTTAGATTCAGAATTTGTTCAGGGCAGGATCTACCCGGTCGAAAACCTGCTTGATATTCACCAATGTTCGGTTCTAACTGTCCCTGTGCTCTGTCTAGTAGACATTGAGATAGAATCTTGTAACAAACTGGGACAAGAGATATTCCTCTATAGTTGTTTATATCCGTTCTATCTCCTTTCTTATGTAGTGAATGGATTAGAGCATCTTTCCAGTCTTCCGGAATCCGTTCGGTTCGCCAAACTTCTTGTAGAATTTTGGTTATTTCCTTGATTGTACCTGGACCAGCGGATTTCAAAAGTTCAGCAGTGATTCCATCTTCACCAGAAGCTTTGTTATTTTTAAGCCGCTTGATTTGCCTAAGTATTTCCTCTTCATTCGGTGGTAATGAATCTGGGTTTGTTTGTTTAGGGTTTAGTGTTGGTAATTTGTTTAAGGGCTCAGAACAGTTTAGTATTTGTTCAAAATATTTCGCAAGTTCTTTGCAATTGTCTTGGTTATTTAGAGCTAGTTGTCCGTTTTCCTTTTGAAAGCATAGGCTCTGCGGTTGATTTAGTTGATTATCCTGTTAATTTAGTTTTAAATGTTTTGTAAAAGTTTCGGATGTTATTTTTTTGGAAATCTTTTTCTATTTCATTAAGTTGATTGTTTTCATATTTTCTTTTAGTTTGTCTAATTAGCTTCGATGTTTCTTTTCTTACTTCCAAAAAGATGTTATAGTTTATTGCTGTTTTTTGACTGTTCCTATCTTTGAATGCTTTACTTCGGCTTAATACTGCTTGCTCGCAAACTTCATCCCACCACGGATGTTTTCTACGTTTTTGTAAAGGGACCAACTTTAAGGCTGTTTTAATAATTTTTTGTTTTAATTCTTGCCAGTTCTGTGCAGGTTGTTTATCAAGCTCTTCTGTTAGGGCTGGTTTTATTTTCGTTGGGTCAAACTTTGGTATTAGCAGCCCCTTTTGAATAAGTTTTCGAGGCTTTAAGCTATATTTGCTCCTTTCCTAACTTGAACATTCAAAATATCTTTATAATTGGGGTACGAAATGGCAACATGGTCAATTTGAAATTCACCCATGTACGTGTTTGGGCACCTCCAGGTCTTTTGTTTTGTTATTTTCTTCTTAAAATGGGTTGCCATTATTTTTAGATTAAACTGCGAACATAGTTCAACCAATCTTCTTCTAAATTAGAATTTATTTAAATTAAATTTATCAAAGAATATTCTGTAGTCTAGTCCAAAGGATGATATTCAATAGACGTTTAAAAACATGAACTTAATCAAACCAAAATATATTTAAGATAACTTTAATCTAATAAAAAGTATTATAATTATGCTACAAATGAATTCGTACTTGTACTGAGAAAGGTAATTAATATCGAGTTACATCTTCCTTTGCTTTAATTACGGCTCTCATTCTTTTATACATTGTGTTGAGAAGTTCTTGACAGTGTTTCTATGTAATGGACTGCCAAATCTCTAATAGCGTAGATCTCAAGAGTTCTTTTGTATGAGGACGACGATTTCTGAGCTGCTTTTTGATAATGCCCCAAAGATGTTCAATGGGGCTCAAATCAGTGCTACTAGAGGGCCAATCTAAAGTTGGTACATTGTTTCTGGCAAACCATGCCTCATACTTCTTGCTGTATGAGAACTAGCGCCATCTTGCTGGAAAAAGTAACCATTAACTTTCTGTAATTTTTGAATGGATGGCAACAAATGATCTTCTAAAATTTGCTGGTACTTATTAGCATCGGCAAGTCCCTCTATGAAATATTCATAATAATTATGAATAAAATAAAGATTTTCAACACCTTGGCTTGACATGCAGTCCCACACCATTAATCCTTGTAAGATTTTACTGTTCTCTTCAGGCAATCATCATGAAATGCTTCGAACTTATTTCTTATTACTTTACTTCGGTGATCATCAATATATACATCAAATTTACTCTCGTCGTTATTTTATTCCATAAAGATTATTTTATTCCATTGGTCTTGATTCCAGGCCAAACGTTCTTTAAGCAATTTTAGTCTGCGACGCTTCTGAACCACTATTAGCAACGGTTTTGCTTTTGCCTATAAGTTTAAAATATGGCAGGGACACTCTAAATAGTAAATATCATTAAAAGTTTACCTTGTAAAATCCGTATACGAATTCTTTTAACCTGCGACAGCAAATAATTATTGAAACATTCCTAGTGATATTTTCCCATTCATCTTTGATGGCTGGCGTGGTTTCACGTCTGTTTTTTTTAAATTATTCTTTTCAGCGCACGATTATCTTATGAAGAAGTTTTTCTAGGATAGCCAGATTTCGGATAAATTTTGATACTGCCATTAAAATTTGTAGCAATTGTTTATAAAATTGCCATCTTCGCAAGCTTTAACAATAGATGTTCGTAAATCAACACTTTATTTTAAATACCTTATTTTAAATAAGGTGTTTCGTTTATTAATTAAATTTTAAGGCTAAAACTAATATCGATAATAATTATACAAATGAATTTCAATCGTTTTATAATGTAAACAATTTTATGTAGTTGCTATATCAATAACATATTTTTTAGCAATAGTTCTTCAACATCACGTTGTGGAAGAAAGAAATTAAAATGTACCTCACGATCTTTTTAAATCTTAAATATGTCATTTCCATTTCAAACGAAGTCAATTATCATTAAAAAAAATCTCAAACCGGATACAGATGGCAATATTGCATCTCCATCGTCATTTTTCCTGTGTGCAAAAGGATATGTCACGTGACGTGGATGCACAAGTGAGCAGAGCATTAATCTAAAATTCATTAGACGTTGTCTAGACATGCGAGGACGATATGATTTGTCATAGCCGCGTGCTCCTGCTACTTTTGTTTCGACGTCTTCGTATCGTTTCCATCTATTGAAATGAGTTTTAAACCTCGGTGGGATATTGATATTAGTTGTGGGGGTATTACTCCCACTAATATAAGATCATGTGGATGGGTATATTATATTTTCACGCTGTTCGGAAATTATTTATTAATTTTTTTGGTGACACTGAAAAAACAATATGCAAAACAAACATAGGTAGCGTTATTAACCAAAACAAATTCTGTTTATGCGCATATTTGAACATAGAACTTCAGTTCAGATATACTACCATGATTAAAAATGGTCACTTTTGTATAAAAAATTCGGGCGCTTTAACTGTCGATACAACCATTTGTTTTTTAAGTTGTATGACTGTACCAAGTGTGGCGATTAACGGTTCTTATTTTTTTCTTAAAAAACACGTTTAATTTGGGAGAAAGGTAAGGGTTTATTCAGAAAAATTCAGAGTTTATTCTCAGAAAACCCGTAAATCTTTTGAGGTGGTCCAATCATAAAGCCATTTTTCGACATCTCCATAATTGTTAAACTGTTTAATGGAAAGTGCGTGAGACATCGATGAAAACAAGTACTAGTCTGAGGGGGCCAAGTCTTATGATCGATCACATTTGACTCGCACCACTTTTAGACTGTTTAAACCAATGTCCACAAGCGTCTTGCGTTGGGACATTGTCACCATAAATTTAAGAAAAGCACTACTCGACATGTTTACCACACGAAAAAAATATGACGCTAACTCGAGATCGTTTAAACATCAATAGCATTTTGAAAGCTACTGTCAGAGCAACAAACTGACATAAAAGGTTAGGCTGTGATGCGACTCTTGTTTCCAGCCCCATCTCTTAAAAAAATAAGAATTATTAACCGCCACACCAAGTACTTGACATCTGACAGAAGTTTCGTATTATTTCGCTTGTTAACTTCGCCTCTTTGCATTTGTTAAAAAAAAATTCACCAATTTTTTTAATAGGGTAAATTTATAGAGCGAGAAAAATGTGTATCAAATTTGGTCTAAAAAACAAAATTACTTATGCTGATGCATTGAAAATGTCTAAAAAACGTTACGGCGATGAAACTATGCCAAAAAAATGTTTACAAGTAGTACAAGAACTTTAATGATGGTAGAGAAGCAGATGAAGCTCGGTCAGAAAAACTTTCCACGTCATGTAATGAAGAAAAGATTATTAAAACCAAAAATCTTGTACAGAGAAGTCGCCAATTAGATATTAGAGACCTTGTAGCATAGCCTTGTCGTGAGGAAGGGCGTTGGGTTAGGTAAACAATTTTTCAGAGCAAAACACCACAGGTTTTACCTCGTGTATAGGGTTTCAATAGCACGAAAAGTAAAAAGAAGGAAGGGGAAAGCAAAAAAATTCTTCTGCAGCGCTATTTCCTTCTACGCCCTTCCACTAAAAACCCACGAGCTGCCACTGCTTTGTAAATATTACTGGAATATTATTTAGAATCAATTAAATCAATTTTAAATAACAATTTAGTATTTTCTCATTTGTCATCATGTATGTGATCATGTATCTTTAGTTTTATTTGACCTACATTTTGTGATGCACAGCTTACATTTTAAAATAATGTATGCTCTGTGCTGATGGTATACATTTTACTAATTTTTGAAATTAAATCCTTTAGATATTAGTCATTATTTGTTTCTAATTATTTGTAAAATATCCAGGTATAGTTTTAAAGAAATTACTGTTGGTATCTGTTTAATATGTTGAAATTAATAGAATGTTTGTGTTTGTTAATATGGCACATCTTGTTAATATGACAATTAATCATTGTTATTTTGATCTAAAGTCAAAATGGTGACCTGTTTCTTGGCGGGACTTTGCCAAAGAGCATCTGTTTCTATTTAGATAACAATCACTTACGTGTTAAGTCACTTTCTGTTTTAACCCCCATCTCGTCTGGCCAATATAACAGTTCTTGCAATTCCTACAGGCTATCTGATAAACAACATTATTTCTGAATCGTTCTGATGGTTTATCTTTATTTTTTGAATATTGAAAACCTTAAGCTGGTTATTTTAGTTTGTATACCAGGTGTGGCGGTTAATAATTCTTATTTTTTTCTTAAAGAAATCACGTTTAATTTGGAAGGAGGTACAAAATGGTTTATTCAAAGTCTGTGACATCGCTAGCTGCACATTTTCCCATCTCTCTGGCAATTTGTGGATGTCCTGCGAGAAACACTGTACATCTTTTGAGGTGGTCTAGTCATCAAGCAATTTCTCGGCATCTTCGTAATTGTTCATGAAAACAAGGGATAGTCAGAAGGAGCCAAGTCTGGTTAGTACGGCGGGTGGGACAAGAGTTCGCTTTGACATAGGGCGTTGTCGTTCTGCAAAATCACATTTCCGTGTCTTGTAGTCCATTCTGGTTGTTTTTCGATCAATGCATGGATCAAATTGATCATTTATTGACAGTAGTGAACGGTATTAACGGCTTCACCTGGTTTCAAAAACTTATGGTATACGACCCCTTATAAATTGCCCAGTATGCCCTTCTTTCCAAAGCAATTCGGTATTGCGGTCCATGTAAATGGTTGCCCTAAGTTAACCCATGATTTTTGGCGTTGTAGGTTCTCGAAATATATATTTTTTCGTCTCCAGTTACGATTCGATGCATAAAACTGTTTCTTTCATGCCGAGAGAGCAAAACTTCGCACACCGGTTTTCGCTTTTCCATCTGTCTGTCGTTCAGTTGATGTGGTACCGATTTTCCTGCCTTCTGGATCTAAAACTTGAAATTTGTTAATTGTGGCAAAAGATACGTAATTGAGCTATCCTCAAAATTTTTAAATTATTCACAGTCTAGTTTATTAGAAAAATGATATTTTTAACCGTTCTTATACACAGTCTCTTATGGTAGAATGATTTCTGCTATGAATTTTTCTATTTTGTCACTGTTAATCTTCAATTGAATAAAATGGATCACATGACAAGGTTTAATATTTGCAGAATGTTATATATGAATAATATCGGTTGACCGATATAATTTTTTAAATAATTAAAGTCAAAGGTTTTTTTTAACTTTCGACTATTAATAGCCAAACGTCTGGCTATAGCTCGACCAAAAGTCTGGCAACGTCACGCAACCAGCTGAGAAATAGAGTTTATATCTAAAAAGAGAGATTACTATGTATGATATTTCTGCATTTGAGGTTAAAAAAGTTATTTTTCTTACATAATTTACCTTTGTGTGTAGAATGCATATTTTTAATATAAATTATCCATCTTATAGCGTCCAAATTCTCATACATATACACTAATACACATATACACTACATATATATGTATATATATATATATATATATATATATATATATATATATATATATATATATATATATATATATATACATATATATTTATATTTATATGTAAACACAAATTGGCTGTTGTCAAACCACGTATTAATACCAACGAAGTCAATTCGTTACTTTTTATAAATAAATAATAATTTATTAATAATTATAGAGATTGTTTTAATATTATAAATAAAAATTGTGAATTTCTGTAATTATTTTAAGTTTTAGGAAGACAAAAAATGTCTTCATTATTTTGACTTGAAAAGTATCACTCGTACTTCTTTACTTCTTTAAATTAAAACAAAGGAATCCATGTCCTCATAGTATATTCTAAATATTATAAGTGGTAACTGTTGCATCCACCATATTATCCTGACTTAACTCCATCAAATTTAGCTCCCGAAAATTGAAACACTCTTCACCATTACTACTGATAAACATACTACTGATAAACATACTACTACTGATAAATATACATACACATAAGTGCTTTTATAGAAGACTCATGAAATAGTTATGACAGCAGGACATTCCACTATAAATTTGTTTCAATAGTTTTTAGTTATCTTTATAATATTTATAGATCCAGACCGAAAAACGGACAACTACGACAACGATACTTTCGCAATTTCCTCCACAAACCGGATTATTCATTACGTTCGAATCATCAAATACAAAGTAGAACGATTTGGGTTAAACCGCAGTTCGGGTTTCGTCGTTTGCCCATTACAAAAGCTTCGTTTTACCGCCGAGGGAGAATAAATATCCGTACGACCAATATTTCGTTCTTTATAGGTCCACTTTTGAATGGCTTTATGTTTTTGGTTGCGGATAGATTATCAGGAAACGGATCCGCTCGTTGTTTTTCATCTGAAAATAAAATTAAAAAAACTGAAATAAACGTATGGGAACGTGATATTGGATATGACGTTTCGTAATAAACGAAATGCGATATTGCGGAGCTGACCGTAAAAAGAATAAGTTGTGAAATTTAACTACCACGGAAAATTCTATTGCAAATAATTAGAACGGATCTGAGTTTTCGTTTACCCGTAGCGAAATGTCAGAAATAATTTTTAATTTACAAAGTAAGTTTGTAGACAAAAAATTGTAAAAGCATGATCTAAAAAATGTCCACCATAACAAAAGTTTGATATAACACTTGTATATTGCATCAAGCCTAATTAAATTAGATCTTCGGTTAATTATTCTTTCTTTTTTTTTTTTTTTTTTAAATAAAAATAATAATAATAATAAATGGCCTTTATTTATATATTAATGATAAGAAAAAAAAGAAATACACAAAAGTATACAAACAAAATAAATGAGAATTCTCAATTTATTGATCAGCAAGTTGGCGAAGTCTAGCATAATTTGCTATTCCACTCAACCAACCTACCGATGTTAATCCATAGATAGAAAAAAAACTCACCAATAAAACGACAAACATTTCCTCTCATGTCTCACACACACGGTCCAAAAAACAATACTATTACCCAACCATCCGGTCACCGCCAGAACCTCAAATGCCCATGAAACAATAATCTTAAAAAAAATGTAAAATATATTAGCAATTATAGCTGTTGAACTAAAAGAAATTCCCTGACTTTGAATTTGTTAATATTAAACATTTTAAATATATTGGAGAGTCTATTTAATATCTTAATAGCTTTATATATGTATGATCTCGTAAACATCGATGTTTTGTAATGTGGCATTGTAAATTTGCTTCTATATTTAATATTCACAGAATGACTGTCTGACCGAGCTACAAACATACTTTTAAGTGCTTCAGAATTATTGTCAGCATTGATAACCTTATAAGTAAAATTAGCCATATGAAGCTGCCATCTGTGATCCATAGTAAGCCATTTAAGCTCATTAATCCTTTGAGAGATATGATCCCGTTTTCGAAGTCCAAAAATAAGGCGACAACAAGCATTCTGCACTCGCTGAATTCTGCCCCTGTCCACAGAGTCGAGACATGGGAAATAAATAAAGTCACAGTAACTAAAATGAGAAGGTACCAACGACACTGATAATAGCTTTCTTAACGCCTGATTCAAAATGTGCCTATTAGCATAAAGTAATTTAAGGTGCATGACTGATTTACGAATTAACTTGGATACATGATCTTTAAAACGTAACTTCAAATCAAAAATAACACCTAAGTTTTGCGCACAGTCTACAAAACCAAGCCTCTCTCTGTCAACAGATATTGAAAGATTCGTCCTCAAAAAAATATAGTTAGATTTAGTACAAAATAGCATAACTTTAGATTTAGAAGAGTTTAATTTCAAATTATGTGCTAACGAGAGTCTTTTAAGGTTGTTTAACTGATTATTAATTATATTATTGGCTCTGGAGTATTCACGTGGAGGAAAACTGAAATATAATTGTGTGTCATCAGCATAAGCCCGTACTTCCATGTTCTGAACAGAACCCAAAATATCAGATGTATATACAATAAAGAACAATGGACCTAACACTGATCCCTGAGGCACACCAGAAAGAACATTTACTTTAGACGAGTTTACATGATTAACAGAAATATATTGTGTTCTACAATCTAGGAACGATTTTACTGGATTAACGGATGATTCGTCAAACCCATAGTAAGACAATTTTGCGCACAAGAGGCTGTGGTTTAATGTATCGAACGCCTTAGAAAAGTCCAGTAATACAAGCACGCTAGCTAGGCCCCTGTCATAGCTGTTAAATAAAATAACTAGTCACGGAAGCCAGACTTGTAGACGTTGAAAAACCAGTTCTAAAACCACATTGCGAATCGGATATTACTTTATTGGAGACAAAAAACTCGTACATCTGTTTAAATAAAATTTTCTCAAAAATCTTAGAAAGAACTGGAAGTATGCTAATAATACGCAGGTCAGAAAATGAAGAAGGTTTATCATGTTTCGGAAGAGGAATCCCTACAGCTTGCTTCCAAATTAGAGGAAAGTATTTTTGCTCTATGCAACTATTAATTATATTAAGTATATATACATCAAGAAAGGGACTGCAATACCGTAGCATCCGCAGAGAAATATTATCAGCACCTGCCGTATCTTTTTTTAACTTAAATAACATATCATGCACTACCCTCTCATCCACCAATCGGAACGAGAATGCGCCTGCGGAGGGAAATTTATTCGAATAGTAGTAAGTTATTCTTTCATCGCAATTACCATTTACATCCGAAACAAAAAGACACATTAAATTTGGGAGAAAGGTAAAAAATGATTTATTAAAGGTATACGCCATCACTAGCTGGACATTTTCCCCATCTCTCTGGCAATTTGTGCATACCCTCCCAGAAAAACCGTATATTTTTTAGGTGGTCCAGTCATTAAGCCATTTTTCAACTTCGTAATTATTGAAGTATTTCGTGGAAAGCCAGACATCTCTGAAAGCAAGTGGTAGGTGAAAGGGGTCAAGTCTGTTGAGTACGGCGGGTGTGACAAGAGTTCCCAGCCAAATGCAGAAATGGTGTCTCTGACCGCTTTCGCTACGGTGTCGTATTGCAGAATTACTTTTCCGTGTCTTGTAGCCTATTCTGGTCGCTTTCCGATCAATGCATGGTTCAAATTGATCATTTGTTGACGGTAGCGAATGATATTAATTGTTTCGCCTGATTTCAGAAGCTCATGGTACACGACATCGTTGTCATCCCACTAAATGCACAGCATTATCTTCTTTCCCAAGCGGTCGATGTTGATGGTTGTCCTGGGTTAACTCATGACTTTCTGCGTTTTGGGTTCTCGAAATATATTCATTTTTCGTCTTCAGTTATAATCCGATACAAAAAAGTCATTGTTTCATGCCGAGAACGCAAAATTTCGTAAACCGTTTTTGGCATTTGCATCTCTCTGTTGTGCAGCTAATGTGGCACCCATTTTCCTGCCTTCTGGAGCTTTTCCTTGGCATGCAGAGGATCACACTTGGTTCGGCTACCAACATTTAACATCTATGCCATTTGTTGTTGAGTTTACATAGCGTCTTCCAACAATGCTTACAATTCGGCATCTTAAAAATTTTTCGGTTGACCTGGACGTTCTTTCTCTTTGGAGTCGAAATCACCACTTTCGACACCACTCTAAACCAACATCCACAAGCGTCTTGCGTTGGAACATTGTCACCATAAGTTTCTACAACTACGACGACTTTTACTCGCTTTCTTTTGATATAACAAGAACAACAGTACGTGCCTCAAATGCTCTTTTTTTTTGGCTCGAAACTCGACATGTTTCCACACGAAAAAAATATGACGTTAACTCGATATCGTTTAAAAATCAAACAAAACTTTATTAACGTTTATTATTTCTTTGAAGGCAGTTTTTGCAGCCTCTTAATTTTTAAAAGCATTTCTCGCGCAGGAAGTTGTCGAAATGCTTGAAAAAGTGGTAGTCGGTAGGCGAGAGGTCGGGCGAGTATGACCGATGGTCGGGAGTTTTGTAGCCCAACTCATGCAACTTTTGTGGCGTGATCATTGAGACGTGTGGCCGAACTAAAGTAGACCACCAAAGAGTCACCATGACCTTATTTTAGTGCATTCTTAACTTTTGGAAAGTGTTTGGTTTGGTGGAGCTTCGTCTCGGTTCAACCATTAAGCCGATCGTCGCCGATTGTCGTATCCACTTTTCATCGCACGTCACAATCCGTTCCAGAGATGGATCATCTTTAATGGGCATTAGAAGGGCAGACGACACTTCAAAATGACTATTTTTTGATTTTCAGTTAATTTATGCGGCACTCATTTATCGGGCTTTTTTGGCTTTCCAATCTGCTGTATATGGTTAGAAATCGTCATATACGATACGCCTAATTTAGAGGCAAGCTTCCGAACAGTTGTATGCGAATTGGCTTTGACTAAGGCCCTCAATTGGTCGTTGTCAACATTCGATGGTCAGCCACTACGCTCACATCTTCAAGGCTCTCATCACCGCTACGAAACTTTTTAAACCACCATTGCGCAGTACGTTCATTAGTGGTCTCTGGGCCAAACGCATCGTTTCGGTAGCTTTTTGACCGAGTTTGAACTAGAATACGAAAATTGTGCGAATTTGCTTTTTGTCCACGTTGCATTTAACGCTCTGAAAAAAATGGACATGATTATTTTAGAACAATACTAATAGCCCAGTTAGATTAGCGAAAAACGCGCTTTAAAATGATATATAAAGTCAAAGCAATTTAACACAAATTTATGTGAAAATGCAGCATTTAAAATTAAAATAGCAAAAATCGTAAAACCTTAACAACCTAATAAAACTCTTTCTGAACATTTCTACTTTTTTATATTTAGTATTAAAAAGTCAACGTTTTTAATCATTTGATAGCCAGTATTATTAAACTTTCTAATATATTTAGAAATATAATTAAAGGAATTCTCGCTTTACGGCTAAATCCCCGAACATCTAAGTAGCAGGATTAATTCATTTCAGGCTTCCATTTTACAGTTTCACTGTTCGGAACCGTAAATAAAGTAGGCTAAATACAAATTCCAGTTTCGATTCGAGTTTTAAAGCCGCGCGGTACTGGTATACGTGGTTTATTGCGACTTCAGACAGATATATTGCGGATAAATGGTTAGTTTGAATAAACAGATATGCGTTAAAGGAGGAGGATGTGTCGGGATGTCGGCACGAGGCGAATTGCAAATCCGAAATGAGATTTATGTAAAAATTTGTATTCAACTCAAAAATAAATAGTTAGAAAACTGAAACGAAATGTGTGCATTATTCTTCCAGTTATTCTTCATTCATTATGATTTTTTTATCAATCAGGAGATATCTAAAGTCAGATTAAGTAAATGTTTAATAAAAATACTTTTTTGTCAAAATTATGCTTAATGTTTAATCACGTTTAGGGCTACGTCTTGGAACTACCAAATATATATCCCCCATCAGATATATATATATATATATATATATATATATATATATATATATATATATATATATATATATATATATATATATATATATATGACCTCGCATCATTATATTAACTACATTAAAACAATGTCATGTTAAAAATTGGGTAATCTGAAGAGAGAGGAAGTCATCAATGTACTGCTCGCCAATATTGGAAACAATCTTTCCTTAAAGTAATTGTGCAAAAATATTTAGGAAATATGTTAGGCTATATTAACTGACTAATTTAATTGAATTGTAAAAAAATCGCTTTCGGTTTTCACAAACAGATCACATTAGTTTATTATTGTCAGTGAGGGAAGAAAATGTTTAAACAAACCGATTTTTTTTTAATTTCCTTTATTAAGGCCTTTTGTTTTATGTATATCTGTATAGATATAATCATAACTACTCTGAATATTATGTATTTAATGTTTTCATAAATTTTGAAACAAAAATAATTTACTATCGAAATAATATGGATACATAAATAATAGAAATATCTATTCCCGATATGATATTTCATTAAAATTGCATGCGCTTATTGGTAGCGAAGCATTAGAGTTAATGAAAATTTCAATCTGACAGTTAAAATCCATATCGGCAAAAAATAATGAAAACCTTTTGCGCAGATAACAGGTTTTGTAAATCGTCTAATATTTCGATAATCCATTTAATTATTAATTTTATTACATGAATTATGAAATAAATGCAGAATTGGATTTTTTTTTAATGAACAAAAATAATAATGAAGCTCTATTTTTAACACTTAAACTAGAGCACAAGTGTGTGAGATCATGAATGATGCAGTGTCCACAATCAGTTATATTCTTCGTCCTTTTCTTCCTGTGGGACTACAGCCCGTCAATGAGCCTTGATTAACCATTCTTGGCAAGTGTCCCGCACATCTGGGTTGCTGAACCCTCACATAGCCTACAATATATAGTAATAATTTATTGAACCCTCAAGACAATGCAAATATGCATGGATCAAGTCAAAACAACAGCATACACATTGTCGCCCTTCTGTGCATACAAAGAATATATAACATTTAAACCTACATATAAATATTTTATTCTTGATAAGGTATATAATTTAATAATTAAATAATTTAATAATGTAATAATGTATTTATTCAATCCCCACAACAATACAAAATATCCATGATTAAGTCGGATTGACAGAATTGACAGAATGTTCAGTGACACGACCTCAGAAATAATACATGATATGTTATTCATGCACAAATAGACATTGTATACATAAATAAGTATTGAATCTAATTATTGATACGACATATATTCTTCTAAATTATAAAAACTTTAACTTGTAAGAAATTCGCGGACTAATTTTTTAAATTCGTTGTCACTCTGAACATGCTTAAATTGTTGTGGTTACTTATTATACACCTTCACACCCCTGTAGTAAACATTATGTTTAACTATCTTACATGAATGTATTGGTAAAACAGTTTTATCAGAGCCTCGTGTGTCATAGTGATGAGGTTCACTATTTTTCACGAATGCTACAAAATTTCGCCTAACAAAGTTGATAACATCCAAAATATATAATGATGGCAGAGTCAAAATTCTACATTGTTTAATAATTGGTCGACATGTTGCCAGTAGTGACACCTCACCCATCATTCGAATTATCTTTTTTTTTGTATTTTGAAAACACGCATCAGATGAGGCGACCCACCCCAAAATATCAAACCATACCTAGCGTGATTGTAAAACTCTGCATAGTAATATGAATACACAATATCCGTGGTACCAACCCGTTTCAATATATTAACAATATATGACACAGAAGCTAATTTCTTGCATAGTTCAGATATGTGTTCATTCCAGCAAAGTGTGTTATCGAGATGAACACCCAGAAATCTAGTACAGGATGTTTACTGTGTAGACTTACCATTATTTTTAGTAAATATGACTCCGTTATAGTGTGTGTTCGAGGAGTAAAAGCAATAAAACAGGTTTTGTCCACGTTAAGGGACAACTTATTATTCGTAAACCAACTATAAAATTTATTAAGCATTTCCTGTACCATTTCAATGGCTCCCTGCATGTTTCTATTTCCTGTTAAATAGCTGCTATCATCAGCAAACATTACCATATTTCCGCTACTGCAAACATCTGGCAGATCATTAACAAAAATTTAAAATAATAGTGGACCCAAAACAGATCCTTGGGGCACTCCAGAAATAATTCTAAAAGCAAGCAAGATTGCAACCACTCTCTCACCCGACCCCTCAAACCATAGTCAT
Organism: Cosmopolites sordidus; assembly: GCA_031761425.1. Lineage (NCBI taxonomy): Eukaryota > Metazoa > Arthropoda > Insecta > Coleoptera > Curculionidae > Cosmopolites > Cosmopolites sordidus. The sequence continues at coordinate 357,418 of JARFXV010000063.1, read as the reverse complement.
GAAGTTTGTCCAGCAGTATTGCGTGATCCACCAGATCGAAAGCCTTACTTAGATCCATAAACAGACCAACACATTTGCATTTATCGTTTATGTTTTCATGTATCTTGTTTAAAAATTCACAGATTGCTGAAGATGTAGATCGACCACTTCGAAACCCGCGCTGTGATGATTTCAATATATTAAAGTGCACAAAAATGAACATGATTTGCTCATACACTATACGCTCCAACAGTTTAGATAACGTGGGTAGAATAGCTATTTATCTATAATTGAAGAGGGACAGCCGGTCACCTCTCTTGTAGACAGGAACTACTTTTGATGCTTTTAATGCCCTCGAAAAAATACTAGTTTTCAGGGACCAATTCACTAGATATGTTAACGGTATTATTCAGGAGTTAATAGACTTCTTCAGTACAACTGAAGGAATATTATCTAGTCCCACAGAATTTGTATTCTTTAGTTTCCTTACTGTTTTAATTATGTCATATTGGTTAACTGGTTGTAATATCATAGAGTTTTGAATTGGAGTAGCTTGTCTAACCCTAGTAACAGCCATTGAACTCATCAACACGTTCTTAGGAAGATTAACAAAGTATTTATTAAAACAACTAGCAATTTCATACTTGTCTTTCAAAGTAATTCCATCTTCATTTCTTATGGCGCTTACGTTAGTTCTTACATTGCGGTTTTTTTTAATGTTATTGTTTATTATTTTCCAAGCAGTTTTTGACTTGATCTCCGATTCAAAATATTGTTTTACATTGTGAAACAGTTTAGCCATTCTTATAACCTTTCTATACATTCTTTTGTTCACCCTATAATGTGTAGCATCTTGTTCGGCTCCGGATAATAGTTTCGTTCGATACAATTCTTTTAAGATAATAGATGATATTCTGATACCTCTTGTCAACCAAGGTTTAAATTGACCCTCATTGGATATTCTTACTTTGCTAAGGGGAAAGCACACATTATACTCCAATCAATGTGAAAATGCCTCAAATCCCCGATCCACACTATCAGCCTGAAATACGTCATGCCAATCTTCCCCGCTCAGATACAGCTGAAATATTTTCTTATTAGTTTCACTATAATGTCTTTTAAATTTTGTTATTTTATACAGACTTGATGTAATTGGAATCTCTATCATCTGAGCCGAATGATCAGACAGACAATTACTCCAAACCATTCAAGACGAACCATCTAATTCATAATTCGGACATATGTAATTTATAGAAGTAGCCGATCTTTCTGTGATACGAGTTGGTTCCTTTACTGTATTACATAACCCATAACTAAGTAATACATCCTTTAAGTTACTAAAAATATTAGTATTTTCCTTTTAATCGATATTTAAATCCCCACATTAAACACATTTGCAGTTTATTGGAAGGCGGAACTCATAAGGAAAGCTATTCAATTAAAAAAAAAACATATCAATATTAGTATTTGGAGCCCGATGCAAATTCAATACACAAATTAAGTCATTCTCAAACTCAATATAAATGTCACAAATTTCAAATATACCATCACTACTATATTTATTGATTGTCTCTATCTCTTTAATGCATGAACTCAGCTTATCACTAACAAGTGTCATGACCCCACCACCATTTGAATTTTCTCTACAATAAGCACTACCCATCTGATAATGATTCATTTTGTATAAGTTCATTTCACTCTCTGTTAACCATTGTTCCGTTATGTACTCCACATCGATCTTTCTTGATTTTATTATATATTCAAAGTGATCGATTTTGTATCTCAAACTGTGTACATGTAAGAGCACAATAACACATCGATCTTGTTTACTCCGCTTTTGAGCTGATTGCTACTCATCAATAGAATAACTATTTTTTTTCCTTTCTATTTCCATTCTACGCTTGTAAACAGGGCAATTCATATCAAAAGTAGAGTGCTCCACGTCATATCTCACACTTGTATAATGTTTGCCTTCTTACAGTTCATACCTAAGCATGCTTCTTTATCACATTCATTGGAACTATGACACTGAACACAGACTGAGAAATATATGCACAATTTTCGTCTCGATTCCATAATGGACCAAAATGTTTTTGGATCACATTCTGCAATGGCCATGTAATTCGTCTTCATTATTTCACAACCTTTACTTGTAGAGCAGTGTCCTCATGTAAAATAAATTTATTCTGCTTAAGTAAATGTGTCTTTATGTTTTCCTTACTGATATTTTTTGTATGTCTAATATCTTTAGATTTGGATATTTATTTTTAGGCGTTTTTATATTGTATTTGCTTTTCAGTTTTTTTCTACCATGGTTTTTCTTTTACATCTTTTATTTGAATGATACCAACTTCAAGGTCTGTTGGATTGACATGTTTTATGGCTTCTTTGGTTTTTCTGTTGTCTTGACTTGTCTTGGGCTCAATAACTAATACTTCACTTTTAGATTTTTTGCTTATTTCTGCATACGTACTTTTTTCGTTAGTCTTCCGCGTTAGACTTTCTGCTGTGATAGTTTCTCCCTTGGTCATTTTTTCTAGCTCCCTTTTTATAGTATGTTCGAATTGCTCAAATTCCCTTTTAAACTCATCAGCCCAATTATCAACTTCGACATAACCACGGCAAAACCATTTAAGACCTGGTAAATTCTTTATTATTTCTAAATTAGACGTGTTAATACAATCACTCTCAGAATGAAAATTCTCTTTACAGATACCCTCACATTGAATTCTGTCGGACTCGTTTCTTTTAATTCTTTTTCGACATTTACGGCATTCATGTCCCATTATAAATATTTATTTCCGGTCGATGCGTTTATATCGCAGGTTGCTTGTTTGATCAGTCCCTTCTCTTATCACTGAAACAGAATATTTCGGCAAAACATTCTTGTAGTTGCGTTTTTGGAAGATTTTAATTGTTATTTTCTTACTTCACTATACAATTGTACACACTCACACAACTGATATTAAATTCCACTAAAACCTGCCTAAGTCCGCTTATTCTTAAGAGCACATGTAAAATAAAATAAGTCTTGATGCTATAGACCTACTATAACTTGATATAGATCTTGATAAGTATAACTTCTTCATTTTGAAGTTATATATGATCCTCTAACATCATTCAAAGAACTAAAAATTCAGATTACTCAAATACATTTTATGTTAATATACACCATCGTTTATATTAATATACACCATAAAAATTGGCTGCAAGCAAGACTTCTTGCAGCCTTCTTGCAGTTTTTCAGTACGAGTTTAGATCCTAGGATAGATTGCTGGGAGTGAGTGGTTTTGTTACCCTTCAAAATACGATCTCCTGTGACGTTGTTTTGGTACCCTGATAAGTAAATTAATTCACAATTTCTTTGTTGTCATCGCTGATTGTACAATTTGTGTTTCCTCTTCTATTAGTTCTCATTTCCATCATTCATCATTTCCATCAAAAAGCCCTTGAGAGTTTTATATTGGTAGGATAGTTATTGGCATCTTTTAGGAATTTTACATCATTAATAATATTAGTGGAGGAACATTGATTTTTGAAAAATAAATTTCTGTAATAAATCTTTCATCTTCTTCATCATAATGTACACAATCTATAATCAGAATTAATTTGGTACCTACAATAAAGTTTAATTGATAAAGCTCCATTGAGATCAGTTTTTTAAGATATTTTTCAAAATTTACTTCTGGTGAGACAATAGAATGCTGAAAAGTTCCCTAATTATTTTTATTTGAACAGTCTTGCTAAACTGTTTCTCTAATGCAGGAGTTTAAACTTCCTAAGTAACAAAAATGGTATCGAAATTATTTTGTCTTTCATCGTCAATTTTAGTTTTGGAAACAATCCGAAGTCATATGTAACAAAATCAGGTGAATATGAGAGATAGTTAAGTATCATTATTTTTTTAGTCAACAAATCTCGTACCATCTTGTTTTTGTGTACTGCCTGGTTTTACTCACGATTTTTCTTTTTTTTTTAATTTGGAGATTTTATTGATTTAAGGAAACTAGCAGCTTTTCAATGAGACTGGTAGATAACAATCATTTTGGGAATTTTCGTCACTTTTTTCAGGAAGGAGTATTACTAATAAGCCTGGTCTGCGATGCTTTCTCTGCTATCACGAAATCTTGCCCATTACTTAAACCACATCCACATTCTTATGGTTCCTTGCTTATTGACAGTTTGAATCACTTCAAAATTATCTGTGGTATAGTCCGTTTCAAGATATTCGTTGCCCTTCAGCAATGTATTAATTTCTCCAATAAATCTCAATAAAAATATTCCTAATTTCTTAAAAGGCGCCAGAGCCGGAGTGGTTTAACTTCTGAATAATTTTGGGAAAAATAAAATTAATAGTACATATAAATAAATTTATTAGTACAATAAAAATTATAACTTAAATTTAATTATACAATTAATTCGGTTTCGCTCTCAGTGTCACTTTGGTCTACATTAATAATAAGTGCTTATATTTTATTAATAAATGATATATAGGAATATTTTATTTTAATAACATGGTTAATCGAATTTATCCAATTTTCTTTGGGAAGACTATCTACAACTTTCGTAATTAATGTTGCAGCACTTGCACTTAGAGTCAGAGAAATATATTTTACTCTAACACTGGATTTTACCTGATCCCACATAATCTCAACTGGATTAAAAATACAGTAATACAGGGGAAGGCGTAAAACAGTATGTCCCATATCTGCAGCAATGGCATCACATACGTTCGTTTGAATATTAAATGTCTAATATTTCTAGATCACATTTTTTATATGAATTTTCGAAGTATATATCGTTTTTTAAGATATAGTTCTGAACTTCCAATTTAGTGTTATTTGCATTAGGAACTTTATTTTTTTAACGATTATGACAACTAGCGTTGTCCATTACAATTACGCTTTCCTTAGGCACATTGGGCAAAAGGCTATTTATAAACCAATCCTCAAAAAGTTCTGCAGTACATCGTGGTAGTCCAAAGATGAATGTTTAATAATTTTGGAAGACAACCCTAAATAATTTGGAACCCATCCATCCTCGGAACCAACATGTAAAATTGTAATTATTTTTCCCTTGTTTGCTGGGGCTTTGGTTTGGCATTTTCTTGATGTATCTACCTATTTGCTGGCGTCTCATATGTATCGAACCATGTTCCATCAATGTAGATAATGGAACGATTTTCTAATCTGTATTTTTTTTATAGAGTTTAAGTATTTAAACCGCCATCCTCGCAATCGTGATTCTATTAATATTTGTCTTTTATTAATGGTCCGATATGCACAACCCATTTGAGATTATATTCTCCGGAAGCTAGTTCTGCTGCAAAGAATATTGGTTTCATATTTCCTTAGTTGCTGTTGTATTGCAATGAATGCAATGTAGGCACAGTTTGCTCTTCGAATTAAATCTGTGTCGCTTTCGTTTGCACATTTTGCTTTTACCAGAATCACTACGAACTTTTTTGGTTTTAATTGGCTTCGTTACAATATCTTTAACTGTAGACAACGGAGTCTTCGTTAATGAAGAAAATTCTGCTGCAGCTGCATTTACATTAAGCCCCCTATTCAATAAAGAAACATACACATTTTTAACAATTTGCTTACCATCGGGCGATAAATGTTTTTTTTAAATTAGCACCACCGGAGGTACAATGATCATCATCTTGCCAAGAACGCCACATTTTAAGCACTATTGGAATAACAAAAATACGATCGAAATTATAGAACCGCACTTTATTTATTATTATAGAACCGTTATTTTATTAGGCCCAGCTCTGTTTACGTTTCTTGCAACTTTGGCGGGTTTCGTTACTGAAGGGGTTGTTAAGAGTTTATTGCAGCCAATCGGTCAACGATATATTTTGAAACGCACTATACTTTTACCTAATTTAAAGTGCCAAAAATGGCGCTGCTGGTTACATAAAGATTCAATCAATCGCCTTCTCCATTAGACAAACTGTATGGTATTTGTCTTTTATGTTAATATGCACCATAAAAATTGGCTGTAACTAATCTTTTATTTTGAAAACGTAATACTTCTTTTATTGCAGCTTAAATTGATAGGCCACATAAGCAATCATTTTATGGGTTAAAAGCATCTTCCAAAACGAATAAAGTTTAATCGAAAAAGATGATTCATATTTTTCCATCGTGCGGACGTCGGAAATATTTGATTCTTTAGTGTAAAAACTTTTGTGCCATTCTAAGAAAGCACATTTTCGGTTTTTTAAGATGCAAACAAATTACGACTCTTAAATTTATATAACTGTTATGTCACTAGTTTCACTCTATCTACTATACATATCTTTTCATGTATATATATATATATATATATATATATATATATATATATATATATATATATATATATATATATAGATTCCGAGCGATGGAATTTCAAGTCGATATGATATTTAATTTTATTTTGACTATTGACGTTAGATATTATTGATATTGTGGAAAGAAGAGAATTTTATGTATTGGTGGAAAAACCATTGCGCAGACCGAATAAAAGTTGAAAAACTATTATGAGGTATCTGGTCCTTTACATTTCATGATTCATAAGTGGTCGAACCAGCCCAAGTAACGCTCTGCAAACCGGAGGCCCATTAAGGTTACTGAAATTGTACTAGAAGATCAAAGAAAATCTTAAGATGATAAACATCTCGGACGGACATTAACCTCCTACAAGAAAATTTGGGCATAAGAAAATTATCAGCGCTATGGGCACGCTAGAGACTACTTCACAGTGCTATTTCGGCATGTATAAGCGCACTTCGAAGGAGTTTATGCCGCTATTATTGAGTACACACCAGAAATGAAGGAACAGTCAATAAAGCGGGGTTTTCACGTCGAATATGCGTCGAAGAAGGCAAAGATGTTTCCATCAAACGGAAAGATAATGGCCACTGTTTTCTAGAGATTCGTAAGGCATTTTTAATCGTATTATTGGTGAAATTTCACGAAGAATTCGTAAAAAAAAACCCTTATTTGGGAAATAAATAATTGTTGGCATAGGAAAGTTAAAAAATGGTAGAAGGAAGTGTTTCGAGCGAGAAGAGACGTTGAAAAATAAATCGATTTTCGATCAAAACAGATATTTTTCATTTCAAAGGTGTCTGACTCTTCACTCTATTTTCGTATGTCGACTGTTATTTTTTCTATATTGTTAGTACTTGTTATAACGAGTGTCTCAGAATCTTTTTCGTTTCGTTTTTGTTTTGACTGTTACGTGCCATACACAAATAGAAATAGCGGGGGGGGTCAAACGCTTGACGGGATTTTTAAGTTTAGTAGCGATGGATCGTTTCGCGTTTTGCGTACGAGCTGTTTATTAAAACAACAATTCCTACACTATTGTTCGATGTCCGTACAAGACACATTTTAATTTATCGACCATGAGAAATGTGCCAAGTGCAAATTTAATCAAGCATTGCGTGGGCAAGTTTGAAGAGACTAGAAACACAATGCCAAATAAGTCAACTGGGCACAAAATGATATCAAGAAAGAGCACGAATGTTGACCGCGTTCGCCAGTCTGTTAGAGGCGATTCACTAGATCCTCTACGATTCCGCGCAGCTTCTCTACATTTGAATATATCCACGATTCATCGCATTATTTGCAAAGATTTACATTTCCACCCCTACAAAATTGTTATTGTGCAAGAGCTGAAACCTGATGATCTAGCTAAACGAGTTGAATTATGCAAGACAATGAAAAATCGTTTTAGGAGCTTCAATAACATATGGTTTTCTGATGAATCGAATTTTCACTTTAAAGGCCACGTAAATAAATAAAATTGCAGATATTGGGCTCCCGACAATCCGTTGGAACTGCACAAGAAACAATTACACTCGCCTAATGTTGTCGTTTGGGCTGCCATATCAAGCGAATGAATTATCCGCCCCTACTTTTTTGAGGATAACCGTGGTCGCGCTATAACCATATGATACAGACTCTTTTGGTTCCAGAAATGTAAAATGCTTGATTGGCTACAACCGCAACACATTTTTCCAACAAGATGGAGTCCTCGTCACGAATGATTCTTTAGCAGCTCTTCGCGATTTATTCTCTGAAAGAGTGATTAGTCGCTAAGGGGACATCAATTGGGCACCGAGGAATCCAGATTTATCACCTGCTGATTTTTTTCTATGGGGCTACTTAAAATGTAAGATTTTCAATCCATTACAACCCAACAAATTTTTTAAAGCAAATAATAACAGACGAAATCCATGCGATTTCAAGAGCAGGACTAAATGAGTGTGAGGAAAAGGATATTACGCATTTTACGGATGGTTGTTTTCCATCAATAAAAATTCGAAAACTACTCTGTAATTTAACAGCAATTAAACAAGTTTGATTTAATCCTGATGTTATATTTTTTAAGCATCAAAAAAGAAACTCATTCTGAGACACCCTTTACTACATTAATATGTAGATTTTTGTAAATAAAAATTAATTTTTAATGCACTTTAGGCACTTGTGATATTATCATTTACATTCCAGAATAAAGGTTTTTCACTGTTTTCGTTCTTATTAAGGAAAATAATAATTCAATTTAACTGGCCTTGATTTAATTTTAGCAGGAATTTCCTAGAAAACAAGATCATAAAGATGAAACAAAATTTTCACGCTCGGAGCGTCTTCGCGGCACTATCAGCGAATACAGCTGTTGTTCTGATGCTCTCGTTCTTGCCCTGGGTGAAAATAAATTTAAATGACCAGGTGCATTACGGAGATTTAAATGTTCAGTTATACTCTAGCGAGCGGTAGTTATGTCTGACGACAACTAAATTATGCTGAGCTAGAAATCTGCATTTATACGTCAGCATTAAATACAGTAATTTTAGTGGTAGCATTTTTCACTATTATTTATTTCAAAGTTTTTAAAACATGACCTGATACAAGTTACAATGCTGAAACAATGAACTATAAATGTAATACGAAGGTTATATGAGAAGTACCTGGCCTTGACAAGAAAAAAACATTTTTATGTGTAAAATTTATTTTATTTTTTAACGTAATCAGTTTTCAGTTCGATACACTAAGTCCAAAGTTTTTCTATCTTTTGTATCCACTCTAAAAAATACGATTGCTCCAACCTTTCAAAATAAGAGTTCGTTGACTGTTCGTGACTGTTCTTTGGGTTCTTTCGGTATGAATCCGTGTTTCATCAACAGTTAACACATCACTTAATAAGTTTGTAGGATGACATATAGATGGCGCCACTATTGACAAATCCATGTGATCTTTAGGAAGTACTAATCTTCAAATGATAAGTGTCAAAATTTCCTGACAATCTGAGATTTAGTTCACAAGTGGTACAGTGGTACAGTGGTTTTAGTGGCGCAACTCTTGTAGTTTAAAAACAATGGAAATGTCTGAGGTCCGTGTGTTAATAAAGAATTGCTTTTTAATGGGAAAAATACCGTTCAAGCAAAGCAATGGCTTGACAAGTGTTATTCGGACTCTGCTCCATCGAGACAAATGGTAGAGAAGTGGTTTGCTGATCTTAAACGCGGTCTTACAAATACCCATGAAGCTGAACGCCCTGGTCGCCTAAATTTGGCAGTTATTCCAGAAAACATAAAAACAGTCCACAAAATAGTTTTTCCCGATCGTAAATTGAAGTTACGTAAGATAGCTGACACTTTAAAGATATCAGAAGGCAGTGTCTTCACCATTTTGCATCAATATTTGTCCATGAGAAAGCTCTGTTCGAAGTTGATATCGCGTTTACTCACAGTCGATCAAAAACAGCAAAGCGTCGACGATTCAGCGCGCTTTTTGGAGCTATTTCAGCACAATGAAAAATATTTTTGATGTGGTATGTGACAAAGGATGAAACATGAATCGTTCACTACACTCCTCAGTCAAATCGGCAGTCAGCTGAGTGCACAACAACTGGCGAAAGCCGCCCAAAGTGACCAAAAATGCAAATATCAGCTGGTAAGGTTTTGGCATCCGTATTTTGGGGTGCGCAAGGTATCTTATTCATTGATTACCTTGACAAAGGAAGAACCATCAATTGCAAATATTATATGGTGTTATTGGTTGGATTTGAAGAAAGAAATTGCGAAAAAACGACTCCAAATGAAGAAGAAAAAAAGTGCTCTTACATCAGGATAATGCACCGTGTCACAAGTCGTTCGCAACAATGACAAAATTGCATGAATTGCATTTTGAATTGTCATTGTTGTAAAATCACAAAAGTTGTTCTATTTAAATGGCTGCCATTCCTAAACTAATTCTATTAACTATCTAAACTAAACTCCATTAACTAATCCACACAGCCACTTGACATTTTAACAGTATTGTTGTGAAAGGTTATATTTACAAAAAATATTACTTTTTATAGAGCTATAGCAGCGCTATATCTGGCCAAGTACTTATCATACAGCCCTCGTATAATATAGATGTTTGTTCAACAAAAGCGTCAGAACTTTAAAATGAGGCAATGAGGAATGGTAACTACAACTGATAATCCAGTAATTTTTATTTTATTTTAAAGAACAAATAGTGGCATCATGTTTTGGAGATAATGTCGTTCAAATATCCCCCTCCGTTTGCTCTAGTGAAATGCCTGCTGAAAACTCAATTTTCGATTACTCTTTCACATCTATCGTGTGGTATATTTTCAATGGTGGCCTGAATGTTTCGTTTAAACTCAATACTTGTTCGGTGTTTATTTCTGTAAACCAGAAATTTAACATAACCTCACAAAAAATAACCCATAAGCGTGAGATCACATGATTTTGGTGGCTAGTTGACATTACCATTTCGCGTCCAGGAAACTTTTCTTTCAATAAATCGATTGCCTGGTGAAATGTATGACAAGCGGCATCGTATTGTTGAAAGAAAACGTTGTTTATATCCCTATTTATCAGTCCAGACGAAAGATATTCTGTTAGCATATTCTTGTAGCATTCACCATTAACAGTAACTGGACTTCCATTATCGTGTTAAAAAAAAAAGGTTTTATCACTCCTTCAGCCCAAAAACCGCATCAAACAAACATTTTGAAGATGATAAGGTGACTCCTGAATCATTCCTGAACAATTTGTTATTTTATAACTGTTATTTCATATTAACATTTAACAACTGTTATCGATGTGAAGAAACAACAGGTACACTGTTAATATTATACGATGTTTCATAGTCGCTGTTGCTGCGTCCCCGTCTCTAAACGAAATAACAGGTAGACAGACAAATAATTGGTAGCGCATTTAATAACCGATAGACAATAACAGTCGTGGTCGTAGTTTTGTTGTTGCTGCGTTCAGCAATCTTAGAAAATAACAGGATTGGGGTGTCAGCTGTCGATAAACATTGAGCAGCGTTTTTGATAAGAACATTAGCAATAAGTGTAGTTTTATATTAAATCAATTCTTCTGTTGGAACCTTCGGTGTGAAACACTAAACTCGAAGATATTTTCCTTCATCCGTCATCCAAAACGCCAGCAAGCGTCTCCCAAGACCGGTTTCTGGCCTTAAGTCGCCATGAGTTGGGCTCAAGCTGGACACTTGAAGAGCGGATGAAGGAACGACTAAAAGCGACTTTTGATCATACGTGGTACTTACTCGGTTAGACGGGTCACGAACGGTTTCGCACAGTCTGACTGCTGCGACTGTTTACCGCAGAATTGCGTGGCTGCATGTGATTGCAACCTCCATTCGACATGGCCAATTTATATGGCCATGACTTTAATCGTTCCTTCATTCACTCTTCAGGTGTCCACCTTGAGCCCAACTGATGACGGCTTAAGGCCAGAAACCGATCTTAGGAGACGCTTGCTGTCGCTTTGGATGGACGGATGAAGGAATGGCTAAGTACGACGTGGAGGTGAACTTCCTTAGCTTTTTAATACCTTTCTCCACTGGCCCAGTTCACAATTTTTTGATCATACACATATACATATATATATATATATATATATATATATATATATATATATATATATATATATATATATATATATATATATATATACATATATATATATATATATATATATATATATATATATATATATATATATATATATATATATATATATATATTTATTTATTTAATTTATTTATTTATTTATTTATTTATTTTTTATTTATTTATTTACCTATTTTGGTTACTGGCATGTCAAAATTTAAACTTAAAAACGACCAATTATTATAATAATATTTCAACTCTGCCTGCAGAGTAATAAGGAAAAAACCCCGTATAGTCAATTGCCAACCTTTAAATAACTACGAAAATGTATGCAAATTTCATATTTATATATTAATAACATTTTAATGACCGACTTAAAAATTATTTGTACTAGAACAATCTTCAAAATAAAATTTATATTATTATAGTATATATAATATATACTATAATATATAGTTACTGTTAGTAATATGAACTAGATTATTTAGATTTATTCAAAGTAAGTCCAAACTAAAAGTAAATATATAGGAAATAGGAAAATTAAAAAATCGCAAGAAAATTACATTTTTGTAATATGTGTTCATTGTCCAAATTATCAGAATCTTGTATTTAAAACACAATTATTACTAAACAAAATTGGTTATATCTATTATCTAAGGATTTGTATATTATGGCTTTATACCTACTCTTTTTTGGATTAAACAATTTATAGAAATGATCTAAAACTGTTATTTTAGTAATTATTGTTACATGGTATATAGCGCATAAATATTGTTGTAAATTGTCTGTTACAAGAGCAAATGTAAGCAAAATGTAACAATATTTTTAAAATGACAAAAATAACAGTAACCTGTTATTTTTAACAGTTATTTTAAAATAACAGATACAGTTCCAACTCTTACTTAAAAATAACAGTTTTGCCTATCTCTATCACAAACCTATTAAGTGCGCATTAAATGCGGTTCATCGGAGAAGAATATTTAATGCCTTGCAACTGCTCTAGAGCTCAATTCGTCTATATTTAAGGTGAATTGATACAATGTACTGAACACAGCAGGCTTTAAGTGACATTTACATTTCAAACAGTGTTCCCGCTATTACTTTTCCAAGTTCTGACACTTACTGGGAAATTATAATACCTTGCAGTTGTAGGATTCATTATTGGGATTTTTATCTCGCAATTATTAAAATTGATATGGAATTATAAATACATTTTGACGCATGTTTTATTATATAAGCAATTTGCTCATTTATTTCAGCACATCTCAATTTTTAGAGTTCCTCTCGTAGTACTTTCAATATTTTTTTCATGTAGGATGCTCAACCATTTCCTGACACGCAAATGAATATTTTTTTCAGAATGAAGCATAATTTACCGAAAGCCGGCTGATATAATAATAAATTGGATCGATAGTTTTAACGTGACTTCCATTTCGAAGCAAACAAAATTGGTTTCTATCGTTGCCTCGGTCAGTTGAATAATTTTTTCCTGGCACGTCATTTTCTGATAGGTTATCTCGATAAAAACGAACTGCGATATCGAATTTGGACCAGTGGCTACAAAAAATACAACTGATGGGTCAACTCTGTGTTTTTGTTTTTTCACTGATTAAATCTGCAAATTCTTCGGTCGTAAATTGAAAGAATATCAGGGTCATTCAGAAAATTGTGAGATTAGGATATACAATAGAAGGTAGGCAAAAAAAACCTCCTACTCATATTACAGAATAATACAGGTTGACTTAATTTTGGTAACATATATATATATATATATATATATATATATATATATATATATATATATATATATATATATATATATATATATATATATATATGTATATATATGTATGTATATATATATATATATATATATATATATATATATATATATATATATATATATATATATATATATATATTATATATATATATATATATATATATATATATATATATATATGTATGTATATATATATATATATATATATATATATATATATATATATATATATATATATATATATATATATATATATATATTTATGTTACATATATATATATATATATATATATATATATATATATATATATATATATATATATATATATATATATATATATATATGTATGTATATATATATATATATATATATATATATATATATATATATATATATATATATATATATATATATATTTATGTTACATCGAATATTTTCACGCACTTTTCACTCGAAGCGAACAACACTTGAAAATGCCAATTTGATTTTTGAAAATGCCATTTGATTTTAATGCACAAAGTTTTTCATATGTAGGTGTCATTGATGAGACTGCTATTAATAGCATTTTCTACTAGTGAACGAGCTCGATATTTGGATTCCATCACAGAAAATCGCATAAATTTTCGCATAAATATGATGTTATGAATGGTCAACAGAATCTGCATTGCTTTGCTTAACAAAGTATTATGTTCTTCAATTCGATATAAGTAGTTCGATTAATTTAGAGCCATTGGGCATTCAAAGCCACACCAGAACTAAGGAGAAAAACACACAAACACACTCTAACCTCACCACGACCAAAAATCGCCATATTGAGCAAATCAAAGATCGGAAAGGGATCATTCGTGTGAAACCAAAAATCAAGTACACCTGGGTGCTGCAATCACAGTGACTTCAATTAATGAGTTTTTGGCCAGTAAAAACATTACTGTGGCTCTGCAGCCGATGGTGATCAAAGTAGCATATTTAGCGGTATACAGTTCGCATTCTAATTCTAAGTGTTAACATGGCCACGTCAAGAACATTTTTCTCGGCACCTACACCAATTTCCGAGCTGTATAAAATGTGGCTGCTTCTTTTTGAAACCATATTCAAAATCGTGTTGTTCAAGTTGTGGTTAAAAGAAAGTTTTCAAGCATTTCGGCGTATCAGTCGGAAGTTACAGTTATAGTCCGGTTCAAGATATTTCGTTGCCTTTTGGCAAAATGTTAATTGCCCCAATAAATTTCGTCGGAGTCGGAGTGGTTTTACCTCTGAATAATTTTGGAAAAAATAAAATATTGATAAATTATTATCATCGAGTTGGTGTTACTCTCTCAGCTCAAAGAGCTAGAAACCATAAACCGATTCCTCCCTCGCGACGCTAGAGCTCAGCTCGGAGCCTGAGGATAAATTTCATTATAACCCAGTATTCTGTTGGCATTAAGAGAAACATTTTCGAACTATGTTGCAGGTTTGCAACAATATAGCCCGTTGTCCCACTTTTATGACATTTCTAGTTAGTCCGCAGTTGGTTAAACTTTTGGAGAACCTGTGGCTCACCAATCCCTCTGCGGAAATTACAAAAGGTTCGATGTTTACTTTTTCAAGATACCAAATGTTCTTCAATTCATAAGAAAGATTCTCATACTTAGAAACTTTTTCCACCTCCGTTATATGTATATTGTGAGACAGCAGTATGACAATATCAATAATTGTTCCCCGCTTTTCTTTTTTATTTATTAAGACAAAATTATTATTATTATTTTGCTCATCCTTACTGTAGAATCTCAGCTCATGCTGGCCGATATTCCAATGCCAAAATGAAAAAGCAATTCAACTCCTCTCACCCTAGCATAATACTTTACGAACAATGTGACACGTCTGCAAGAGCACGGCACGCTGTCCCACTATGGCAATCGATCTCGAGATACCTCGATAGGCTCTCGAGGTTCTTTGAAAATCTCTTACTTATCAGGTCTTCGGCGGATATAACGAAGGGCACTACCTCTACCTTACTCAGTTTGCACTGGTTCTTCAAGTCGTATGCCAGATTTTCATACTTTGTGGATTTTTCTAATGTTGTGAGATAGTGGCACTGCGATGTGAATTATAAAAGCTCTCTTGTCCTTTTTGTTGATTAGAACAATATCCGACCTGTTATAATCAACCGTTCGATCAGTAGTGATAGGTCTGTCCCAGTAAAGAATGGTATCGGATGATTCAAGTACAGGAGAAGGCGAGTATTTATAATATGGAGGAGGTGCGCTTTCTAATAGCGAGTATTTTTTTGCAATTTGTTGATGTATAATTTTTGCCAGCTGATTATGCCGTCCTAAATAAGCATTAGAAGCAAGGGCCGGGCAACCGCCAATAAGGTGCTTAATTGTTTCCCCCAAAGTACCGCATTTCCTGCACTTATCGACTACGTCCAAATGCAGTATGTGCTTTTCATAGTTTTTTGTTCTTGCTACCCTATTTTGAATAGATATCGCGAAACCTTCTGTTTCTGGGTACAAAAGTCCATCGGTCAGCCACTTCAGAGACAATTGTTCGTCAATGGTGTCATCTTCGAGTGACTTAGGAAACCTTCCGTGCAATGTTTGTCCTTTCCATTCTCGAACGCAATCCGTCAGTGTTGTTCTGCTATCAATACGATTTTGTTTATTTAGGTTCAGTGGTGTGAAACCCCGGTCCTCATTTGCAACCAATTTCATTAACGTATTATTATCCTCGTACTGAACTCAGCATCTCAGCCTAAGTTGGTCTATATTACAATGCCAAAATGAGAAAGCAATTCAACTCCTCTCACTTAGCATAAAATTTTACGAACAATGTGGCAAGAGTACTGCACGTTGTCCCACTATGGCAATCGATTTTGAGATACCAAGGTTCTTCAAATTTTTTCAAAAGTTCTTACTTATTAGGCCTTCGGCGGATATAACGGAAGGCACTATCTCTACCTTATGCAGTTTCCACTGGTTTTTCAAATCGTACGCAAGGTTTTCATACTTAGTGGTTTTCTCCAACTCGGTTTTCCTGATATTATGAGTGGCACTGCGATGTCAATTATAAAAGCCCTTTTCTCCTTTTTACTAATTAGAACAATGTCTGGTCTATTATAATCGACCGTTCGATCTGTTGTGATTGGTCTGTCCCAGTATAGGATTGAATCAGATGATTCCAATACGGGAGAAGGTGAGTACTTATAATATGGAGCAGGTGCGTTATCTAATAGCGAATACTTTAATGCAATTTGCTGATGTATAATTATATAATGATGTATAATCGCCAGCTGATTATGTCTTCCTAAATAAACATTAGGGGCTAGAACTGCACACCCACCGATAAGGTGTTCAATCGTTTCCCCCACTATACCGCACTTCCTACATCGGTCGACAACATCCATGTGTAGTATATGCTTTTCATAGTTCCGTGTTCTTACTACCTTATCTTGAATAGATGTCGCAAAACCTTCTGTTTCTGGGTACAACAGCCCATCGGTCAGCCATTTTAGAGACAAAGGTCCATCAATGGTATCATCCTCGAGTGACTTTGGATACCGTCCATGCAGTGTCTGTTGTTTCCATTCACGGACACAATCCGTAAGTGTTGTTCTACCATCAACACGATTCAATTTATCTAGGTTCAACGGTGTGAAACCCCGGTCCTCCTTAGCAACCAACTTCATTAGCGTGCTGCTTGAATTATTGAAGCGTTCTCTCATCTTACTCTCCTGGTTCAGACAAAGGTTCTTAATGTTCACGAGGCCTCTGCCTCCCAACTTTCTTGGAATGTACAGTCGCTTCATAGATGAATTTGGATGCAGACATCGGATTTTGGTCAATGTTCGACGTGTTAATCTATCCAGTCCATCAAGGTCTGTTTCTGACCATCCTGTTCAGTTTGGTATTTAAAAGTTTTGTAAGCCCCTTTTCGTACATAGTAGAAAAGTCTTTCTTTAACTGGCTATGGTTAAATTTCTCGTTTTGAGGTATACCTAAATATTTATAGGATTCTTCTGGTGCCAGTCGTTGTATGTTACAGTGTGTTGAATGTTGATTGTTAACTATTCCTTTTTGAATGCTAATGGTAGAGCATTTATCAAGTCCGAATGACATCTTGATATCCCTACTAAATTCTTCGACCATTTTTATTAAGGAGTTTAGTTTTTCTCTAGTTTCTCCATAGAGTTTAAGGTCATCCATATATAGTAGGTGCGAGAGCTTTCGTGGATTCCTCATGTTTAGTTTATATCCTATATTACTGTTGTTCAGTAATGACATAGGGTTTAGGGCTAGACAAAACCAAACTGGAGAAAGGGAATCTCCCTGAAAAATTCCTCTCTCGATATTCGCAGTTGTAATGCATTGTTGATCGATAAGGAGATTTGTTTTCCATTTCCCCATCAGGCACCTTAAGGAGTTAATGATGGGAGGGCTTATTTTATAAATCTTCAGGACTTCTAGTAACCAATCGTGTGGAACACTATCGAAGGATTTCCTGTAGTCTATATAGCAGATGTTTAGGTTGCGTTTTCTTTTCCGCGCTTGTTCGAGAACTACAGCATCGATCGTTAGCTGTTCCTTGCATCCCATACTTGCTCTTATAAATCCTTTCTGCTCTTCTTCAAAAATATTGTTTTCATCACAATGTTTGTAAATTTTTTCATTGATTAGGGCTGTCAACAATTTATAAAATACTGACAGACACGTGATGGGTCTGTAGTTATTGGGTTGCTTAGCATCACCCTTTTTGTACAGAAGATATGTATTGCCTTCCATTAAAAAATTCGGGAAAGTATCAGGATTTATCATTACCTCTTTAAATGCACTAGCAAGTGGGCGGTGGGCCGCCGTTTTAATCCAGAAGTTATGTAGTCCATCTGGTCCAGGAGCTTTCCAGTTATGAGTTTTCTTGACGGCGGTGCAAATGTCAGTCGCCGTGAAATCGTTAAACTCCATTTCTGGGAGAGCCGTTGTGTGCTGTTCAATTGTTTTAATCCAAGGTGCCGCTTTTTCATAGTCATCTGATCTTTTCCAAACCGATTGCCAATATTCTGCAAAAGAGGACATGTCCACATTCTCAAGTTCTGACCTGCTACTGCCTTGTTCGAGCTGTCTATAAAATCTCTTTTGACTATTTATGAATTCTGAATTTTGGGGCTTTCGTTTTTTTAGCTCGTTATATCTTGTTATTATTATTATTATTATTATGTATGCTTATTATTATTATTATTATTATTATTATGTATGACTAAACATTGTTTATTGGTTTGTGTATTTTGAATTTATTAGACAATAAAAATATATAAATAAATAAATTTATCCATTAGTACAATAAAAATTATAACTTAAATTTAATTATACATTTAATTCGGTTTCACTCTCATTGTCACTTTGATCTACATTAATAATAAGTGGTTCTATATTATTAGTAAATGATACTTAGCAATCTTCTATTTTAATAACATGGTTAATCGAATTTATCCAACTTTCTTTGGGAATACTACCATAACCTTCCTAATTAATGTTGCAGCACTTGCACTTAGAGTCGGATAAATGTTTTCTGCTCTAACACTGGATTTTACCTGATGCCACATATTGCCTCAATTGGATTGAAAATACAAAAATACGGGGCTAGGCGTAAAACCATGTCCCTTATCGGCATCAATGATATCACATACATATTCCTTTTTAATATTAAATGTCTTTAATATTTCTAGAAGATCACATTTGTTATATGTATTTTCGAAATGTATATCGTTTTTTAACATGTAGTTCTTAATTTCCAATTTAGTGTTAATTGCATTAGGAATTTTATTTTTTTGGTGGTTATGATAACTAGCATTGTCCATTACAATTACGTTTTCCTTAGGCACATTGGGGAAAAGGCTATTTGTAAACCAATCTTTAAAAGTTCTGCTGTGCATGTCGTCATGGTAGTCCAAAGATGAATGTTTAATATTTTTGTAGGATAACCGTAAACAATTTGGAGCCCATCCATCCTCGGAGCCAGCATGTAAAATTGTAATTATTTTTCTCTTGTGCGCTAGGGCTTTGGTTTGGGATTTTCTTGAAGTATCTACCCATCCTTTTGCTGGCGTCGCATGTGTATCGAACCATGTTACATCAAGGTGGATAATGGGACGATTTTCTAATCTGTATTTTTTTATAGAATTTAAGTAGTTAAACCATCATTGTTGCAATTGTTGTGATTCCATTAATATTTGTTCCCATTTTGACCAATGAAAACTGTAACAGATCGATTAGCAGAAGATCCAACTTATAATATAATAATAATATTTTGTATCACCCTGTATGCTAACAGAAGTATTCTTTATTATTAAAGTATTGACCCTCGTACCCATCGATTAGTCTAATAGATAATTCCAATCCGATAATGTTTAAAATTAGGTCACTTGTGTTACGAATTTAATGAGTCTCAAATAAAATACCCTCAATTGTATCGAGTGTGGTCTAATAATAGATAATTATGTTTTGCGATTACCGATTTTGTGATTTATTTCCGTCCTCGGAGAGTTTCAGCAATTAGTTTGCCTATTCATTGTTTTGCAAATTTACTTTGCCATCGATGTATTGGATTTCCCATTAACTATAATAAACTGTTCAGTAAGAACATATTTTTGGTGCTGTTGGTAAAATTGGATTCCGATTTATTTATTATCTGTGTCAATTTGGAAAAGTAAATTTAATATCGAAAAATTAGTGTGATTTAGGAACGATTGTTTGTTTTACGTAAATTATTATTATATGCTATTAAGGATATCATAAAGTTGTACATACGATAAAGGACAAAAATGTTTATCTCCACATGTAATGGATTGGCAAATAAATTCGTTCGGTAAATTTTTCAATTACAGGTTTACGCAAATCGATTGGGTATCCGACAGGCTAAGCTTGACATAAGTGGCTAGGAGAATAAAAAAAAATATTTTTCAAAGGCACCTAATCGCTATCGATATACCAGATTAGGAGATTTTAAATTAAGTCCTCAACTTAATACTCCGCCCCTAAGTTTCAACAATCTGTTGGACCCACAATGTCGTTCGAAAAGCAATATTTACAGATTTGTTTTCTTTTTGCCTTTCATCTGAAAAGAAGTACTGTAGGAACTCAGTAAAATACATACTTGTACTCATACAGTACTTGTAAGAAGTAGTTCCAGGAATTCCTAAATGGAAATTTTAATGAAGAATTAGTGTTGGGAGAAAATCCTTGTTGTATACTGCTACAGCTTGGACAGAAACTCGGAGTAACATCACAAACCATTTCTAAATGCTTGCATATGCTAGGGGAAATTTAAAAGGACAGTCGCTGGGACCCGCTATGGACGTCATAAAATTGTGGTAACGAAATTAGGTGCTCTATGATAACGCTGGTCTACAAAATTCAAACTTTTTTTTGTCACACGAAAATGGCTGTCTAATTTAGATAATACTATGGCCTGCTAACAAGATTATATTAATAAAAAAATGAACATGTCTTTGTGACATTCAAATATATATTTCTATAAAAAATGTACGAAAATACACTTACACTTACAATTATCCACAATGTACACAATATTTAAGATTTTCGCGAGCACTTAGCTTCCAGTAAGTTCCTTTTCAATCCCCAGCAGTAATCGGTTAACATTCCAGGACTCAATTTCCCTTGATATCACATCTCTATAAGGGAAATATCCCGGTGGAATCTCTCACCGTGTTCGTCGCTCACAGAACCCAGGTTTTCTGTAAAAAAATCCAAATTTGAATCCAAAATAAGTATCTTCACGGACATGTTGCACCCCAGAGCTTTGTCTGAAATCAAAAGTTCATTAATTAAATCTTTGTAATTTTCTGCCCTGTGGTTACTTAAAAAGTTTTTACGACATTAATAAAAAATTTCTAAATTTCAAGATCATTCAGTTTTTGCCAATAAGTTAAAATTTCAGTTAATAAACACACTTGAGTGTGCTCTAAGTTATCAGCTTGACTAGCAGCAGCTTCTTGAGTTTCTAATGGATTTGTCTGGGTACTTTATGGTGTGTTACAACTTAGTTGTGATACCCTTTATAGCAGTCAAACAAAAATTACTATCACTTACGAGATTTGTTAGTTTTGTCTAAGTCATTGGCACAGCAAAAGGCATATGTCTAGATCCCTTAGCCCAACCTAGCAGAAGTCTCACACATATTACACAGCAGATATGTGGGACCCAGGATGTATCTTGATGGTGCACAAGAATACCAAAATAACTCAAATAATGTTTGGTTACTAATGGTGTGAAATTTCAACGCTGAGAGGTGAAAGATAATTCTCCACACACATAACAAAAACTATCCGGGTGATTTAAACACTTTCGTGGCATATTTACAGCCTTAGCCTTAAATAAATTTAAATTTGTTGACTATGATAACTATCTAACTTCAGAAATGACGTTATTCAAACATAAACAGGTATATAAGATGAAACTGAATATGTAGCAAATGAAGAGATATTAGAAATTGAATATGTAGTAAAAAACACTGAGGGTAACTGGAAAAAAATAATATTGTTTTTGTAATGAGCATAGATAAATTCAATCAAATATTACAAAATTCATATGACAAAAACAGTGTTTATCAGTGTAATCAAAAAGAGACGAAAATTATGGATTAATCCTGGTGAACCCACAACGAGTACAACAGAATGAAATATTCACGTTAAAAAGATACTGCTGTGCATATGATGGAATTAGATAGGCATCACGCATTATCAGTTGCTCCAATATGAAATATGATCAAACGGCCACTGCGGACTGTTATCAACAGCAAATGATTCGTGTCACTGTGGAGGAAAAAACGCGTTATACTGACAAGGGAAGAAGATCAGGAAGAAAGTCATTCTATTTTAGGACAACTTGTGGCCACATGCTACAAAAAAGGACTCTGGGAACGATCATTCAGATCTGGAAGATTTTATCGTACCCGGCATATTCTTCAGCCTTGGCTAGTTCGAATTTTCATAATTTCATTCATAAAGGTAACACATTTATAAAATGTATCAAAGTCAAAAATATATCAACTCAAAATTAAATAAAAATATCATATTTTATGTAAAAAATTTAAAAAAAATTCAACTATTCAACCTGTTACCTGCTATATCTTGCAGGTATGTGTTAAAATATGAATTTGTACTGTTTTTAAAAATAGCAAAAAATATTGCAGAATTGTAATTATGTATTCTGAGGTTAAGAAAAAAAACTGAAACGTTTATAGTAAAATATAGTATATATTTTAAGACAATTGACTGAGAATCCTAAAAAAAATAATATTAAACGGTCAGGAAAAAAAAAAAATATATATATATATATATATATATATATATATATATATATATATATATATATATATATATATATATATATATATATATATATATATATATATATATATTGATTTAGACTTAGTAATTCAATTACTTATCAAACCTAATAATAAATCAAATGGAGCCTGAAACGTATCTTTATCCAACAAAATCATTTTTTATGGGGCATCAGGGCGTGCTTGTTAAAACAAACTGCCCCATAGATTTTTGAACGTGACGAACAGAGAACACCTAATTGAAATTTTATTGGTCCATTGTTTCTGAGCCTGATTGGTTTCCGATAGGCCTTTATAGTGACCTGTTTAGCAATCAAATGAGCGTAAAAGCAAATAAATCACGTTGGTATCGAATAGGTAATAAAGTTTTTTTCGTTTGTTATTTTGTAATTTCCATCATCTCTTTGCCAATTAGTTTGGCCTTTCATTGTTTCAGAAATTTACTGGGTTATCGCTTTATTGGATTTTCCATTAATTATGACAAACGAGACCATGGGGAATGATGGTTTTAATGTTGTTAAAGTGTAGAATTTAAGTTTGAATCTTTAGTGGTTTCAACAACATTGATATTGGATTTAGTTTATGAAAGGACATAAATAATTACTTAGGATATCAAATGACGTTTACTAATAAACGGTTTACTAATTTACTTAAAAAGTAAGCTAACTTTTGTTTTAAAAATTGAAAAACAATCATTTGTTTTTTAAGTTGGTATGAATGTTCTTGCAATCTGACGGAAATTTCATATGAATTCGCTTATTAAGTTTACTTGTTAAGCTTGTAATTTAATCGCGAATTATTAAAATACTTAAATTTGCCGATTAAAGAATTTTCAATAAATTTTATCAATAAAAAACGAAAATTAATTTGCTGATTCACCAAAAATGTTTAAAAAGTGTTACAGCCATGATGCAATGTCAAAGCAAATGTTTACAAGTTGTACAAGGACTTTAGTGGTGATAGAGAAGCAGTTGAAGATGATCCTCTTTTAGAAAGATTTTCCACATCAATCAATGATGAAAACATTACCAAAACCAAGGATCTTGATAACGATAACGCACCATCATACACCGCAATAATTATTCGTCAGTTTTTCGCTAGAAATGAAACAAATACCATTCCACAACCATCATGTTCACTAGATGTGGCACCAGCTAACTTTTTCTTGTTCTTTCTATTGAAGAATCTACTCCGTCCAATTCGGACTCTATTTTGAGTCTATAAAATCCATTCACTTTACTGGTCACTTTGAACGAAATACCGGAAATGGAGTATAAAAAGCGTTTCGAAGCCTGGGAAAAATGTTGGAATAATTGTATGAGAGTAAGATGAGACCGCTTTAAAGAAGACAAAATAAATTTGTATGAACAAATAAATTCTTGGTATCTTTGAATCATCTCCTGATGATGCTAACATGGTTGGCGAAACGCGCGTCTTAAAGTTTAAAAAAGTGTTTTGGTGTTGAGTGGGAAATCTCTTCGAGTTTAGCGTATCACACCCAAGGTTCCAATAGAAGAATTGAAGTTGTATTTTATTAAAAAAGTCACCTTAATTTTTGATCATAATACAACCTAATATTTTGCTTTTAACAATATTAATGTTTAAACTGGCGATATATTGTTAATGAAATTGTTTTCTTTATAGCCCAATCAGATGAAATTTGTCTCATGGCCTTCACCACCAAAATTCTTAAATGTTCTTATTATTTTTCCCCACACAGACATGCTTGAACAACAAACAAAGCAACATTCGATACGCTATCGATTTTCAGCCTCTCCAACCGAAGAACAACTAATGGCCTAACGTTATGTGTGTTTCCCCACTGACTGACTGCGATCTCGAGGCTCGTAAATCCAGATGGAAATTTTATCGGGCGATTGTTTCAGAAACTAATTGGTATCTCGGAGCAGCTAAATTAATCAGTTGGCAATCGAATAAGAATAAAATAAATACATCCCAAAGGAGTGGGAGGTTTCTATTTATTTTTTTCTAGTCCTTTGAATATCAACCTATGCTTCAAGATATCCCTATTTGAATTTATGATTCATTTAAATAATAGCCAAAATGATCGACAAGAATTTCAAATGAGTTATTTAGCTTCTGTTTTAAGATTTCATTTAACAACTCTAAACTAACAGCGATGTCAATGCCGAAAATATCACATAGCATTTTTCATTGAAATGTGGCAATAGAAAATAATCACAGGGAGCTATATTGTGCAAATAAAGTGGATAATCAAAAACTACAATACGCTTTTGAGCCAAAAATTGAACTTTGTGGGAGGATACTTTAACTATCATGTCTCGTCGAAATGTTTTATGTAACATATGTTTCTAGCCATGTACAGCATCTGTATTAGACCATCCACCTTATTCGCCCGATCTTGCGCCGTGTGACTTCTATTTGTTTCTTAAGGTGAAATCTGCATTAAAAGGAGCAAGATTTGAGTCCGTTGAAGCTGCGAAAGAGAAAGCGGCATGCGTTCTGAAGGAGCTAACAATAAAACTTCCAACTAGGGATAGAGAAGGGATGTATATTGAAGGTGATAATAAGTAAATATGTATGAAATCAAAATAAAATGTTTTACAGCGTCAGTCTCGCTATATAATAGTCACCCCTCGTATTTACAGTTGAATAGCGACGTATCTTGAAAATACTTTTGATGAGCAAAAAATGTCACCCTTTATTTGGAAAATCTGAAACAAACCGAAATTTAATAATAACTTTTATGAACAAAGCTATCTTACGAATTATTTTAAAGAAGTTGATGTCAAGACGTAATTTTCAACTAATAACATTAAAAGCATCTTTGCCTAGTTCCTTGTTCATTATCATTAATGGAAAATTCAATAAACCCATAGCAAAGTAAATTTGTGGAACAATCGAAAATGGAGACTAATAGCCGAAGCGTACTGCAGATATAAATAAATCACAAAACTCGAAATCAAAAATTCAACTGGGACGCTTTCAGTTTATGTTCATTTAATTAATACCCTGATCTTTATTGAAGACCAGTTAACTTCTAAAACAATAGGATGATGAAATTTCCAATCCAGGCTTACAACTCAACAAAAACTAAATAATAATAAAAAACATATTTATAGAGTTTTCCAACAAAGAATTATATTTACTTTTTAATTTTTATAAATCCAAAGTTGAGTATTTGATTATTATAATAATTAAAACAATGCCATTAATGATAATTGGTTCAGTTTAGTTTAGTTTAGTTTATTTTAAACTAGAAAAACCTAAATCATTAACGTTATGTAGAAACTAGATCTACCAGATATGTAAATATGAAACCGGAATTTTTGAGTATAAAAGTACACGTTTGTTGTATGAAAATTATAAAAAATGTTTTATTCGAAGTATTGCCCATCGCTAGCTATACATTTTTCTCACCTGTCTGACAATTTGTGGATGCCACGCTGTTGCCAAAACTATTGCTCTTTTGAGGCAAACCAATCATCGAGCCATTTTCGTACATTTACAAGTGAAGCGCTGCTCAGCAAGTGAGCGTCCCATCCATGAATTAAGTAGTTATCGGTAGCCAAATGTGGTGAGTGAGCTGCATGCGAGAATATTTCCCAACTAATCGCCTCAATCGTTTCCTTGACTAGTTTCGCTGTGTGTGATGATGCATTATCATGGAGCAAAATCACTTTGTGTTGCCTTTTTTGATATGCCTGGTCGTATTTCACGTAAAGCTTGATTCAAATCGATCATTTTGCAAGCAGCATTTTGCAAGTGGTTTTTCGGTTTTCCTGCTGTCTTTCATTCAGTTGATGTGGAATTAATTTTCCCATCTTCTAGATCTTTCCCATAGCTTTCAAACGTATAGAGACGGCTTTTCGTGTCACATTTAATTGATCCGCGAGTTGTTAGTGCGTTTGAGCGTTATCCTCATCCAACATTGCTTACAATTCGCTGTCTTCAAACTTTTTCGGTGGTCTTTCATGTTCTTCGTTTCTCTCATCAAAATCCCCAATTGTGAATTTTTAAACCACTGCGATTTACCAAGAGCATGCTCACCGTAAGCTTCAACAAGCATTCGATGCGATTCTGCAGCAATTTTCTTCAAATGAGTTGAAAATCTTTGTCAGATGTCAACACGGAAATGGCGCCAATAACGCAGTTTGACGGTTACTACATTGACAGCTAGGGCCATATATGGGCAAATTCAGTATGTATACTTTTAGACCTGGTATAGCTTAAAATGGGTTCCAAACCACGGTCTTCAACTACCGATTAACCCCAGTCAGCCCCATATCTCTAGGACTAACCAGTCTTGATTTGTACAAAGATAGAGCAAAAGTTAGATACTTTTCTGATAGATAGTAATGTGATCGCAAAGGTAATTGCATTTCTGAAAACTAGCTTCCTTTTTGGTAACCTCATGAATTTCAAGCCGATATAAAATTTAGTGTTGTTTTCATAGCGTTGGAAGTGAATTTTGTGTATTCTTGCATAGAAAACCTTCGCGCAAATCGAAGAAAACTTGAGAAAGTAATCCACTGGCCTACAAGAAAAAAAAAATGGTGCCTAGGATTTTAGAACTGATTTTAGCTATATTTGGGGCGCTAAATCTAAATATGAAATTAGTTTTTCTCTATCTGCTCTTCTTTTTTAGATACATCCATTTTCCTATCAATGTTTTTTTCATTTCAATATATTCAAGTATGGCTGTTCTAAAATTACTGTAAAAGGATTGGTTCCTGTATATTTGTCTTATTATCAGTCTGCCGATTAGTTAGTTTCAGGAAAATCTACTAGATAGCCTTAGTGGAAACTGAAGTGACCTTCAACGAGTTGAGGTTAGTTTGTGAGTTCGCACCGTGCAGGATAGATCGAAGTTGGCCTCGCGTGATATTTGTGTTTGGGAAAGAGTTGTTATAAAGTTAACCTTAAACGTACTGGGTTGTAGATTGTTGTATTTGTGTCGTTGAATAGAAATAAAATGAGTTCAAATAGAAGTTGTGTAAATCATCCTGACGTGTTGTACTACATATGTGGAGAATGCACGTTAAAACAAAAAAAAACAGTGACTTTGTAAAGAGAGCTTATCTTGGATACTTTGCTGTTAGACTTGGTAATCAGGATATAACCTGGACACCGCATCTGGTCTGTAAAACTTGTACAGAACATTTACGACAGTAGACTACCTGGAAAAGAAAAAGTCTAAAATTCGGCGTACCGATGATTTGGAGAGAACCCAAAAACCACTTCGATGACTGTTATTTCTGCCTAGTAAATATTACTGGAATCAATCGAAACAACCGTAGCAAGTGGACTTATCTGACTGATTTAGTCTCTGCAAGACGCTCAGTCCCTCACTCAGAGGAACTGCCAATCCCAACGTTTGAGTGAGTGAGGAGGAGTATTGTCCTTTATCGATGACTTTTTCCTCTATCTTTGTATACGAGGGTTGCTATTTATGTATCCGGAATTGGCAACAATGGTGTTGCTAGGCGACATCTGACATATACATGGTAAAGTTTGATATTGTTGAATGTATAAGTACTCAGAGCGTTTTGTCATACGGGCGCCATCCGTGTTGTTTAGTGATTTGAAAATTTCATCTCAGTCAAAAAATGGAATTAACTCTTGAGAATGTTCGTGCGATGATTTACTACGACTTTCGATGTGGATTATCTTAACAACAGTGCATCGATCAACTCACTTCGACTTTTGACGATGAAACACCATCTAAAACCATTGAATATCACTGGTTTAGTGAATTCAATCATGACCGTCGTTCACTAACTTACGAATTTAAAGAAGGTCGTCCCCAATACGATTGTTGTGCCAGAAAACGTCGGTACTGTGCGCGAACTGACAAAGCAAGATCGTTATGTGACATACCGTGAGATTTAAGCATCCCTGGGCATTAGTATAACAAGCATACACAAAATTGTATGACCAAAAATGTAAACCGTGAAAAAATTTTGTACCCGTTGGATTCCGCATAATTTGACAATCGCTCAAAAACTCAAAAAGGCTCGTGTCCATTGGTGCAAAGAAATACTCAAAAAATACAATCGTGGTGCGTCTAAAGCCATGTATAACTTAACAGCAGTCGACTCTATGGATCTTCCAAAATGAGCCAAATCCAACAAAAGTTGTTCGCGCAAGAAGCACTTCTTAGCAAATTGTCGCCTGTTTTTTTTTGGGATAAATGGACATATGGCTACAGTACCACTAGAGAATCATAAAATGGTCAATTCTGAATGGTACAGAACCATTTGTGTGCCAGAAGTCTTTGAAGAAATAAGAAAAAACAACCAGCGACGCAGGATCATTTTTCACCATGACAACGCGAGCTCTCACACATCGGACCGAACAACTCAATATTTGACCGCTCAAAACATCGAATTGATTGGTCATCCACCTTAGAGTCCTGATTTGGCACAGAATGATTTCTTTTTGTTCCCGTTCATGAATAAACTACGTGGTCAACGATTTTCGATGCCAGAAGAGGCGCTGGATGCGTTTAAAATGCAGGTTTTGGAGATACCTCAATCGGAATAGAAAAAGTGGTATGAAAATTGCTTCAAACGTAAGCAAAAGTGTATCGATATTCACGGAGAATATTTTGGAAAACAATAAAACCATTTTCAATGATAAATATTTGTTTTTATTTATTATTCCGGATACATAAATAGCAGCCCTCGTATTTCATATTTTTATAATATAATAACAATGATCCATGGATTTAACTTAAAATAGTGTAACGTATATTTCACTAAAATGTTTTACCTTAGAAATTTGAGCTCCTAGTCAAAAATTAATGCCATATTTGAATTCAAGGCATCAAATTCGTATAAAAACAGCTTCAAATACCCGAGCACCAAAACAACTGTTGGCATGTGTTATGGGATTCTGCTCACATTTCATGATTCGTAAGGGTGTACTGAGTTTCAATATAGTCTAACCAGCACGAGTGATCCTTTGTGCTTAAGATGTCTCTTTAAGATCACTACTGAGGAAAGGGTCAACAAGCTCAATGATATCATGTTGACCGATCGCAAAGAGATAGGTTAGAAATATAGTTGAAATGATAAGTATCTCGGATGAATGCATGCGGAATATCCAGCATGATATTCCGCACGATATTGATATTCCAGCGGAATATCCAACCTATTAGCACGAGGAGTGCCCCATTGCTCTCTCCGAACCAAAATCAAAATCGGGTGATCACTTTTTTGTTTAGCGATGTATATGTATATCTTTTGTGGTAATTCGTGACTGCTGATAAAACTTGAATTCATCACTACATACCAGAAACAAAGAAACTGTCTAAACAGTGGATTACACTCGCCAAAGGTGCGTCGAACTGTCACGAAGAGTTCATAAAAAAAACTCCCTTATTTGACAAAGAAAGAAGGACTGTTTCTCGACGACAATGCACTCGTCCCAATTTTAGAAAGCAAAAAAGTTGTCAAATCATTGGGCCAAGTGTATCGAGCTAAAGGACACTACATGGAAAAATCGGTTTTCAATCAAAACATTTTTCACAATATTTCATAGAAAGAGGAGCTCAATTTTCACTCAACCCTCCTATTTAACTAGTAGCCCTACCTAGCCTACCGACTAGCGAGTAACGAATGAAAAATACCTTTCAGAAAGCATCCGGGTTTACCCAGCCTGCGAATTAGCAGGACTAAAGGGTAATCCATATATCAAATTTTAGACCCTTGATTGAATGACAAATAATGGTCTATATTGAAATTCTGTAATTCTGAGAAGACTCAATGGAGGGGGACACCGCCTGGAAGGTGGAATGGCGTGTTAAATGTGGCTAGCAGGCTTAACATAGTGTTTAAGAACAAACTCCCACTTTGCCTGAAAAATCTCTGACCAATTTATCGTGTCCGTTATGACATGTGAAAGGAAAACCCGAATATTGACATCGCAATCAGTTCAAAAATTTCGGATAGCACCGAGGGGAATGGAAAGATGTATGTTAGGCATTATGGCATGGGACAGAAAGCAGTGCGTATGGATTAGAGAACAAACAAAAGTATGTGACAACCATGGAAGAGTCAAGGAATTGATATGAAGATGGGCAGGCGATGGGACGACAGGTGGAGCAAGACAATGCTGAGATGATTACCGATGGACTGATGACATCATTAATTATATTGGATTCGAATTGTAGAGGAAAGATCAAGACCGCGAAAGTTGGAAGCATGCTGAAGAGTCTTTCATCCTACAGTGCATGCACATGGCTTATTATGATGATGATGATGATGATGATGATGTTGATAATATGGTCTTACCACTATACTAATGGCTTAGGTACCGTTATGAGCTAATAAATGAAATATTTCCTTTATTCTGGAGCATAAACAATTTAATGTAATCCTCTAGTTTATTCGGTCATTAGTAATAAATATACAACACCTAGGTGTAGATATTTCTTTAAATATTTATATTTTAAAAAGCAGTTGATCGTATTATGGCAACAGTGATTATCCTATTAGTAACGTAGTATAGCAATATCGATTTGAGTAAGCGATCTAACTAAATGTTATTTAAAGAACAATTTACGAAACAAAATAGGAAGGATCGATTTCCAACATGATCAATAACAAGGCCTAATAAACTAACTTTCTCATTTAAATAATTTCAGTGGCTTTATCTTTCATTTATTCCCTTACAATGTTGTCGGTTTTTTTTGATACTGTTTAAATGTAGTGTAAAATCGTTGATTTGAACCAGCTCCATATGAATCATGCATATTTTTGACATTGGTTACAAATATATATTTATTTTGAAAACGTCTTTGTTTCTTAAATGCTTGGAACGACGTAAGGTAAATATAATGTTTATAATCGAAAAAGGTATATGTTTTAGTACATTCCTATTCATGTTAATATGTATTAAAAAAAAGTAATTTCAGCACATTTAATACATTTTTTTTCCAGTAGTCATTTTATTTTTTGGTTAATTGAATTATTAAAGGCATTCTCGAGTAAGTATGAATAAAAAATACAGTCGATCGATCAAGCAAGGATCCGATAATGAATCGCATTTCAGTGTCGCCGGCAACCAAGCCAGGTAAAGTCAGATGTCTTCGATACAAGATACTCTATGTTGATCACTGGCCAATCGATAAACTAAAGGTTAAGATCTTTGTGAGGTCCACTTGCTGAATAGCCTCAGATTAAGAAATCGTAGAGGCATACCACGGTTGAGGTGGCTGGACGATGTAGAGGATGATCTGAGATCAATGAACGTGAGATAGTGGTGAAGGAGACTCTGAAGAGAGGAGGGCTGAAAGAAAAACAATAGTTAGACATACAAACATCCATTTACGGTTATAAGGCTAAAAAAATTAAGAACGATTTTAGAAAAAAATACGATTTAATTAATTATGGAAAAACCTACTCGCGTTCAAATGAACTTGTTACTAGTCATATAGATAAGTTACTCAGCTCGATATTCTACAATGAATCTTCCAGTCCGCATCGTTTCATAGAAATTCTACCTAATCACCATATTAACACGCATTTTGAACTTCAAAGAACAAACGTGTCCCTCTCCAAAATGCATCCTGCGATAAAAATGTGTATGTATTTCAATAATGTCGCAAAACCTAAAATGTAGCTAAACCTTAGGCATGTCATCAAATCCCTGGACAAATATGGTTCTGAAACGAGAAACTCGTTGCTGTACATTTGATGAAATTTGAAGGGTGTAATCTACTTGATGTGTACACTCAACTTGACCGAATATATGCGTCATTCTGTCCGACAAATTAAGAAAAAGTTCTACGAACTCCATACAATTGAGCTTCTACCACATCCAGTATATAGTCTACATCTCACAACACATCCATCCATTTGCACCACTTTTGCTAAGACTGTGTTTGTGTAAAATAGAATAGTGTATGAAAATTGAAAGACAAAGAACGATCTAAATATGAAGTGCAACCAAAATATTAATATAGCATGGTCGGATTTTGACGATATATCACTGATAATGATAAAATAGCATATTAGGTAATAAATAAAGTGTTAAGATCACATTTTTAATTTGAAATAAATTCTCTTTGAAGCTTCATGAAAAAAATTAATTCTTAAATTCGCCACCACCTAATCGAAAACAGAATACGATCAGTCTGGGGTTCTGAAGCACGTCAATTAAAACTTTTTATATTCACTATCGAAATGGCATCGACTGGAAACTTTCCGAGAAATCCACTGTAAAAAGTCGAAAAGATGGGTTGGGAAAGGCGAGCAGGAGGATATGGAGAAGGTACGAACAAAAGCAATTAAAAGTTGCCGAAATCCTTAAGAACTCTAATAAATTAGAAAGTATGTTTTGAACTTTGCTGTTATGGTTTATGAGATCCGAGTTTTTCCATTCGCCTTTTTGTTTGCTTCAAAAAGACGCATTACTTACTGCTAACCATTTTTTATATTGTGTTGGAGCAGAAAATAAAAGGTTGTATAATACATATGAAAAGAAATATAGAAATTGTTTTGTCCGAGTGAGGAAACCAAGTTTTAATAGGACTAAAATGTTTATTTTTACCACCACATAATTTATTATTTATTATCATTCTTATGATTTATTATTTTAGTTGTTAAATTCATTGTTGTACAAAAATCATTCTTCATCAGTTATTTTTATTCAACTGTATACAGTACATGGAATAAATATTAATAATATGGTCAAAAATAATAATGCCTAACGAGTCTTGAATGTAACGTAAGCACTATAAGTTTAAATTATAGTACTTACGTTAGTAATTTGAACATACTTTTATACGAGGGAGTGTTGAAAAATGATTGGCCTTCAGTAATGCTAGCAGATAAAAATAAATCATTTTATTATAGAAATATGTATTGACTTTAGCTCATGCTAAGTTTTAGTATACACACTTTTGTTATATTGAATCTATTATTTATAAAAATAATTCCTACAGGTGAAGATTGAAACTTCAGCAAAATCGAAATGTTCTTGTAAATAACAAATTAGGAATCCTATTCAACTTAAAAAAAAACAATAGCCGACTTTAAAGACACCATTAAATGTGCAGATGTAAGAGAACATTAAAGTTGCTCATTTTGAATTACCAAACTTTGGCCATAAACTGTGGACAAAAACCTTTCAAAAGCAGCTTGATTTCACAGCATATTGCACACGTCCACAAGTATAAAATTTCTTTGAAATTGTCGACCATCCGCCATATTTTTCCAATTTAACTACTTCTAATTACAAATTAAGCAAAGGTTGATAATTTACCATCCATATTACCATTATTATAGCCATCATATTTATTATGATGGCTATTGATTATGATGTCAATAGGGTCATGATTTTCAGAAGAAGGTAAGAAGTTTTTGTCTGTTTGTTTTACATAAATTTACAAAATGGAAATTTACAAAATGGGAATGGAAATCTTCTTCTTGGACTCATCTCTCAAATATATATTTAATTCGGGGTTTTTTTGCTTATGAAGCTATATGTATAATCTATGGTTAATTCCATTACTGGTTTATATCTATCCTCTTACATTTTGATATAGCTGATTTTTTGAAGGATAATGGTCATTCATATAGTGTAACACTAAGAAAATGTAAGTCAGTAGAAAAACAAACCTGTGATATAGTGAAAAAAATATTGTTGAGTTTTCTCTTTTAAGAAAAAACTGGAAAATTTCAATTCCAAATTAAAATAATTCCGAAACACATTAATCCGCTGTATTTCCCTCGCAGGGCCGACAAACAACAGTAAATTACCCAACCGTGCCACGAACGAATCAAATACACAATCACACCAGCGTACTAAACGATTTCAATTAAAACTTTTTAAATTTACCATCGAATGAGTAAAATGGCCAGTAAAACGTGACGATGAATAAGAGGTCGATGATGATGGCATCGACTGGAAACTTTTCGAGAAATCAATTGTAAAATGTCGAAACTGTGGCCGCGAGACGAAAGAGTAGGGAAGCATGGTGAAGATGGGAACAAAAGCAATTAAAAGTTGTCGACATGGCTTGTTATTGAATACTTAAAAAGTGTAATAAATTAGAAAAGTATATAATAACTCTTTTTTTTATACTAGAGAACAAAGTGTTCCATTTCGGGTACTGTTCAATTATAGCTCAGCACTATTTCAAAATATGCGTCTTGTGGTGTGCTGTAAAAGATAATGATAAATGCACATTTCCACCATAAGTAAATGGCGATTAGCAGTTATTCTTGAAAACTTTTTGTTTATTGCTATAACAAAGGCATCACGTATTTGCCGGAAGTACAGCAAGTTTAGGATGCTGAGCTTAGAGCTAAGCTCCTTTATATAATTACAAACGATTAGATAAATATTGTGCAATACCATCTAATAATATATATATATATATATATATATATATATATATATATATATATATATATATATATAATCAGTTCGTAGGATGGCATATAGATTGGCACCAGGTTTGGTTCACAAGTTACAGTGGTTTTAGTGACGCTACTCTTGTAATTTTGAAATGGAAATGGAAATATCTGAGTTGCGTGTTAATAAAACATTGCTTTTTAATAGGAAAAAATACCGTTCAAGCAAAGCAATGGCTTGACAAGTGTTATTCGGACTCTACTCCATCGTGACAAATGGTAGAGAAGTGGATTGCTTATTTTAAACGCAGCCGTACAAATACCGATGACGCTGAACATTTTGCTATCCTCTCTCTCTCATTCCACAAAATAATTTTGGCCGATTGTACATTCGTCTGTTTGCAGACCTAAAAAAGAAAGCTCTAGGGAAAGAAATTTTGCTCCAATGAAGAAGTGATTGCCGAAACAGAAGCCTATTTTGAGGCCAAAGATACTTTTCTACAAAAAAGCATCGAAATGTTAGAGAAGCGTTGGAATCAATGTGTCACTCTTGAAGGAGACTATGTAGATGAATAAAATCAAATTTTGCCTAAAATGTGTTGTTTTATTAGTCATCCTACGAACTTATTGAGTGATGTGTTTGTAATTTGATACTTAATTTGGAATTTGATTGTTTGTAACATATATCATATTTTAATGGATGCCATTATTTCATAGTGTGGAAGGATCATTATCTTCCACTTTGCTTCTTGCTCAGATGAATTATAAAATATTTTTTTTAGTTTGTATACTAATACTAATAATAATACTAACAATATACTCTGTTTGTATACTGTTTATATACTGTTCATTACCCTAACTAAATGTTTTTAATATTATAAATAATATAAATAGTCATCATACTGTTTATATTGTACATAATTGACCCTTGAATTTCCAGCGGCCATTCGCATGTCTTTCCCGACCGTAATAAAACTTGATGGCAGTAATTGAGCGATATTGGACTGTAAAGTCTATATTGCGTGATTTCGGTTATAGGGTTTTCCTTTTCCCAACGATCCTTTGAAATGCGTTTTTTTATTATTGCCCTGGTTCTGACCTTTTGAAAATAGTCGAACCCCAGAGTCCTCAGTTAGCCACCGAGGTAACCAACCAATGGGTTCCAAGTCGCACTTGACCAAGCATCAAGACAAAGACCGTATTAACAGAAAATGTTGTTTTGCGCCAGTTTGTACCTCAAATAATAAAAAGATGACCTAGACAAGATTCTAAATAGACTGGAAATTAGGAATGAAAAATTGGAAAGAAGCTTAGAAAATATCATAAAACTGGAAATCGAAAACATTGAATTGAAAAAGCGAACAGAAAAAAATGAAAAAAGGATCGATCAATTATAAAGATATGTTAAAAAGAAGAATCTAATCATATATGGTAAATTAGAAGAAGAAAGAGAAACTAAGGTTAACCAATTGAAGAAAGTAGACCGAACGATGGCAACTCAAGAAAATCATCATAGATGATGGCAAAAGAATTGACAACAAACATACCAACAAAGGAAGCATATGAAATGGCATTTGTCAAAAAAATTGCCAAAAAACATCAACAAAGGAAGCATACGAAATGGCATATGTTATTAAGAGACAAAAAGATATGCATTGACATATGGATAGAAGAGTACTCTAAAAATGTTGTAGAACAAAGGGTGTCAAGAATATACAAAGGGAATAAGACAAAGGAAATGTAACTGCTCTCAGATACGATAAACCGATTATTAATGAAAAAATATGCTCGCTGGTGTTAAAAATGTTATAGAACTTTTTAATGAGAATAATCAAAAGTAAACACCAAGACCTATTAGAGCATTATCACGAACATTTAGTCAAAGATCGTCTGAGGAAAGGGAAACTAGTTAAAAAATGGGATAAAATAAGGTTAGTCACAAGAACGACTCAGCCAATAACTGCGACAAAAAACTATTAAATGCAAAGAGAAAAAAAAATAGCACAGAAAATAAATAATTCAGTTCAATGGTAGATTGACTCATCTTCGAAACGAGCATCGAGAAGTAAAAAAAAAAAACGTGATGGAAAAACGTGGTAAATCACTTCAAGTTAAACTGTTTCTGGTAGTTAGACTTTCTTCGCTAAGAGGAAAGCAACACATCCAAATTATTCGAAATAATCATTACTTCAGCAAGTCATAATACATTATTTTTCTTCACAAATCAAAGTTCGACTCATTTTTGCTCAACTGCAATTTTTCGCAGGATCGACAACTAGCAACAAATTATCAAATCTAACTACAAACTAATTGAATACAAAATACCATCGGACCATCGTACAGCTAAAAAAGTTCCATTAAGACTTTTTTAGTTTCCTCTCTAATGGTCAGTAAAATGTAATGAAGAAGGCGAGGAAGATAGCAATGGTATGAACTGGAAACTTTTAGAGAAATCGATTGGTAAAAAGTCGTGTCGGTGTAGTAAAAGATACGAATAAAAGCAATTAAAGTTTTCAGAATGGCTTGTTCTTAAAATCCTTAAAATTACAAAATATTTTTGAAATTTACTATTATGGTTTATGAGGCCTAAGTTTTTCAATTCGCTTTTATGTTTGTACTAATAAGGCGCTTTACTTATGGGTCTTACTTATTCTTTTTTTAACATTATATGTCTGTAATTAAAATGCAAATTAAAAAATGTATCTCACGTACCTCATGTCTTAGGATTT
Source organism: Cosmopolites sordidus (assembly GCA_031761425.1). Taxonomy (NCBI): domain Eukaryota; kingdom Metazoa; phylum Arthropoda; class Insecta; order Coleoptera; family Curculionidae; genus Cosmopolites; species Cosmopolites sordidus. The sequence goes on along the minus strand of JARFXV010000063.1, from coordinate 319,306 downwards.
CCAATGTTTGAGCAGTATTAGGAATATTTAGAAGTTGCTTATAAAACCCAGTGAAGGTTAGAATTGGGGTTCTGAAGCATTCTGATGGATGAAGTTCCAAAATGTCTATGTGGTTACTTAAAAACACACTACTAACACTAAAGGTAATCTAGTACTAAAGGCAATAGGTTCCCAAACTATAGTTTCTACAGCATGATGCAATGTATGAGTTTGTACCTAATGGTTTATAGAACCATTAGGCAGAACGACCTCTCCTGAGATTGTGCAGTACTTCTTACATATCCTATACATCTAGCAAATTTTTCTGGACCTTCTTGAAATGCGGCCCTACATTTGATACTGTATAGGGGCTCCAGTGGCGGTTCATAGGTTTTTAAAGTGGGAGGGCGCAGAAGAAAATAGTGCCGCTGAAGATTTTTTTTTGCTTTCTCCTTCTGCCCTTTTCCTTTTGTTGCTATTGAAACCCTATACAGAACGTGAACCAGAAAAATGAGTTAAAGGAAAGAAACTGAACGGAAATAAAATATGGTGTTTTGCTCTGAAAAATTGTTGGGCGGCGCTCCAACGCCCTCCCTCATGAGCCACCACTGATGGGCTCCTATTAACTGTAGTGGCAATTTTACGGAATGATAATATTGACTTTCTGATTTAGAATATAACTTCTCCCAAACTCATTTTTGATACCTTGAACACTTTTTTTGCAATGACGGGCCCAGAATCCATTACGTTTGAATAATTCTTCAGAGTTTATTTTGGTTAAATTATTTTGAGAATCTTTTTTTAATAATCATTCTTAAAAGATTATATATATATATATATATATATATATATATATATATATATATATATATATATATATATATATATATATATATATATATAACCCCCCAATATACCCAATATATATATATATATATATATATATATATATATATATATATATATATATATATATATATATACATATATATATATATATATATATATATATATATATATATATATATATATATATATATATATATATTTATATACATATATATATATATATATATATATATATATATATATATATATATATATATATATATATATATATATATATATATATATATTTATATACATATATATATATATATATATATATATATATATATATATATATATATATATATATATATATATGGGTGTGTGTGTGTGTATATGTATATGTATATGTATATCACATTACAGCCGTCGTCAGCTGGGCTCGAGCTCAACGCAGGGAGACAGCTGAGTCGAAACGAACAGAGCAAGACCAAGTCAACTGGTCATATCGATGGCGGGTCGCAATCTCAATGCAACTCGCACCATCCTACGGTGAATGTTCGCGGCAGTCAAAAACTATGTGATACATTCTTCCCACAACCTTGGATGTAGGTATAAGGTTTGCTGAAACGATAGCGTAGTGGGGCCGTGGAAAGATATATTTGAAAAACAGAAAATTTTCATCCGTACTTCCACGTACCTCTGCTGGCTTCAAATCAGTCATCAATCACTGATTTGAAACGAGTAGAGGTACGTGGAAGTACGGATGAAATAATATATATATATATATATATATATATATATATATATATATATATATATATATATATATATATATATATATATATATATATATACTGCTACTGTAAATTTCATTTTCCGAGTGCGTTTTACGGATATCTTTAAAGTGAATTAGAGTAGGTAACTACAATAGTATACTAATAACTACAATAAATCCCACTAATTTCCTAGGTTTGGGCAGAAGATTCACCTCTAAATTAGATTTTGTTGAAATTAGGTGGAATGTGTTTGTACAGAAGAAATATATCGAAATTTGAAGCAAACAAAACACTTTTGAATACAAACTGAATGGCCAGAACAATAAGTGATCTCCGGAACTATAACAACAGCAATGAGCGCTATACCAAAGCTGAAGTTAACTGCTAACTTTCGTCAGGAGTTGACGCTACTAGCTTCGCATTCCTGCACAGATCGAATGACCGAATTTATGCTCTGCTGGTTGCTTTCAGACGACTGATGAAGGTTAGAAAGTCAGAAACTGTTCTCGGACATACATTAGTCCTTGAAAAAGTAACACTCAGTACTGCACGATGAAAACATTCCAATTTTTCCAAAAAATGTTAGCGTGAATATAGGATGGCAAGTGTGGATATGCGGTAGTCTAGTTTTTCCTATGGAAATTGTTTATCGCCACTGTTCATGATCAGCTTCACCAATAAAATCCTGATATCTCAGTCGATTCCCTTTTAAGAAAGGTGGGAAGCGATCATATATAACCGACAATGTACAGCTATTCATGTCAGGCCTCTTCAATGGCAAACAAACAATCCCTACACTCAAAGCCAATGCCATTTTGACGAAATTAAACCGTAAAATTTTTTTTGGGATTTTCTGTGGCATATATACATTATTTTTTGTTTACGAATCCATAAAATGTTCCACTAAAGAGAAAAAAAATGTTCACAGTAAAATTGAACAAATTGCACATGTTGTTCCATTCCGTAGGATATCATTTTTATAAATGGCAACTCTTCAGTTTACTTTCTATTTTTATTAAAAATAAGAACCCTAATGTTGAAAAAAATATATTGAAAACGTGAGCACTATTATGTATAGAGGAAATTTTACACGAAAGAAGTCTCTAAGAGAAGTATACAAAGGGCTGTCCAATAAGTGTGACAGAATTTTAAAATGAAGCACAATGATTACGATAAGTGATAATCTGCTAATTTCTATTTTACCTTGAGGAACAAATAATGGTTTTATGTTTTGAAAATAATATCGTTCAAATGTCACCTCGGCTTCATATGGTGGAAGACCCAATGTACGATTACTTTTTCACACGTATTGAGTAGTATATTTTGTGAGAATTGTTCGAGGTTTATTTCTGTAAATCTGTAATCAGTGTGTGTTTCTGTATATCCCAGAAAAGCCAAGATCGCATAATCTTGATCAGTTGACATTACCATTTCGGTAATGTCAACTTTAGCGTTTACTATAAACAATAACATGATTTCCAACGCCGTCTTCAAAAAAATAAGATCCTATCACTCCTTCAACCCTAAAACCGCACCAAATAGTGGCTTTCTGTGGATGAAGAGGTAGTAACTCCTGAATCACTTATAATTTTCATCGACCCAAATTCTGCAATTATGTTTGTTGCAGATACATTAAGTTCTGATACTCTTATTGGAAAACTCTTTATTTTTGAATAAACTAATATGTATATCTAAATTTACATTACATTTAAAACTTGTGTGTATGACACACAGTACCTTTTTCAAATAAGAGTTATATTAAACTAACAGTAAGAAAAGTATTTACAACCAAAACTGGCCTTGTACCTAATATAAAGGGCGATGTTGTTTTCAAAACAAATAGTCTAGGACCCCTCATTAAAAACAACAAAAGTGAAACGAATAAACTTTATAAATCGATAGGTTATTTAATTGAGTGCCGTTCTTGAGACTATGTTGGACAAACAGGAGCGTCTTTTTCCACTTAGCTCAATGAACATAAATGAAGTTCTAAAATCTTGCGAAAAAACCATCTTCAGAGTTTCCCCTTTAATAAGCTATTTTTATAGTTTATAAGTTTTTATAATATATATATATATATATATATATATATATATATATATATATATATATATATATATATATATATATATATATAAATTCTTCACAATTTTTGCATTTGATTTCTGGAGAATTGAAGTTAACTATTCTGATGGTATAGTACCTGTCTTGTAAATCGAATTGAAAAGGTTTGTTATTATTTCTAATTGGTCTTCTTCCAATAATTTCATTAATTTTATGCTCTGGATCTGGTTCAGAGATCTGGCTACTGCATCTGGTTCAGATGGTTCAGGTATTAATTAGTTTTCATCAGTGGCGGCTCATGGTTTTTTAAAGTGGGAGAACATATATATATATATATATATATATATATATATATATATATATATATATATATATATATAGATATATAAATTTAAAAAACTATATTTCTTAGAGAGCCTAGAAATTAATAAAACAAATAAACCACGGTAAATAACCAGAGAGAGAGAGAGAATTCAGATGTAAGGCCGACCCGACATCTAAGGTCATTTCGCGGCCATTCTCGTTAGAAGTATGTTAGGGAACATACAAGAACCAGATGTGGAGGATGATCATATAAAACTACTGACTGGAATAATATGAGTGTATATGGAACGCTTGAATCGACGAACGTGCTGAGAACAAACAAAACATGACAGATAGTTGTATAAATAAAACAGTGGTATATGTATATAGACGAGACATAGAATAAAACGTGTGGATAGTATAGACAGAAAGTTGTATATTGAGAAGACGGTGTAGAAATAAAAATAAATAAATAAATAAAAGAGGTATAATTAATGACTAGTTGGGACAAGTATGGTATGAGAATTGTGTCAAATCTTGTAGAAAAGGTTCAGGGATTTAAGGAAATTCTTCAGGTGTCCAAAATTGTTTACCGACAGAATCTCCTCCAGATTCCCATCGAGATGATGGGAGGCTCTGAGGGCGTTTAGTTCATCGCACTCCAAGAGGATGTGTCTAACTGTGATTGGAACATCGCATCTGTGGCACGTCGGGGGAACGTCCCTGTTCATCAGGTGACCATGAGAAAAAAGACAGTGACCTATTCTCAGCCGGTGCCATTTAACGCAGTCAGATCTGTTGGAGAGGGTGGAAAGCGAACCAGAAAAGAATTCTCGTTTTACAGTCCACAATTTGTTACCGTTTGTGGCTCCCAGATCCCAATTAGATTGGATTTTGGCTCTAACCTTTGTCGAAATGTCCCTGCAGATATCTTTGTAGCAGAATGTTTTGGGAATCGGAGTGCCAGATGAGGAACCCCGGACTGCAAGAACATCGGCGCGCTCGTTTCCCTTGATGCCTACGTGGCTAGGGATCCAGAGGAAATCGACAGTAACATGTCGCGAGAGCAATTCTTGAAGGACCAGTAGTATGCCTGACACCAAGGGTATGTGAGAAGTGTCATGTTCCAAGCTCCGGAGTGCTCCTAGTGAGTCACAACATATTAGCCATCGGGGAAAGGAGGAATTCTGGATAATCCTCAAGGCTTCCCTAATAGCATGCAACTCGGCCGTGAGAATTGAACAAGAAGGAAGGAGTCTGAAGTATCGCTCAGTGTCATTGTGAACTAAGCCACTCCCCACCCCATCTGTGGATTTAGAGCCGTCAGTGTAAACGATCTGATAGTCTAGGTATTTATTCAATCGCTCAGAGAAGAGGGATCTAATGGAGGAGTGGGCGTAATTATATTTGTTATATCGAAGTAGGGAGCAATCGACATTTACTTGTGTAAGGAGCCAGGGTGGAGACGGAGGAATGACTAACGCTTCGAAATTGGGAAGATGTAAATCGTAATTAGCAGATAGGCGAGCGAAACGGTGATTGGCGCCGCAGTTTCGATTGTGTGTTCCTGTGTTGTTGAGATTCATATATATTAAGAATTTGTCGCGCAGATGAAAGTTTTGTCTAAACTTTAATGAAGATACGTATTTAAAGAGGAGAAAGTGGCGCCAATCTTCTAGGGGTTCTATCTCAGCAAGGCAGTGTAAGCTAGTGGTAGGACTCGATCTGAAGGAGCCTAGTGAGAGTCTGATGGCAGAGTTCTGAACAACGTCCAACTGCTTGATATAGGATGCAGGAGCAGACGAATATGCAACGCAGCCATAATCTAGTTTAGATCTTATTAGTGACTTGTATAGATGTAAAAGGGTGGGAATGGATGATCCCCATCTTGGATGTGAAGCCCATTTGAGGATTCTCAGGGATCGATCGCACTCCGACCTAAGTCGGGTGATGTGATCCCTCCATGAAAGTCTTGCATCAAAAGTGAGACCTAGAAAGCGAAGGCAAGGTGCTGATACAATAGGAGTTCCGGACATGGACAGGGTGTGTAAGCGAGGGCAATGCATTTTTCTGCAGAAATGAACTGAAGTGGATTTCTGAGGAGAGAATATGAAGCCAGTAAGACGGGACCATTCTTCGAGTCTTCTAAGGCAGCCTTGTATCTTTCTTTCAGCCACCCTAGGTGTTGCGGAAGAGTAGTATATTAAAAGATCATCTGCGTATAGTCTGTATTTCACGTCAGTTCCAATGTACTGCCCTATTCCATTAATAGCGATGTTAAAAAGTAAGGGGCTTAGTACGGAACCTTGAGGAACCCCATTGGCCAGTGGAAAACTCCTGGAGACAGTGTCGCCAAGCCTTACACGAAAGTATCTGTTTGATAAGAAATTTTTGATAAAGTGTAGGAAGTTGCCTCTGAAGCCTAGGTCGTGTAGGGATTTTATTATGTTGTATCGCCAGACCGTGTCAAAAGCGCGTTTTAAGTCAAGAGATACAGCCAGGAGATGGTGTCCTCTTTCAAAGGTTTCCCAGATATCAATTTCCAGGCCGATCAGATGATCGTTTGTCGATCGGCCTGGTCTAAAACCGTGTTGATTAATGTCAATGAGACGATGTCGCTCCAGGTGCCATGAGAGTCGTCGGTGTATCATCCTCTCCATGATTTTACAAAGATGATTTGTAAGAGATATTGGGCGATAACTTTCAACAGATGAACAGGCTTTGTTCCTTTTGTGGATAGGAATAAGAAGAGACTCTCCCCAGGAGGGAGGAAAACCTCTCCCGCGCCAGATGTCGTTGTATATGTCAAGTAGGGTGCGCTGAGCAGATTCCGGCATGTTTCTAATTTGTGGGATCAAGATGTTATCTGGGCCAGGCGCACCTGAACGACATCTGGCAAGAGCTGTTCTGAATTCGTTGTAAGAAAAAGGAATGTTGATCGGGGATGGTGTATCCTCCTCGAGTTGTAGTGCAAGTTCGTGTCGGTTTTTATGTAGTTTAAATAGGGGATCAAGATTGTCGTCGCTGGACATGTCATGGAAAAATTTTGCAAAACACTCAACTATATCTTCCCTGTCCGTCAGCCAGACCCCGTTGTCGAGGATATTATTAATGTGTTTGTTAGGAATGCCCCTGAGCCTCCTTACCTTGCTCCAAAAATCAGAGCATGTGGATCTGTGATCCAAGGAGCTGATGAATTTAGCCCAGGAAGCTCTTTTAGCCTCAAGAATGATCCTCTTGGCAGAAGCTTGGCATCTCTTGAAAATAATGAAATTGGCCTGATTTTGGCAGTGTTTAAATTTATTTAGAGATGATTTCCTTTTTCTCACGGCCTCGGCGCAGTCATCGTTCCACCATGGGACGCAGCTATGTTTAGTCATGAATGTTGAGGTTGGGATGGAGGTGTTGGAAGCGTTGTTAATGGAATTAGTTAAGGAGTTAAGATTTCTTTGAAACTGGCCGGGAAGGAGGTGGGGGTTTTCAAAAATATAAGCATAAAGTTGCCAGTCTGCTTTAGAGGTATTCCAGATCTTCCTGGTCGAGGTAGCGTTAGACAATCCAGCCGGAATGATAGCAATAGGTAGATGATCGCTGCCGTGTGGATCGCCGATAACGCTCCAAGTGAAAAGTGGCTGTATGGTTGGGGAGCATATGGTTAGATCGATGGCTGAAAAGGTACCTGACGACATGGAAATGTGTGTGGAGGCACCTGAATTCATGATAATGAGGCCTTTCGACTGTACCAGGTTCATAATCGTATCTCCCCTGGAGTCCTGATGAGTAGACCCCCAGGTGGGACTGTGGGCATTAAAATCCCCTCCAAGAATGATGGGAGGAGGAAGTTGGAGAAGTAAGTCCTCGAGTTGCTTGAGGGTGAAGTTAATATTTGGGGAAAGATATAGATTGCATATGGTGACGGGGAGTTCTAGGCATGTTCTGACAGCTACAACCTCCAGAGGCGAGTTGAGAGCCAGTTGGTGGCAGTCTAATGATTCATGAATGAGTACTGCAACTCCACCAGATGCTCTGGCAGCTCCATCTCTGTCCTTTCTGAATGTTTGATAGTGCCTGAAGTTAAAATTGTCGGACGGTTTTAGGTTAGTCTCTTGAAGTATCAGGCAAGCTGGACTGAATGTAGCTGTGATGGACTTGAGTTCTGGGAGTCGTAGTATTATTCCGTTAACATTCCACTGTATTGCGGAACGAAAGAAAATGGTAGTAGGGGAGATAGGTCAGTCCGTGAGAAAGAAAGTTTATCTTTTTAGTTTTAGGTCCTTTTTATTAGGTTGACCCTTGGGGGGTCCGGAGGTCGTATTGTCTATTTCCATCAAGTCCTCGATGGAACCCGTCGAGGACTTGGAGCTGCTTCTGGAGTTAGGTTTCGCTTTACATGTTTTTTTGTTTTTGTTAGAAGCGATTGTAGTCAGTGGGGAAGTGAGGGAAATGGGTGTATGAGGGGGTGGGGTGGACGAAGGAGGGGGAAGGGATAAGAGAGTGGGTGAAGGACCTAGGGTAGAAGAGGATTTGGTGGGAAGAGAGGAAGATGGATTGGGGGCAGGGGGTGGAGGATCTCGTAGAGTAGAAGAGGATTTAGTGGAAAGGGAGGAGGGTTTGAGGGAAGGGGGTGGAGGATCACGAGGTTTGTTGAGGTTAGCAGAGCTTTGTGCGGTGCTACTGTGGGGTGTTGGGATTTGGTCGCACTGGGTGGCGCATGATACCATGACTTTACTTGCCGAAACTACGCTGGAGTATCTTGGGACATTTACGTTAGTAGAGCCTTTGACCTTTGCTTTAGCTACGAAATACGGTAATTTTTCTGAGACCCTAATTTTTTGTATTTGGAATTCTTCCTTGTATATCGGACATCCCCTGTACCTAGGGGAATGCTCGTCTCCGCAGTTCACACATAGAGGGGGAGGGGAACATTCAGATTCTCCGTGGGATGTTTTGCCGCATGACGGGCATATAGGTGTAAACGAACATTTCTGTGAGATGTGTCCAAACCTCTGGCACTGAAAACAGCGAAGGGGATTTGGAACATATTGTCGCACCTTTAGAATCAAGTATCCGGCTCGTACTCTTTCTGGAAGAGTGGATTTTCGAAAAGTTAAAATGAGACTGTTGGTGGGGGTAATTACTCCATCTTTCTTGGAAGTGATTCGTCTTACGGCTACTACACCTTGTTGTCGCAAGTTTTCAAGTATTTCGTCCTCCTCACAGTTGAGAAGGTCCGAACTGGAAATCACTCCTTTGCAGAAGTTCAATGTTTTATGGGGTTCTACTTTCACTGCCGATGTGTGCAGATTAGCCATATTCAGGATTTTTCCGGACTGCTTGATGTTTGCTGTAATAATAAGAAGAGAGCCATCTCGTAGTTTCTTGACGGAATCCACCTCTCCAACAAATCCAACAATACATTTATGAATAATAAAGGGAGAAAGTTTGGCTAATGAATCATCTTCGGATTTTACAACGAAATATTTATCAAAGTCAGGATTTCTTTGGGTGATATCGACTGGAGACGCTATCCTGGGTCTTTTGGACCCCGAGGTTATGGGAAAATTTGAGAGATTGATTGAAGACATGTGAGTCCCACGAGTTGGGAAGAAAGAACGTCCGCCGCAGCAGTGCTCCGTACTGCGGTAACCCTAAGTACTCCAAAGGGACGGGAGGTACTCTGGAGGCCCCGTTAGTGACAAATGTTACCCTCATCTGCCATTCAGCCCTCGCCACGGGTCGCACTACAGCTTGGCTTAAGGGACAACTCGGACCCCCGGGGGCGTCACTCCCCGTACCCAGATACAAGATCTGGGCCCCGTGAGGGGGGTAAATAACCAGGTAGAATTGAATGGTTCACCCTTATTCAATTTTTATTGGGCATCTAGATATTGAAAAAATGATTTTTCCTATTATCATCATCTATGCTATTGTTAGGTCGATGGCAGTTTAGGTTGTAACTACTTTTATTACTGTTAATTTTATATTTAAAAATAATTTTTTATTTTGAAAATTTTGAAAATACTTTTTAATAAGATCCTATTTGTTAAAGGCACTGTGTGGCGAAACAGTTGTAATAGGTATAAGTTTTAAATATAGTGGAAATTCAAATGTGAATCTTAGTTTGTTTGTTTAACATTAATTTCCATCAAGTATTGGCTACCTCATCTAAATTAATCTAGTTCGATGTTAGTGTATTGACAGTAATTTAGCACCATGGTATAAGAGATTATACATTTCAACAGAAAAATATTTTCAACTATATATTACCTTTCCGTACGCCTTTAATGTAAGAAGAACTAATTAGTTGAATTAGTATTCCCGACATGCCTTTTAATCTGCTTTGCTATGTGAAGCGTCATCATCCGTTTGAAAATCATACGATTCATCTGCTCGTTAGTGCACATTTATATTACGTGTCAGTCGGAATCCTTCTCGTTTCTTGGTTAATAATATCGAATCTTCTTGCACTAAAGGTTCATTAATTAGATGCCTACAAGTCACATAATACGCAATCTTCTTTTACTACATCTATCTCTGATACAGAAATGTACGTAATTGTAAGTATCATGCGGGAAATTTTGTTTCTGATATTTCAAAACTAAGTTTTGAAGTGATTTTTTTATTATTTGTTTATCCTTTTTTTAATATATTCATATACTATATAACAGAATAAATTCATCCTAAAATACTTATTTTTAAAATGTATGTTTAGAGTGTTATGAATCAATATCTGAGAAACATTCGTCCTATATTTGATTTTTTTTCATATTATATTTTCCTGTAGTTTTTTCACATTCTGGTGCCTATTATAATTGTTATACTCTGATATATTGAGTCCTAAGCATATATATATATATATATATATATATATATATATATATATATATATATATATATATATATATATACATATATATATATATATATATATATATATATATATATATATATATATATATATATATATATTTATATATATATATATATTTAATCAGCTACATACGACAGGTTTAATAACAGGAATTAAAAGAATTAAGGTCCTGCAGTAATTAGAGAATAAAGATGGGGGTGTAATACCGAAAAGAAGCTCCAAAGATGGTCAGAATATGTGTTTGAAGACCACACACAAGAACAAATGATAATAACCCAAGAAGACAAACTAGGCATTATAATAGAAAAATTAAGAAATTAATTTAAAGGTATGGAAAGTAATATAATACCTGCACCACATGCAGCACCAATAAAATTTGTGAAATTATTGGAAGAAGACCAATTAGAAATAATAACAAACTTTTTCAATTCGATTTGCAAGAAAGGTATTATGCTATCATAATGGTTGACTTCAATTTCTCAAAAATCAAGTGCAAAAAGCGTGAAGAACCGAACTATATCATTAATGAGCCACTAACTGACCATAAAACTTTCTTGAAAATAGTACATAATCGGGTTTTTGACGTTTGAAAGAGGAGTTGAGCAACACACAACTTGGGTTTAGAAATGCGCTTGGTACTCGGAATGCCCCATTTAGTTTTAATGTAGTGGTTCAACGATACCTTGATGCCAATAAGAAATTCACGCGTGCTTTATAGATTACGAAAAGGCGTTCAATAAAATAAGAGATAAAACTGATGGAGCTACTAAGGGAAAAGCAAACAGATAAGGTAGATTTGAGGATAATAGAGACCTTATGCAATAATCAAACAGCTAGGGTCATTGTAGACGGAGGCACTACAAAAGGCATGCACATAAAACAAGTAGTAAGGCAGGCATCCTCTCACCGACACTTTTGAAAATGCATTCAGAGGTCATCATTCAGGAATCATTTCGAGAAGCAACATCCGGCGTGGTAGTAAATGGAGTTCCTATTAATAATATCAAGTATGCCAATGATAGTCGTATTGGCGAAAAATATCGAAGGTCTACAAAGAATGTTGGAAACCATAAGACAAATTAGCAAACTCTACAGATTGAATATAAATTTCTACGTATACGGTGCGTACCTACACTAAGTAGCGCTAAGGTAAGTGACCGCTAGATGGCATAGTTTCACATCTGCCTTGATAACCAAGTTGATGTAAATCTACTGTCACAGACAACCACAACCTGACGTCAAGATAATGACGACGACGGCATTTCGAGGCGCTCATCAGACCAGGGGCTTCGGGCTCGTGCCCCACGTGCCCTTGTGGTGAAGACAGAGCTTCATCTAAGAGTAACGCAAAGAACGGTGGAACATGGTATATAAGATATAGGAACAGAAATGACAAAAAACTTGCACCTCAAAAAGAAAATATCCGCAAACTACCTAAACTAAGCTCATTTTTTTAAGAAACTAACAAGCACACTGATTCTTCGACATCACAATCTCAAGATACCTGTAAATCTCAAACCTCGAAATGGGACCCACGCTTGACATAGAAGATAAAATTAGTATTTCGAGTTCATCAGTTTCAGATATCAAGACAGTCACACAGACACACACACATAACAGCTCCCAGTTCAAGCTACTGTGACTTACCAACTACAAGTATTTTAGAAAATATATCTCACGACCCTGGTACTTACTGTGATAAAATTTTAATGGAAGAAGTACGCGACATTTGGATTCGCAAAGGGCCAGAGTTTGCCCAAAATAAACATTGTAGCTTCTTGATCTTTTGATTTTCTTGATCTAAGCGGTAAAACAAAAACTAGAAACTTGACTAGGTATATTTTCACTTGCAAATTGATGAGTGCTGGGTGAGTGGAAAGAAAATGGCTCCTATATTCCCCGTCGAAAAAAATATGTATATTACTATTGCTGCCGTCTATTTAATAATGCTACGGGCAATAGTTTCAGTTCTTCTAGGAGATGTAAAGATTGGAAGCATAACTCATTAATGTCGCAAGAAACAAAATTACTGGAGGAGTTGATAGTGGATTGATTTTCCAATATGGTGCCAAGTCAATTATTAGAACAAAGCACTTAAAATAATTGTTTGACTTGTGAAATTTTTGGCTTCAATAGGACTTGGATTTCGTGGTGATAATGAAATGTTGTGGTCTCAAAATAACGTTTGCGTTTAAAATTTATTAGATAAGATTTATTTACCGTGTAACTTTTCTCTATTCCCTCACTTGAATAAACCACTGTCTGGATGGCATTTTGAGTGCATAGAAGCAGCAAGAGAGTTCATTTACTTACAATTAGAGGAAATGCCTCAAGTCAAGTATAAAAAATGTTTCAAATACTAGATAAAACGTAAGAATACGCGTATTGCAAGGAGAGGTTAAAAACTCACCTTAGATTTTGATCATAGTAGTATAAGACAAATAAATTAATGACGATGATGGTTTGGTATATGTCGAAAATTCCAGAGAAACACTCGTAATAACGTTTTTAACATATCCTTAATGATACCAAAAATAATCGTAACATGAATTAGTATCTAGAAAAAGAATGTCTAAACTTTATTATTATTTTGATCGATTTTAAGAAGAACTAATAAAAACAATAGGTTTTTTTCGTATTATATAATCGAACAACTCAAAATGCAAAGTCACTTAAAGAAAAAAGTGACCATGATTTTATTGGATTAACCAGAGGGACTGATTAAATAGATATTGTTACGAAGCCTGAAATCATTTGTGTGTAAGCAATATTCATATTTTGTTCAGGGTATATTTTTAAAACCAGTATATATTTTAAAATATTGTGTGTAACAATAGGTATGATTATAATGGAAATTACATCTAATTCCTTAAATTCAAAACAGTTCTCTGAGTTGTTTGCTTTGAATTGAATCAGATGCATGCGCATTGTTTCACGTAATATATGACAGTTAATGCCTTTCAATCGCGGTGACAATTGACATAGGAGGTCTGAATATTAACCAGAATGATATGTCCTATTAATAGGAAGTCCGAATAATTTAAAATTAGTATTTACGATATGGCTAGGTATTGTAAAATATGACAAGACAAAATATTTAATTTGTTTTTAGTTAATTTAAAACTTGAATAATTGTTGTTTCCATCTGAAAAATAATTTAACTTAGGCGCTGTTTTGCAAATTGTAATCCTATGGCAAATCCTTTCATAATAACCGTATTGACAATTTTATCTTCAAAAAAGAATGGACCAATAACTACTCCACGCTAGAAATCACAGTTGGAAAAACAGAGAAAAAACGTTTTAAAATGTCAAAAAAAGGGAGACAGTCATGGGAACTTGAAACTTTGGCACTGTGTTTTTTTTGAATTTTTAAATTAATTATTCTTTAAATGTATAATTTAAAAATGTATAATTTTTTTTCACGTAGGATCGAGGATCTAAACAATTATAGAAAATGGACATTTTGAAAAACTAATTATATTACAATACTTTTTTGTGAAGTTCTGATGGTGAAATTGAATATAAGTTTATAAATAATCATTTTGCAAAAAATAACAAAACAGGTATTTTATTCTGACAATTTAAACCAATAAACAATAATTTTGAGAAATTAAATTTATTATATAATTTTATAGAATTTTTAATTTTAAAATTCGCGACAAAAATACTATCGAACAACTAGAAATCTGTTTTACCACGCTAATAAGATAACTCCTAAGCCATTATGAAATATTCATTGCACGATGTACTACAGAGATTCAATATTAGAAAAATAAATAATATCAAATTTTTCAACGCAGATATTGATACCAACATTGGCAATATTCGAAAATAAATGCTTAGTTTTTCATTTTTCTACATAAAAATATTAGCATATTAAGCACTACCTCTTGTACTGTACAGTGATTCTACAATTAAACAATTAAAATAATGATTATCTAAAACACATTAAAACACAATTGGCGTCGACCGTCTGGTGGCGCAACATGTCTCACTAGCATGTCGGTGACGCGAACCCATAAGTTTTGCCCCTACCGAAAATCGCTCAACGCGGCTAAAGTTTTCACTTCAAAAAAACCTTTTAATTGGCCATTAAGGTCATGTGATTTAACCCCTTTTTTTTTATTTTTTTTTTGGGGGTTATGTAATATTTTTGATCTATGCCTATAAACCGGCACTATTGATGCCTTGGAAGCCAACATAACTCGGACAATTGAGGACATAATACCCCAATTGCTTGAAATTATAGAAAGCGCTTTGTCAGAAGTAGCTGCGCGGGGATTTGCCCGAAATTGTTTTTAAACTATGCCATTAAATATTATTTCACATAAAATAAATAGTTGCAAGGTATCTAATTTGATTGTTGTTTTCTTTGAAATTAAAGCTCGAACGCACTAAAAAAAATCACCCTGTACAAGGTGATGAAAAGTTGAGACTTTTTTAACAGCGTATAAAACTGGATAAATAAACATTTTTTTCTAATTCCATTTTTCAAATATCTCAGAAATTAGGCCGGTACAGCCTTGATGAATGAATTTAAAAAACTGCTTTGAATAATTTAAACAAATTTAATCGATCACCCGCAAATTTAAAACGAACAGAAGACAACTAATGTTTATCGTTTTTTGCGAACCATGCATTTCTTTTATTTTCTTATCTTGTATTTTATTGTCAGTTTTAACATACCGTGATTTTTGGAAAGCTAAAATGGCCCACGTATATGAAACTAGTGAATTAGTTGACATGCTGTTAATTTATGGAGAGTACCTTCAAAATGCCAATGCTGCATCTTAGCTATATGCTCAACGTTTTTCCTTTCGGGTTCACCTATTGCCGAAATCATTTATTCGGGTTGTGCAAAGAGCTAGATATTCCAGTGATTTGAAAGGAACATCATGGAGGCTACGCGGGCCTCCACGATGTTCCCTTCAAGAGACCGAGAGTATACGAAAACGTTCAATGGGAGGAAACAATTTTGAATCTTGTCGAGGAAGATTCAATAACAAGTACTCGAAAAATAGCACGGCAAATTGAACTGAGCCTAAAAAAAGTTTTACAACATTGCGGGAAAATCAGTTATACCCATTTCTTGTGCCACGAGTTCAAGCCTTAGGGCCACAAGACCACCCTAACACAGTTAAGTTCTGCAAGCTCTTACACCAACATGAGAAGAATCAAAACTTTACCAGAAACATTTTGGTTATGAACAAAATTACTGAAATTACCCGAAATAGAATTCACAATTCTCACAATACTCGTTTTTGTTCAGTAGATAATCTTCATGCTTTTAGGCCAACAAATGTTCAATATAGATTTTCGGCCAATATGTGGCCGGCAATTGTTAATGGTTTTCTTGTTGGGCCTTTAATCTTGCCGGATCGTTTAACGGGTGAAAACTATCTCGAATTTTTACAAAATCGAACAAAAAAAGAACATGTGGTGCTTACACGATGGAGCGCCTGCCCATTTTAGGCGTGAAGTGCAGGAGTACTTAGCGATAACTTTTCCTAATAAGTGGGTATGTCGTAGAAGACCAGTTGCATGGACGATGAATATATGAAAAGCATATATTCATCTGATATATGAAAAGCATAATTTTTAAAACGCCAGTTAATACAAGGGAAGAACTTATTGATCGCATAGAACAAACTCGTGAGACTATTGGCGGAAGACCATTCTCACTCTAACGCACATGTACCGACTCTTGGACACGTCACGTCTAACTTTGCGTGCGCCATCACTTTGAACCTTTTCTTTAAGTAGAAGGCACAGGACAGGAATTAATGTTGTTTTCAAAATCTATATGGTACGTTTTTTGTCTTTCAATTTTTTGAAAAATGTTATTAGAAAAAAATGTCTATTTTCTCGAGTTTTATACGCTGTTAAAAAAAGTCTCAACTTAGGAATAACCATGTATATATACATATCATCATCAACCCGTATCAATCCACTGCGGGATGAAGGCTTCTCCAGCATGCTTCCAACTCTCGCGGTCCTGAGCTTTCCTGCCATTCGGGTCCAATATACTTAATGATGTCATCAGTCCCTGACGTATTTTCGGTCTTCTCCGTGGGCGTTTGCTATCGACCGGTATCCAGTTCAGGACCGCCTTGATCCATCTTTCGGCCTATCGCTTCGCTACATGGCCTGCCCACTTTCATTTCAACTGCTTTATTCTTCCAAAGATATTACTCACCTTCGTTTGTTCTCTGATTCATGTACAGGTCTTTCTATCCCGTCTAGTAATGCCAAGCATAAATCTTTCCATTCCCCTTTGTGCTACCTGAAGTTTTTGAACTACTACTGACTATGATATGAGTGTCCAGGTCTCACTTCCTTATGTCGTAACGGGTAGGGCACACTGAACAAAGACTTTTCTTTTCAGGCAAAGTGGAAGTTTGGTCTTAAGCACTCTGTTGAGCTTGACAAATGCCTGCCAGCCTCTTTTAACGCGTCGTTCCACCTCCCGGATGGTATCCCTTTCCATTGAAACCCTCTGCCCAAGATATATATAGTGATTCACAACTTCCAAATTCGTTCCTAAAATAGAAATTCTTTTTCCTCAGTAAATTTATATATACATATATAGACATATAAAATAAATATTTTTTAAGACGTAAGAATGTACATCTGTCAAATAGGCACTAGATCAATCGTAAAAATACCTGTTGAAAGACAACATGAGAAAAGGAAACATTTTATTCAAGAAAACGTGCCAAATAGTAAGATTCCCGTTGAGAGATAAAAAAAAAGTTGATTCAAGAAAAGAACATAACAATATATCTGGCTTGGGAGGAGTGGAAATTCGAAAAAGATCCCAACAAAGCCCCAATGTGATTGGATATCTTAATTCTTTATGGTGGGACCGGTATATATCCAGGAAAAAACTTTTCTCTTAACTGCTGTATTTGACTCTCAATGAGTGTGATAGCCGTCGAAAATAATTACTTGAGAAGAAATGTCCGAATATCTTGATAAAGAGAAGAAGAAACCAGATTAGAAATATAATAGACGGCCGAGAGGCGGTAAGAAAATGGATTGATAGAAAAGATCTCAAGTTTCTTAGTATTCAACGCCCAGAAGTTAATGACGGTGAATAGCTCGAAAACTGATTTTGATGATTGATGTTAGTCACACAAGGGTGTTATAAAATGATGCAAGTTTTATTGTGCGCGATAATGTTAATAGCAAACGTTTTCGTTTCAGAAACAGTTCTATTTTAAGCCACTATCGAACAGAAATAACTAATTTTATAATATACTGGATTAATTTTTCATATTGCTAAAGTTAAGTATTTTCTATTACAGTGCAACAGTACATATCACCGTATCGGATGTCAATGAGTATGCCCCCACGTTTACCGAGCCCAGTTATGTCAAACAAGTCGATGAAGGGAGAATTTACCCTGAAATCGTTCGGGTGGAAGCCACGGATAGAGACTGCACCCCTAAATTTGGTGATGTATGTAAATACGAAATCTTGACATCTGATCAGCCTTTCGTCATCGATATGGATGGTGTCATCAGGTATGTTAAGGTTTTATACATAAACTTTATCTAGACTTCGTGTTTCCTTTAAATAAGAACTTTAAATTAAATTAAAAAATTGTATTTTTCAGTCTTTCAATAATTGATTACACATTCGTTATACTTTCTTTAGACAGTGTAAAGTTGAGTTTAATAATAATAATCCACAAATGATCCAAGAGCTACTAAAAAACAACATCCGACTTTATTGGTGACTGAAACGTAACTGGAAATTTTTAACAAAAATATGTCATTTGCGAAGTAAAAAGCAGCGGATATTTGAATGAAATTTTCAAAACATAATTACGACTAATCAACTTTCAAATAAAACAATAAAAATTCAAACAAACATTTTAAATAATTCAATATTAAAAAAAACTTCGTGTTAAAAGACCCTGTATGTTACAACTAATAGTTTTATTTTCTTAAATTTCGTCATGTTAAAAAAGATATAAATATATGTACTTCTTTTAGAAATACTGAACCCTTGGACTATGAACGTTCTCACAATCACATCCTGAGTGTTATTGCGTATGATTGCGGCATGCGTCAGTCATTCCCTGCTTTGGTGACGATTAAAGTTAACAGGGTTTGTCGATTGGGTTGGAGAGGTTTACCTGAACGAGTCGATTACGCTCCCATGACCGGAAAACAAGAATTATTCCCCAACGCTAATTTGCAACTGTGCGATATCCCATGTAATGTTCGTGAACTGAGAGCAAGAGTTGATTTAGCAACAAGGTAAGTTGTAATATGAAGCAGCTTCTTAGATGTATAGTAATGCATTAATGATTTTGATTTTTTTTTAAAGGCATATCGGTAAAGGTTGTGACAGGGATACATATTCTGTTCAGTCGCAGCGTAAATTATGTGGTGCATCTCCATCTGCTATTGATCTTCTTCCATCCCCTGGAGCTGGAGCTGAATGGACCAAACCTTTGATATCAGATGAAGGTTAGTGGTAACTACCTACAATAAGTAACCACATAACAATAATTTACACTTTCATTGAATCGTTTCTAGGTACTTTTAAATGAATCTATGTGGTTTTTTATTAGATTATCAGTTATACAGGGTGTAAGGGAAATAACTTGCATAAATTGAACCAACGATTCCGGACATTATTTTGACTAAAAAGTTATCTTAAAACATGTATATAAAGTGCAATCATTTCGGCGGAAAATAGGTCAGAACTTTTTGAAATGCTCTTCTTTTTGAAATGTCATGTTCATTTCAAAAACCTTTAAATCCCCCACGCGGAGCAGGTCTAAAGGTATGTCCACACTTGTTCAACTTTTCCGTTCAACATGCTTTTCAACTTCTCACTTTGCATGCATTAGCACATGCATTCTAGCTCAGGGTAAGAGACATGCCTCTTTCCTGTCCACATGTTTCCGTCAGTTTCATTCGACACTTTCTGGCGAGTGCAGTCAAGGCGATGTTTTAGAATCGTTTAAAACATTTTAGTTTGTAAGTACCTACTGTTAGCTTTTTATTTTCAGTTTCATGAATATATCTGACATTATCATGTTAGCGTATGAGTAGTGGTATGAGTTCTGCTGTGCTGGTGTTGATAAGAGCATGGAAATAACGAGAAAAATACAGAGAATTTGTATGGACAGACAATTTACTACAGGAAAATATATGCAAAAAAAATATTCCTTAAACACTCAATAGCCGGCCGCGCTGGTCTGGTGGGTTAGTCGCCTGCCTGGCAATCCAAAGGTAGCTGGTTCGATACTTGCGCTCGGATGGATGTTTTTCTTTAATTCTTCTGTCCGTCTTACTTCCTACCCTACACACACACTTATATACACTCACATTACACACACACGCCCTCACCTATCTACACCTAAATGTCTGTGATTGTTTCTAGGCAAGAGTGTAAAATCCGGCAACGAATTACCCCTCAGTCACCCCAGTTGAAGGCTGGGTAAGGGCGGATGTCTTCTGAGAAGTGTTCTACGTAGGTCACTTGCAATTGCAAAAACTTGCATATTATATCAATATTATTCAATGTTCTGTAGGTTAAGTTAAGCTTTGTTAAATTGTGTTATCCTGTAATAGGACAGGTCACCTGTCTGTTGAATAACCCTATTATTTAAATAAATAAATAAGTTGAAAGCGAAAGTGCAAAATACCCGACATGGGTGGGAGTCAGTGCGCTCTGCGTTTTTTCGTGCGTCATGACTTTTTACGTGCATTCTTGCATGTCTCTCGTTCAACAACGCATGCGTCTTGACCACCAAAAGTTGAACAAGTGTGGATATATCTTAACGGAATTCAGTTTTTTGTTTGTTTGTTTTGTTACAAAAAAATTAAAATTTTCACATTATTACCGTCTAAAGCCGGGGTTTCCAAAAATTTTCAGTTCGGTGCGCACTTACAGTTTTAGTATTTTGTCATGGCGCCCTAGTCAAAATATGTGTTCAATGACACTAATCAGGCTCATAAATGAAACCAACTATGAAGCTTCTATAGGTACCTATTAGAATTGACACGCAAGAATAAAAATTATATTATATAAATTGACAGAAAATTATGAAAACAGCAACAAATGATGAAAATCTTTAATGACAAGTTAGTTTCATGCGATGTGTGGACTTGCTGATCTCAACACATTTTTTCAAATCGCTAGATAGTGCTACTCTCATTTCTTGCTCCACATTGATTTTTGAGCGATATTTGCTCTTTATTACAGCTGCAGCTGAAAAGCCATTCATTCTTCACCGTTGTTCAAAACTCCACCAAATCTGAACAAGCAGATTTTATTTTAAGGCTGTTGTCGCATGAGAGTTCAATAAGCCTCTCCTTCTTCTTGCGAAGTGAATTATGGTGGAACTTGAGCACGGAAAGGATTTTTGACATTATCTTCCGCAAAGTATTTTGCAAACTATTCAGAGAGCTTTGAATTAGTATTCTGTAAAAAGGGACAGCAAGTCTTGTGAAACAACGAACTCATTAGAGGCCGCACATTTACGCAATTCAGGGAAACAATCTTGACCGGCATCCTCATTAATTTGTCTTATCCACAACTGCAGCTTTTTCCTAAACGCCGTAAGTTTCTCCAAAAGTTTCAAGATGTGCATATTATTACCTAGCAGAGACAGATTCAAGACATTCAATTTCTCGAATATATCGCACAAATATGCTAGTTTCAGCAAAAAGCCCGGTTCGGAAAAGTACCTGGAGTTTTCATACCCTTCTTCTCGTTCAAAAGTGTGAATTTCTTGTCATAACTCGAATGCACGGGATAAGACGTTTCCACTTAAAAGCCATCGTGAACTGTGTTATACAGCAGGGCCGTGTATTCAGCTCTCATATCTATGCATCGTTTTTGGAACAATCTGGCTTTCAGTGGCCTGGTTTTTATGTAGTTTACTACGTCTATGACACGTTTTAATATCAAATTGAATTGGGCACTCATCGACTTCGATGGAAGTGCTTCTCTATGGATGATGCAATGGGACCACACAGCATGCAGTGCTTTGCTACGAGTAAATACTTGTAATCCTCTATAGCGGCTAGACATTGATCGAGCACCATCAGTACATACACCGATGCAGTTTTCCCAATCCAACTCATTTTCTGTTATAAATTTGTCAAGCATCTCAAACAAGTCTTGATCGTTTGCGCTTTCATCGATACTTTTGCAGAACAGAAGGTCTTCAACGATAATATTATGATCCAGCAAGCGTACATAACAAAGCATCTTTATTACTCTCAGTAGTCTCATCAAGTTGCAAACCAAATTTCTTGCCTTTTATTTTCTCTATTAATTGATCATTCAGATCCTCAGCTATATGATTCTTCGACTAATAGTGTTGTTAAACTTCCTACTAAAAAATTCGCGAGATTTTTCAACCATGCTGGGGAGAATGGTCTCGAGATGTCGCTTTAGCTTACTTGGGAGCATACTTTCGGACGCTGGAATTTTCAAACAGAGTACACAATGCGGTCTTTCTTCGTTGTTTACTTCTGCTGAACTAAAGCCAAAATCCAAACTATTCACTATCGTATTTAAGATATTTCCGTTTTTGCACTCCCGGCACTTGTCGATACTTGATCACTCTCATTTAACCTGTCAGCTTGTTTATTTAATAAAAATCTTTCCATTTTGCGACCGACTTTTTACGAAAATACAAAGCGACACAATCAAAACAAAGCAAAACCTTTTCTCGCGTGCAAGTGTTTCGTAATGAATCTAACTAAAATGACGATCGCGGACAAGCCGAGCGCGGGCACTACGGGGGAAGTGCGTCGGTGTGTACGAGCAGGAATATCTACCGGTGAATGCAGCGAGCGATGCATGCAGATTGCGCGATTTGAATGTGTTAGTTTGTACCTTCGAATATAAGTAATTTTAGTGTACGTAGAAGAGAAACAGGAGCGCCACGCGGCGTCCCTGGTTACTCTCTTCGGCGCACTGTTTGGAAACCCATGCTCTAAAGTGTCCTAAGGTGAAACTTGACTAACTCTAATTTTTAACTAAGAAAGACATGATTAATTGTTTTATTACATTAAATATTTAGAATGTCCACTATCTGAGTCTAAGCCTCCGTAAATTAAAAAAAAGCATATCGTGATATTCGCGTACAGAATACATTTATAATTATTAATGGATCTTAACATAATACGCCCACTGACATATATAATTTTTGTCGCTATTTTGAAACAATATTCTTTGTTATTGGTATTTTAGCTGATATATGGCGTAATTCTAAATTTAAAAAGGATTGTTTTAAGAATGTTGATTAGTTTATTTGTAATTTATAATGATTTAATAATTTTGCAATTTGTTTACATAGAACTGTTAGAACCGTTAGATTTTTTTCCTTATTTAAAGAACTTTTTTTATTATGTGAAGAATCATTGGTTGAATTTACGACAGTTATTTTCCTTACACCCTGTTGATGATATGGTATGATCTTCGATATTAACATTTAAAAGTCTCTATAGACTATCAAATTTCCATATTTCCATATCCATTTCCATATTTGATTTCCATTTATAAACGTCATTTGTCTAACTAAAATCAAAATATTCCATCCATGATCAGCGTTTAGTAATAGTTTCATAGTGTTTTGTAAATTTCTTTCCCTTGCTACTTGTTGATCTATCGTTAGTAGGCTCAAGAGACCTTGTGAGGTCTTTTGAGCCTACTTTTAACTGGATCTGCAGATTATCTTCCAAGCTTTTCTATTTGTAGTTATCTCTTCAACTTGCTTCACATAGTACCTCTTCTTTTTATCTGTATTTTTTAGTTCCCTTCTACCATGGACTGTCGGTTTCTCGCTTCCTCTTTTTGCCCTTCTTTTGGTATTTTAAACTTTCTTTTCTACTCTGCTGCGATACATTAATTAATTTACATCAATTGTCAATTACTGGCAAATCTCGCCAGTGGTCATTCTTATATTTTTGTTTTATTAAAAATATCTTCAATTTGTTTTGTGTTGTGTTATTGCGCAGTTTATAATGACCATATCTTTCTATTTTATTCACTATCGGAAGTTCTCTGTCTGACACACCTATGATTTGTTGTATCACTTCAAATGACGATGTCAAAGTCAAGATAACCGCTTATTTTGAGGAGTTGAGCAAATGGCATTATATTGAGGGTATTAAAAAGTTAGGACGACTTTGATCCAAATGTATTGAATTGTAATGTGAATACGTTGAAAATCTTTATAATCTCATATTTTCTTTATCAAGTCAAGAACTTTTCAAACAACTTATAATACTAAATCAATTCAACATAATTTATATCAAATATTATTTAATTAATTCAAATTTGGTTTTTTTCATTTTATATCATAAAATACATTACGAATAAATTTCATCGTCAAATTTACAGGTCACGAATCCGACCAGATGTTCGAATTCGACGGCAGTAGCACCGCAGTCTCGATTCCCAACACCGTTCTGGACCATAATTTGCCCGCCACTTTCACCATCGCCACATGGATGCGACACGGAGAGCATAACGGCCAAGATAAGCACGTTAAGGAGCACATTCTATGTTCTGCTGACGACCATAGTAAGTATTCATTATTTGTTAGCTCGTGATTTGCTAGCGAACGCCCGTTGTTTTCAATAATGGTTCGCAATACGGTTTAATTGCATAAAAGCTAAAGTTTTTTGTTTCGTTATTTTGTGCGATTTTGATGGAATTGTTCTAGCGAGAATTGTGCAGCTTTTATGGAATCATTTTGTTGCGGGTTTGTTTTATAAAACTGGTATCGTATATGTGTTGTGCCAATTGACGTGGAACACTATAATTGTTGATATTTTGTTGTACTATAAAATAATCAACAGAAAATTCATGCAATGCATCTATTCTAAAACAATGTTTATTAATAATACAATCAGTATTCAAGCCTTTTTTTGACATCTCCGTAATTGTTGAAGTGTGTAATGAAAAGTGCTTGAGGCTTTTGTTGACGGTAGCGAACGGTATTAACTATTTCTCTGATTTCAGAAGCTGATGATATACGATACTCTTCTGATCCCATCAAATGCATATGTCTTCTTTCGAAAGCGATTCGGTCTTGGTTCTCGAAATATATCAATTTTTCGCCTCCAGTTATGATCCAATGTAAAAAGTATTTCTTTTATGTCGAGAAAGCAAAACTTTGCGTACCGGTTTTCGCTTTTCCATTTATCTGTCGTTCAGCTGATGTGGTACCCATTTTCCTGTCTTCTAGGTTTTTCCCATGGCATGCAGATGATCACAATTGGTTTGGCACACGAAAAAAATATGACGCTAATTCGAAATCGTTTAAACGCCAATGGCGTTTTGAAAGGTACTGTTGTAGCAACAAAACGACAAGAGATTAGACTGTGGGCCGATTCTTATTTCCAGTGCCATTTCTTAAAAAAAAAAGAATTATTAATCGCCACACCTGGTATATCTACCAAACTTGTCGAGAACTTCACCACTTGATTGGAACTAAGATCACTAAGGTTGGGAAAACAAACGGTGTAAAAAGGGAGTCCAATATTGTTTCTTTTTTAGTCCTTAAATTTAAACTTACTATAAAAGGGAACCATTTTGTCACGATTTCGGATATCCAACATTCTTCAAGAATTATTATGGTAATAATCATTGGTCTTCAGTCTTGGTTCACACTTTATAGGTTTTGATTTCGAATAATTTTTCAAAACCTCTGCACTAAATAATTTGTATTTAATTCATAATAAATAATTTATGAATGGTTTCACGAATAGTATAAAATAACATGGAATTGTTTTGGTTAATATATAACATGGTTATAACACTTTAATTTATATATACTTTAAATATATTACACGTTCCACATCAATTGACTGCGCTGAAGGAATTGATATAAAAAATTAAGTTTTTTTGCTTGTCAATTTCAACGTTAATTATATCTCATCTTTTTCTGTTTAAGCCGACGAGTTGTAATGTAGAGTGCATAAATTAGTCAATTATAAATATAATGAAATAAAATGGATATATATATATATATATATATATATATATATATATATATATATATATATATATATATATATATATATATCGTATATAACACATCGTTCAATAAGTGCCCAGTCTGACAAATAAAACACATTTTTTTGCAAATTTCGACTTTATTCATCAATATATTCTCTTTGAAGAGCAATACAATCATTCCAACGCTTTTCTAACATTTCTGCACCTTTTTTATAGATCGATTTCTCTTTGCTTCAAAATATCCTTCAGTTTCGGCAATTACCTGTTCATTGAAGCGCAATTTCTTTCCAGCGAGCATTTTTTTGTGGTCTGAGAATAGGAAATAGTCACTGGGGACCAGATCTAGAGAATAGTGTGGGTGAGGAAGCAATTCGAAATGCAATTCATACAATTTAGTCATCATTGCCAACAATTTGTGACACGGGCATTGTCTTGGTGAAACTGCACCTTTTTTTATTCATTTGGAGTCTTTTTTGTGATGTCCTGGTTCAAACGCATCAATAACGCTACGTAACAATATCCCATGCACATCATAAAGTACCGAGACCACGGCCTTACCTACCGATGGCTGTAGTTTTGGTCGTTTTGGGCGGCTTTCTGTCTACTCAGCTGACTGCCTATTTGTCTCCGGAGTGTAGTGATGGATCCATGTTTCATCCATTGTCATATACCGCTTGAAAAAAAAACCTTCGTAATTTGCTTAAACAGCTCCAAACATTGCTCAGAATTATCTGTACAATGTTGTTTTCGGTCGGTTTCGATAGTAATTTACGCATTTCCCCAAATGTTCGTACAAAATGGTGTAAACACTTCCTTTCGATATCTTCATGATATCAGCTATTTCCCTGCAGTTTTATTTTACGGTTTTGTGAAATAATTTTATGAATTTTTCTGATGTCGTTTGGTGTAACCACCTCATTTGGACGTCCAAAGTGTTCAGTATAATCGGTGCTTGTACGGCTACGCTTGAATTCAGCATATCAATCAATTATGGATGATTTTCCTGGAGCAGAATCCGGTTTTTTTAGCAAACCATTGTTGCATTGCTACACGAAATTCTTATTTTTCCATTGTTTTGAAAATGTCGAAAGTAGATTCACTTAAAGCACAACAACTCAGAAACTAGTAGACAGATTATCCTGAAGTTCTAACACATTACTTTTGAAGGTTGGCACAATCGACCAGTGGTAGGGATTTTTCATAAGTGACGCCATCTGTACGTTAAATAGGGGACTTCTTATTGACCGATGTGATATATATATATATATATATATATATATATATATATATATATATATATATATATATATATATATATATATATATATATATATATATAGATATATACACAGGGTGATTCACGGTGACTGGTACATTAGACATTTAAGCAGAACTACTTATAATAAAGATTTGAGATTTTAAACAGTTATGTAAATAAACATGAGCTCTCCATTTAAAATATTTTCTGTGCTGCGATGTTGCCAAATCTACTCGTAGCTGATACCAAATTTGTTTTTTAAATGGAATACCCTATATAATATTACATTTTTACATTTTATGAGGTATTTTGAAACTTTTTTATATAACATATGCCATACCTATCTTGAACCATTTCTGAAATAAAAAATATTTTTTCAGAAATTTGGCAAAAAAAACATCCCTGAATATATAAATATTTCTTTTTACAACCAGTATAGCTAGATATCTGAATTTTTGAATACAGTTCCTTAATAGGTGCTTTATGATAATATGGCATGCGAATTAATTTATCACATACAGGGTGTTTACAAAATAGTGCGCATTTAATAGAACTTACAAATTCATGTTATGTAGGCATTTTAAATGGAACACCCTGTATTTTATAGTGGGGTACAAAATAACAATAAATTCTGTATATAAAAGTGTTAAGTGATGATATACCTATTTTTAGCGATTTTCAACTTATAAGCAATTAATGCAAAGATATTGATTTATTTTGGTAGTTGGCCACGGCCGGCTTGGTTGATATTAATTTAAAACAAATATTATGAAAATGTATGTATTTGACATTATTAGTTCGATAATTTATAATTAGCGTATTTAAGTAAGTAATTGTCTCAGTAAAGAATGGAAGGAATTAACTATTCGAATGCAGTGATCATGAATTTATTTATTTTATTTGGACAAAATTACAAACAAAATTATCGACCGCACTTGCAGACAATTGAACACAATCTATTCTAATCTATCACGAATGAATAAAGAAAATTCAGATGGATTCAAACAAATTTTATAAATTTTTGTTTTCCGAAGGCATTCCGGAATTTGACCAAGCCAGTAACATCTGATGAGGATAACGAGATTAACATGCTGACTTATTTCCATGCGTATTCCTAATTTTCTATTAGAAGATTTGAAGACGACGTGCATATAACATTCTCCTCAATACGAAGAATACTGGAAAAATACGGCATGCGCCCTTACAAACTTTCTAAAGCTCAGTTTCTCAAGCCAGACGACAGCCCTCAAAGAGTGGTATTTTGTAAAAATTTGTCGAAATTGTCACTTTTGGGCCAATAAAAATCCTCATTTTACAAGGGATTCCGCATTCCAAGAGGAATTTAGTTTTAATGATTTTTTTTTTGTTTAATCATGGACAAACAAATTATATACTTTATTTACTAAGAACAGTTAATTTCACGAAAGTATCTAGAAATAGTAACAACAATAGCAGAGGATTTGGCAGAAAACCTTCCACTGGCAGTGTATCGAAGCAGCTGGTACCAGCTTGATGGTGCTCCGGCACACTGTACAGAAATGAGCAGAAGATGTAAGCAGGCCAATCTATGAACTATTCCAAGACCGGTGGTTTAGACGTTTGGGGTCGTGGAATTGGCCGCCGAGATCACCCGATTTAACTCCACTTGATTGCTATCTTTGGGGTACCGTAAAAGACAATATCTACAAAACACCAGTAAACACTAGAGATGAGTTAAAACATCAGGTGTATCAAGCATTCGCAACCTTAGATCATATTGAGATATGAAGAGCCGTCACAGGGGTCCATATTACAATGTTGAAGTGTTTGGAGGTAAAGGGTCAGCGTTTCGAACATTTGTTATAAAAATAGTCGAAAACCGTTAAAAATATCACTTAATAGTTTTAGATACAGACTTTATTGCTCTTTTGAGCTGCATTATAAAATACAGGGTGTTCCATTTAAAATTCTTATTTTGTAAACGCCCTGTATGCGATAAAGTAATTATCATATTATATTGTCATAAAGCAAGCTATTAAGGAACCGTATTCAAAAATTTAGGTATCTAGCTATGCTGGTTGTAAGAAAAATATTTTTTTATTCGAGGATATTTGTTGCCAAATTTCATAAAAATATTTTTATTTCCGAAACGGTTCAAGATAGGTATAGTATATGTTACATAAAAAAGGTTCAAAATGGTTCACAGAACCTAGAAACGCAATAACATATAGCATATTCCATTTAAAAAAAACGAAGTTGGAATCAGTTCCGAGTAAATCTGGCAGCATTGCAGCGCAGAAAATATATTAAATAGAGAGTTCATATTCATTTACATAAGTATCCAAAATTTAAAATTATTACCCCAAGAAGTTCTCTCTAACCATCTAATGTATCATCTATCCGTGAGTCACAAGATCTAGATCTTCTAGTAGTACTTAGTTAAGTTACTAGTTGAGTTTAGGGGTACTGAAGACGTCCAAAAACTCAGTAACTTGTATTTCAATAATATATTCTGATATGAAAAAAAACACCAAATTGTAGATCCAATAGATTTCATTTTTGAACTTTGACCATTCTAAACTTGCATTAAACCAGAACACGAAGCTTATAAATCTAAAGTTTAAACGTAGAAATTGAAACATGCTAGGTTCTACCGTTATTATGCCGCATACTTAAATCAGATAGATTTTTCCCTTTAATATTTCAAACTTTTTTAGGTCCTCCTTTGCATAAAACGTTTGGTAAGATTGATGTTATGGAAAAACGTTTGCCTTTAAATATTTTAAAACGCTAACCTTAACTTTTTATTGTTGTGATCGATCTAACACTACTAAAATGACTTACTGAAAATATATCTACGTTGATGTTTTCTATTCATTATTGATGACTGTTCAATCATGGAAAACCATATTTTTTTTTTTACTTTGATTTATTGTGTTTGGTTTTTGTTTTACTCTCTCTCTCCCTCTCTCTCTGTACTGCAAGAAAAAAAAGGATAAATAGGGGGGGGGGGGGGGTGTTGTTCACTGTAAATATTTTGAGATTTTATTTGCAAATATTCTTTTTTAGCATCTACGGAATTGTATATCTTGATCTTATTTTTTTTTATACATTGCTAAACATAGTGTGACAGAACCGATGAGTGATGCACAGCACATTTCTTTTCATTAAAAATAACCACGGAATGCCGAGTATCTTCCCACCTGGGGACAACAATGCGACTGTAGCCTTACTCCCGAACAGCAGAGCAAAACAGACATTGTTGAAGGAGTTGAAGAAGCACTGAAAATTGGTCTAAACTGTAAGAATTGGCGATAATAATATAGAATAACCTAACGAATATAATCTACATATATATTCTTGGGACAACTGGTTAAACCTATCAAAATAAAATATACAGAAGAAATAAAATAGTGTCCGATTAGCACTGGTAATTTTTCGTAAACTTGTTCTAAAAAATAAGAAATATCAGGAATATCCATTGTGTTGCTGCTGTTCTTTAATGAGGCTAACAATTACAAAGGCCAGCAAGGATAAGGTTAGTGAAGCTCAAAGCTTGATGGAAAGATAAATGTTCCAAATAAAACTAGCAGATAGAAAACGAAATGACTGAATACGAGAAAGGGCTAAAGTGAAAGTATGAGAGATGGCACGTAGTCAGAAAAATGAATGAAAGATGGGAAAAACACTGGAGGTAGTAGAACACAAACTCCACGAGATAGTAGAAGATGAGGGGGAAGACCGCATATGAGATAGGCGAATGATATAAAAAAAAGCGAGACCGCGGAAAACATGAGTGGCTAATGACAGAGAGAAACAGAAGCATCTAGGGCAAGCACCTATGTTCAAAAACGAACAACACAGACACAGTAGATAAATAATTGAAGCAACCACTCTTGAAACTCTTTTCTCTCAATCTCTTTTTTAACAAATTTTAACGGTCACTTCAAAACGAAATAGCCATGGATAGGTAAGTCACTGCCAAAAGATTCTGCAAACAATAAGACAATACTAAACTCGAAGAGATTTACTACTAAACACGAAATCACTTTTTAAACTACTCGACGCGTGTTTCGCTAACCATGTTAACATCATCAGGAGATGATTTATTCTAATTTATATTATTTAGGAAATTAAATCATAAGTAAATCTTTAAGAGTTTAGAACCCGAAACCCGAAGATATTTACCGATAGACACCAAATCACTTTTCATCATCAGGAGATGATTTAATCTTCTGAATCATCTAATGATACTAACGTGGTTAGCGAAGTGAGCGCCTAGAAGTTAAAAAAAAGTGATTTGGTGTTTAGGGGTTAATCTCTTCGAGTTTAGTGGTTAACACAACAGGTTCTATTAGAACCTCTGAACTCAAATTAGTAACAAAAAATGGCTTTATTATTTTTCAACATATTCTGTTCTTACATTTGTTTACAACAATTTTACTCAACATGTGGATCTGAAGAGTAATATAAATGTGTATGGAAACTTGCTTTTTGAAAATACATCGATTTTGGGGAAGCTTCTGTAAAACTGAGTAACTCTATGTACTATACTGCTTGTCCAAAAAAAGTTATTTATTTATTGTTTCCATTATTTGTTATACAAAATCGACGCCTTTTGAGTCATGATATGGTTGACCACAACAATGTTTCTTTTAGCTAAGAAATCTACAATATTATTTTTCTCGCTTTTTTTTATCTTTTATTTTCGCAAGTTTTCATTTCAAGACGTTCTTACGCTATTGCGCTCTGCTGCTTATGCTATTATCGCTTATTGCTTCACTACCATAAACAGTTTAAATCGTTTCAAAAGTTTCTGTGGCACTTTTACCCCACGTTATTTTTTCATTATCAAGAAATGTTAGAAACCTTAAATGAAAAGATTAAATGTTTCATTGTGTATTACGTTTATTAATTCGCAGATGGCGCAGATTCACAGTCACTCTCTATTTTCATTGCATAGATTGTGTATATGTACATTTTTCATAATTCAGTTGTTTACAATTTACATAATTCAGTTGTTTACGGTTTATTAGTTAGCATAACATTAAGAATGAAAACCAAACAATTTTTTATAAAATTTATAATAACTATATATTTTAACATAATTGTAACTTTAGTTTCAATTATAAACGATGTCAGTGATATTCTTATTGCTACTCGTAACACTGTGATATCTGGTTTGTCATTTGCATCAAGACATTAAAATAATTTGCATGCTAAACGCAAAGTAAATCCCTAGAATGTTCCATACCAAAATGCAGTTATGTGTTCGAAATTAAGTGAGTTATTACGAAAATTAATGTATGCGCCTAGTTAGTAAGTTTGATGGAAATGGAGGCTCTTTTGTTGACCGAAGATTGCGTGTCCCATTGGACTATTAGGATCTAGTCATGAAACAAATTTAACATTGCATTATAGAGCAATAAAACTATAGTTGATATCCTAATTTGCAGTTTAGAATACACATTAAGTGAATTAAAAGATTAAACAATAAGTATATAAAATGTACCAATTTCATAAATGCGCACAGATTGTTTAAACTAAACCTTTGGAACTTTAGAAAGAAACATCTACAGGGAATATTTTCAATAGACAGAATTTTCACATTTAGTACATTTGAAGTAGTGAATATTTAAGAAATATCTTTACAACTCTATCAGTATGAAGGAGGTCAAGGCTCACTGACAAGTTGCAGTATCACAGGAAAAATTTATATAACTTATTTTCTTCGGCAATGTCACCCGGTGAGATGGTCAGAAGTGAGATAAACGTAAAAGACGATCGCTCAATAAATACATTGAACAATTTAAGTTTCCCCTCAATTTATCCGTTGTAGAAAATGTGAGAATGGCTAAAGACAGAGACCTGGCGAAGCATAGCTTCTTACAGGTGTATAAATAGGGTCACGATATTTGAAAACTAGCTGAAAAATGGAAACTACGGGATGGGCTACGAGCCGAGAGATGAAAATATACAATGCATCAAAAAGAAAATAATTTATTATAGGCTATTATAAATATTTTCTCCCGCCGATATTTTACATATTAAAATATAACAAAAAATCAACTACCAGAAATACATAGAGAAAAGAAAATAATAATTTCTGAACATAGGTGTCGTTTAGTTTAAAATTGGTGAAAACAGTTCCGTGATATTTTCAGTTTGTACGTGCTATCTCTTTATTTTTGTCATTTCCTTTATTTTCTCTTGGGTTCCATATATATCATGCTCCATATCAACTATAAAGCTTTCCAAATAGTTATTTCTCAGATTTTTAATTCCTCTATTCACTCTATTTCTTATCAAAACGTACCTCTCTCTTTTTTCAACATCGGCTTTATTAATTCTGTCCTATAGTGTGTATATATATATATATATATATATATATATATATATATATATATATATATATATATATATATAGTGTGTATATATATATATATATATATATATATATATATAGATATATATATATATATATATATATATATATATATATATATATATATATATATATATATATATATATATATATATATATATATATCTATATATATATATATATATATATATATATATATATATATATATATATATATATATATATATAAATATATATATATATATATATTATATATATATATATATATATATATATATATATATATATATATATATACATATATATATATATATATATATATATATATATATATATATATATATATATATATATATATATATATATGTATCCTATAGTGTGTCCAAGATAACAATGCACTCGGAAACCATAAGATATACAGAGATGATTAAATTATAAAAAAGTTGCACGTCACTGAACTCTGCAACCTCACGTTTTCAAATTTTAAAAATTTCGAAGATTCCGAAAAACCGAATTTTCGCGATTTGAAGAGATATGTCAAAATAAATTTGACATTTTCATAGTCACTTTTTCTCCTCTATAAGGCGGTGTAATTAGATTTCTGATCCGACGGTTCAGCTTTTCTCGACCATCATCAACTTTGTTTCGAAAAATTTATTATTAAAAATTTGTTATTAATTTTAAAAATTATTAAAATTTAAAAATTTTATTATTTATTTTAATTTTTATTCTGAATCCAATGACATGTCCCACTTAATATTTATTACACGTTTCCGACTAGGGGATGACAATAATAATTATTATTTCCGACTAAGGCATGACATTTCCATTAGTTTGCAATTCTTTCCAAAATTTGTTTAGATGTGACATTTGACAGTCTGTTAGTTTTAAAGTTGTTAGTTATTACAATAATGCAACACTATTCTGACGAAGAAAAATTTGATTTGATTTGTTGTTACATCGAGAGTCATATGAATTGTATTGTAGGCTGGCAGAAATGCAATATTTTGAAAAATATCCCGAACGGCATCAACACAATCGATCCATTTTTCAAAGATTAGTTACCAGAAACCATACGGGTCCATTCGGGTCCAATATATTTAACGATGCTATAAATCCATTATGCTTTTGGTTTTCTTGGCGGACATCGACGATTCGCGGACGATCAAATGGTATCCACTCTAGGATTGCCTTGGTCCATCTATCGTCCCATCGACTCACTATATAGCCTGCCCATCTCCATTTTAATTGCTTTACTCTTCCAATGATGTCACATACTTTCGTTTGTTCCCTGATGTACAGAGCTTTCTGTCTCGTCTTGTAATACCAATCATGCATCTCTCCATTCCCCTCTATGCTGCTCGAACAATATATATATATATATATATATATATATATATATATATATATATATATATATATATATATATATATATATATATATATATATATATATATATATATATATATATATATATGTATGTGTATATGTATATGTATATTCCATAACGAAAGTAATGCGCATGATTTTATTGTGATTCGACAATTCATGGCAGCGCGGTAAAACCGGTCGGAAAATGTAGTGGGGACCTGCTCTTCCAACGCAGCCGGCCACCTGTTTTCTCCGAGCAGTGTGAGCGGAAAGACGTGCCTCCGCGTGAAGTGTTTTTTTCGACTTTCTAACACGGCGCAGTGGAGCAATGGAACAGCGATACGCCATCAAGTTTTGCGTGAAGCTTGGAAAGAACACAACCGAAACATTTCAGATGCTTAAGAGGCCTTCAAGGACGACTACATTTCAGGGTCACAGTCCGGCGGGTGGCACAAGACGTTCAAGGAGAGCCGGGAGGAGGTCGCTGACGTACCCCGTTCTGGACGCACAACAACGGCCAGAATCGACGAAAACGTGGAACGTGTGCACGAAGTTTTGCGTTTCGACCGTCGATTGAGTGTCCAGCAAATTGCTGACACTCTACACATGTCCACATTTGCGGTACATGATATAGTGACCGATGATCTGCAAATGCGCAAGGTCTGCGCGAAGTTGTGCCGAAAGTTTTGACGGAAGATCAAAAAGAACTGCGAGTTTCGCGCTGTCAAGAATTGTTGGATTTGATTCAGAATTAACCGGATTTTCTTAACTCTGTCGTAACCGGAGACGAATCGTCGATGTTTGAGTACGACCCAGAATCGAAAATAAAGAGCAGCGAGTAGCACATAAAGTGCGAATGAGCAAGTCTCGCATCAAAATGATACTTATTGTCTGCTTTGACTTCAAAATGGACGATTCCTCGTCCATTTTGAGTTTGTACCGCAGGGAGAAACTGTCAACTCAGCCTTTTACCTCGAGGTGCTCAAGAGATTGAAACACCGGGTCGCTCGCGTGAGAGCTGACATCAAAGACACGGTCAAGCGCCACCATGACAATGCCCCCAGCCACACGTCCTTCATCGTTACCAAGTTCCTGGCCCGGAGCAACACCCCGGTGGTACCCCAACCCCCTTACAGTCCCTACTTGGCTCGGTGCGACTATTTTTTGTTTCCCCGACTGAAGAGAGAGCTGAAAGGAAAGCACTGGGAGACCGTTGAAAATATCCAAAAGCATGTTACGACGTTCCTGAGAGTCATTCCCGTCGAGGACTTTCAGGGTGCTTTCCAGGCATGGCACACACGTCTCCGCTAGTGTATTGGTGCAGGGGGAGAGTATTTTGAATAATTTTAAGTATTTGTACAGGTCCGATCAATAAATCTATTCCCAGAAAACGCGCATTACTTTTATAATGGACCTTATATATATATTGTACAAGTATTTACAAACTGTTAATACAGTTATTACATTTTTTTTATTATATATAAATTTAGACGATGTTTTGTTTTAACAAATTTGAGGCGTTGTCTATTCAATGGTTGTGATCATTAAGTGTATATAGCGGAACACGTGTTTTTATCATAATTATAAATATTTTTTAACAAGAAAATAGAACATTATATGTTATTTAAGTTGTGAAATTAAATAATATTCTCGGCTATATATTTTTCAAGTGCGCCTTCAATAAACAGAAAAACGGAATCCCTCCAGATAAAAATCTCCGAAAAAAACACCTTGAGAAAAAAAGCTTTTATATTTTTCATTATGTATAAATTGCCGTAATAAATTAATTTAACGCCGGCCATGGCGGGGCTTGGAAGGACCTTTTTATTTCCGTACTCGTTTTACTTTAGCGATTACATTAAACCCGCATAAATAATTTCGCAGAGACCTGGCCACGACCGTTGGCTAATGTTCCGACCGGCTTCGGTCTTCTAAATAAGATATAAAACAGGGAATATACAAAGTAAAAGTCGATCGATTTTTTTAGCCGGCATTTACACATGTCTAAACCGCTGAATATGTATGCTAGACTTAAAAAAAATATAGGCTAATACACACGCAAAGTTGTGTGATTATTTCATTATTTAATTACCTATTTTTACATAAATTACAATAGAGAACAAAAAATGCAATACTATGAAAAATATTTTTATTATATTCATTTTGTAATGATGAAACTATTTCATTTACATTTGATGTGTAAATCTTGACTATGACTAAACACACTAATAAGCAGTGACCTTGCCCGAGCTCAGGCAAAAACAGCTCTCTAATTATAACACTCTGTAACTCTGTCTGATATGGACAGAAGTATATGATCTATGTCATCTTGGAGAAGCTATCCCAGCCCCGTTGGCGTCGACCATATTGTATAAAACAATATTGTAGTCTTTGAGGCACATGTTAATATAAACCGATTAACCCTAAATTTGAAGAGGAAATGTTATATATAAAACCCAAAGCTGCCTGACGCCTCAGGTTTTTTCTGACGAACAAATATTTACTGTCGTTGCGAAAATCAATTGAAGGAATGATTGCTGGCTCGCATATGACCCTAAAGATGTCCCCATTGTTTTCAGAACAACATTTCACGAAGGGTCACCAACAAGACCAGACATCCAAACGTCGCATCATTGAGAGTCGCTATTGAAGCGGCATTCGCTGAAGGCGGCTTTTAGAAGAAATAAATTTCTTTCTTGTAGAAAGTTGACTTAAACATATAGAGTGATCATCATATATAAATCATATCTGGCATCTTTACAAAAAATACGTTGTATTATTGAGATTACATGAAGAAATTATGTACATTATTAAAAACGAACCGTTTTTTTGATGAATAATTTTGAAATAATATTCGTTCTGAAGATATCTTTGACAATATGAATACATAAGGCACACCAAAATAGAGAACATCTTACAAAAAAGCTTCCTGTTGTCTATTTATTGTCCCTTAATAGAAATTGGTTATTTAGTATATATATATATATATATATATATATATATATATATATATATATATATATATATATATATATATATATATATAGTAGATATTTAGTAAATATTGCAGACAGCAGGTTCAGAAAATCTGTTACTTGGGTTTTTCTCTGTTGAATTCCCTGGGGTAGTTAAGAAAGTCTAGCAAAATACAGAAAATTCAGTATGTTACAAATAATGCAAATTCAGTTTGGATGATTTTGTTAATATCTATATGTTCCACTCTTTTAATACATGGTAGATATTCATAAATAGGTCAATGACATGGTTATCGAAACTTAATGCTGTGCCAAAACTTAGTGCTGGTATACTTAGTAAATGACTAATATCATGTATATTAGTTCAGATTATCGATTACATTAAACCAACATAAATACGCATGTATAGACCTGACCACCACTGTTAGCTAATATCCCGACCGGCAGTGTGCTTGTAAATAAAACATAAAGCAAGTCGATACCCAAAGGACAAGCCCGGCAATTTTTTGCCTAGTAATTACACATATTCTAACCACTGGATACCAGTCAAATTAAAAAGTATCGATTTTAATGCAATAAAAAGCAAACTGTGAATTTTGCTCATCGTTTGAAAGAGAAGATCCGCCTGAACAATCCTAATCCCTAAAATGCTGTGTTTAAAATCAAAGAATACCTTGCAGACCACAACAAGCATGAAAAATCTAGTAGACTGTTCTGCCATTTGAAGACCACAGCAATTTATTTGGCAAAAATAAATAAGGATTATTAATGAACCAGTCCGGACACTTTTTGATTACAAAATAAACCTGCCCAAGGGGGTGTAACAATAACGGCAACATTATAATTAATGAATGGCCAAAAAGGGATGTCGAAATTGCGGCTCGATGTTGAAATTATTCAAAAGAAAATTATTTCTAATTGGCTTAAGTTTAGCTTTAGGATGGAATTGGAAAATTATATGTCTAATTCGTTACCCATGTTTAGTTAATAATAATGTATCAGTTATGTAGGCATCCATTTACCCAATCGACGTGGTTAAATTTTCGTATCGAAACCTTCGGTTTGAAAATTAACCCAGGCAGGTTTGCGATTTACTGGGGTATATCGAAAGTATTTGCTTTGTTTATAAATAAACTATTATACGAGGGTTGCTGTTTATGTATCTGGAGTAATAAATAAAAACAAATATTTAACAATAAACAAAGTGGTTCTTGCGCGAACAATTTTTGTTGTGTTTGGCTCATTTTAAAAGACATATACAGTCGACTGCTGCTTTCGGGCTCATACGCATAGATCCAAGATTTGAAGATTTGTCACCTGTGTAGATGTTATATTGGGCTTTTGACGACCTACGATTGTATTTTTTGAGTATTTCTTTGCATCAATCGACACGAGCCTTTTTTAAGTAATTATCGGACGATAATCGATTATGGAATGCGATGTGCACAAATATTTTTCGCGGTCAAATATTTATGTAAAATTTTGTATGCTTGTCATACTAATCCCCAAAAATACCTTAATCTCACTCTATGATACATAACGATATTGCTTTATCAATTCACGCACGCATTTTTTAAATTGTCCGTGAGCCAACGACCTCCACGATTGAATTAACTAAACCAGTGATATACAGTGGTTTTAAATGTTGTTGTGATAATCCACGTCAAAAGTCTTACTAAATCTTATGGCACAAAAATTCTCATGAATTAATCCCATTTTTTGGCTGATATGAAATTTTCTAGTCACTAAATAACACAACTAACGTGTTATATGAAGAATGCAACTCCGCTAGTACTGATGTATTGCTTTTTCTGGTTAATATCGCTTTATATGTATCAGGCCAAAAACTTTTTTGATCAGTTTAGAAATTAATTTCAAAAATATCTCCTTGTGAACGTCAAAGTAATAATAATAAATACATG
Source organism: Cosmopolites sordidus (assembly GCA_031761425.1). Taxonomy (NCBI): domain Eukaryota; kingdom Metazoa; phylum Arthropoda; class Insecta; order Coleoptera; family Curculionidae; genus Cosmopolites; species Cosmopolites sordidus. The sequence goes on along the minus strand of JARFXV010000063.1, from coordinate 279,586 downwards.
TAATGTAAAAAAGATTAACATTAATAACCAGACAGGCGCCAATTTCCGTGAACTCCCAACGATACACCGCGGTTTCTAAAACAAATTTGCTGTAAACAAATTTTATTTCCCCAGTAAATTCTCTAAATTGCTGGAAACATTTCGATCTAATATGCGCAAAAATTCTAATGGGATATACATTTCACGCTTGGACCTATTCGTGCCCATTTACAAGCTACATCGTTTGATAATTTGTCTCGTTGTTAAATCCAGGCATCAATTTCCGGTCCATCCATTAGGCGCACCATACATTTCATTAAATCTGCCTCACTGCCACCGATATGTTTAAGAGGAATGTCATTTGTTTTTGCAGTGGCGGGCCCAGAATCCATTACGTTAGGTCTTAATATGGAGGTAGTTTGAAAAGTTATTCAGAGTTTATTTTGGTTAGATTATTTTGAGAATCTATTATTAATAACCATTCTTAATACAACCACGATCTCAATACAGATATATACCAGATATACCAAGTTAGTCATACCCAAAGGATGCAGGACATTTGGATGCCCAAGCAGATCCTCTATAGCATTAAAGAATACGAAGCGAGATGTGGGAGGTTCAAAGAAGATACAAAGACCTCATAAAATCGACTCTAAAGACCTCTATATGAAGCGTGTCTGAGTGGAAAAAGACGGCAACCGACAGACCCAAATGGCGTGAATAGACATATAAAGCTATACATGAGAAAAATATTCGCCAAACAGCCGCAGCCACAATTTTGTATTCTCTTGATCTTAAATGCCTTAAATGTCCAGCATGTGGAAGACTATGCAGATCTAAGCTGAGTTGTTTCTCACTATAAAACCCAGAATTTTTCAATAATGGCTCCGCAAAATTTTCACATGCTCATATCGACTTGACAGCCATCATATATATATATATATATATATATATATATATATATATATATATATATATATATATATATATATATATATATATACATATACATATATATATATCTATATATATATATATATATATATATATATATATATATATATATATATATATATATATATATATATATATATGTATATATATATATATATATATATATATATATATATATATATATATATATATATATATATATGTATATATATGTATATATATGTATATATATATGTATATGTATATATATATATATATATATATATATATATATATATATATATATATATATATATATATATATATATATATATATATATATATATGGCTCCAGAGTAAAGTCTGTTAAGTTAATTTTTGTGAAAAATTATTTATATACACTACCAGATGTTTTGTCATTATCGTTGTGTACAGTGGGCTAAGTTCAAGAATCCAAGAAGTCTGAAAAAGTGCATAAATAAATAAAATATTTCCATTAATAAACCAATGTAGAAGTTAACTGATGTCGGATGCGGTGTCTGGACGGTGGCTCTACGGAAACCCTGGAATATATTGTTCTTCTTAAACTCCTCATGCCTATAATAGGCGTCGGAGTGATTCCAAATTCCTAAAAATGTACCTAGTTAGTTTTCTTCTTTGTTCATCTCATCTATTTCGTCTGCATCTTGTCCTCTTTCCATTTCCTTTCCTCCCAATATATCTTTCCTTTTAAATATTTTGTCCGCCTCTATTCTTTATTTCTCGACTCGTGTTCTTATTTCCTCGCCTGGTCGTTGACTATTTTCGTATTTATTAATTTCAATCCATTCCAAACCTCCGATCAAATGCGTTGAAACACTATGAAAAAACCTTATAAAGGCCCTTCATGTGATGATACATCTGTTGATGTCTAGTCTTTGAAATTATCGACAATTCGTCATATCCTCCTGATTTTTCTCCATGTCATTATTTTCTCTTTTTGAATCACGAAAACAGTTTAAAGTACGAAAACTTACTATTAACATGGTTGTAATTGGTACTATGGAATCATGCTTTTTAGAACACACTATAAAAAATATCTAAGGATGCGAATTACTATTTGGTCGATGCATCAAATGTATAGACTTGAATGACTGGCATAGGTAAACTATTTATTAATACCTCCCAAAATATAAATAGGTGGCGTAACTAGTACTATGTCTAAAGCAAAATTCGATTTATTTCTAGAAGTAGTGAAAGCAAAAAAAGTATTGATCAAAACAAAGAAATGTTGTAATACTTTTTAGTTTTATTTGATAACTAAGAGGATTTTACTCACCACTGAGGCTTTATCGATTATTTTTACAGAAAAAAGTCATTTTGTGTTATGTTATTAATGATCCAATGTTTTTTCGTTAAATACGATAAAATTATTTTTATTTCACGCCTGGTCACACCATAGCCCAACGCTGACAAGTGCAATTAATACGGTTTGAACGAGTTGGAATTCAATCCAATAACAAGTTCCAATGTAATTACTGTTGGACTTTACATTCTGAATCGATGTGGAATGGTGTAATAATTTACGATTCCCCTGACACAATACAGAAATAACATATTTAGGGGTTATTTAATGGTATGTATGTGGGCAGTGGTTAACTAGATACACTAGCAAAATCGAATTAAATTTTTAATAAAATATCATTTCTAAAATCTATGTGCTGAATGATAAATTGATAAATATTTAGTCCACAATGAATGCAAAGTTCGGTGTGGTGCATTCTACTAAATTTTAGAATTGTTATTATAAAATAAACGATCCGTTTGTTCTTTACATCATGGCATTCAATAATAACCTCAAAAAAACGATTATTAATACGATAGAATATATTGTATACAAATATTTAGTTCCTAATTAAAATCTAAACTAAATTCTCCACCCCTACACATTTCACTGACTGCTGAATCTATTTGAATCAGAATCTTTTATCAAGCGTCATCTTTCAGCTTCAAAACGAGGTATAATATATGAGCTTACTATTAATATAACCTCAAAATTCAGTTGCAGACGCGATATTGTTGGAAAAGCAACATTTGTGATATTACCTTCTTTTTGCCTTTCAACAAAAAAATACTGCGGAAGCTCAGAACATGATTAGTGAGATTTCGGAGGTAATGCTGTTTCGTACAGTACTTGTAAGAAGTGGCTCCAGCAATTCCGAACTGGAAATTTGGACTTAAATGACGTAGAACGTCCGAAACAGCCAAAACAGTGGGGATGAAAAATTGAAAGCACTGATGGAATCTTTGTCGCACACTACTAGGGCTCGGACAAAAGCTCGGTCTAACACCCAAGCTATTTCTGAACTTTTACCCAAATTAGGAAATGTTAAAAAATGAGAGTCGTTGAGTCCCCTATGAACTTACAGCTGAGAATAAGAGTAGGCACTTTGATGTCAGTTTGGTTTTAGACAGTTTTGATTTTTATGTCATCAGTATATATTTATTCTTATCAAACATCCTTGATGTCTTCTTTTGTGTAATTGTCGACTCATATCCTACATGTCATCTATTAATTGTCTATTTTTGCCTTCGGCATTAAAAAAAACCATTGGAATCCATCGTTCAACAATTTAATCGGCGGCATCCGCACGTTCGCAGTCAGATCTGTATACATCATAATTAACTGGAAAAATTGCCCGATGAAAGGATTGCTTTTTGGCCGCGCTAAAAGCCATCGATAAAAAAAGGAAATAGACCTCTGCAAAGGCAATCGATTCCAAATAAGCCATATTTCTTGCTGAATTAAAGGTTCATTATTGCTGCTGGCAAAAAGCCAAATAACTACCTCCCTCTGAAACACATTTTGTTTCGTCGAAAGGGTGCCAGTGGGGGGATGGAAGAGGTTTGGGGAATGGGCGGCACGAGGTAAGAAAAGACCGATCTAACGACGACTTTTTATGCAAATCCTCCGTTCTAAACGCATGAATACACTTTGGATTTCTTTTCAAGCTGAGTCAAGTATTGCTTTTTATTTCAAGTTAGGGTTGGAATTCTAATGGATGTATGGTTGTGCTTACGAAGTGTTTTCTAAAACATTTTTCCTCTCGTAAGAACTAAATATTAGGATGATGTTAAAGAGACAAAGATATCATTGATTATTTTGTTCACAAAATGTTTAAATTAAAGCCATTACAAGGGTCGCAAATAAACTAAAGATGGCGCAAGGATGACTAAATGCCTATTACATTTGCCAAGTATGATTTGTTAGATGGCATGTTGCGATGTTTTAACAGAAGCCAAGAAGTCTCAACATCTCCTGAAAATTGAATAAAATTGAAGTTCGAGAGTAGAAAAAAGGTTAGATTCCACAAGGATTTTTCCGTTTGTGTTCGATAGTAACAAAGTGGGCTGTTTAACTTAAACGTGGTGGTACGCCCATTGAAAATGATAAATGCTCACGACGCCCAAAAATCGCCACGACCGACAAAATTGTTACAAACATTCACAATGTCGTATTAAATGATCGCCTGCTGGCTTGTTGTTATTGTAAACAGTGGCGGCTCGTGGGTTTTTAAAGTGGGAGGGCGTAGAAGAAAACAATGCTGCTGAAGAATTTGTTTTGTTTTCCCCTTCCTTCCTTTTTATGCTATTGGAATCCTATACAGAAGATGGACCAGGAAAATGAGTTAAAGGAAAGAAACTGAACGGAAATAAAATATGGTGTTTTGCTCTAAAAAATTGTTTACTGTGATAAATGCTGGAGGGGCGACGCCCCAACACCCTCCCTCACGAGCCGCCACTGATTGTAAACATCTTGATAAACCGTGTCCACTACATTTACGCATGGTAGGGTACTGGATTTCTAACAATCAATTATATATTCATTTAAATGAACAATTTTCAAGAGCATTTAGACTTATTTAAACGAAATTCTGAGTTTCTTCGGTGTATGTTAACGATAGCTGAAATATGGATTCATCATTACATGCCAAAGGTGAAATAATGACTGGGGACAAGTGAAAGTGTCCCAAACAAAGCCAGAATGACTACATCTGCAGGAAAAATCATAGCTGCGGTTTTCTGAAATTCTCGTGGTGTAGTGCCTAACAAAAGGAAGGATAATCATCGAAGAGTATTGCACTTCACTAGTGGACTAATTGAACTGATGCATTAAAATGACTGTACCTGTACCAGTATTTCAAATTTTCGCCAGTACTTAGCTTCCGCTAGGTCCCTTTTGAATCCCCAACAGTAATCGGCTAACATCCCAGGACTCCATTTCCCTTGATATCGCATATCTATAAGAGAAATACCCTGGTAGAATCTCCGTGTTTGTCACTCACAGCACCCAGGTTTTCAGGGAAAAAATCCAAATGTGAATCCAGGATCTGTATCTTCAAGTTCAAAAGTTCATTAATTAAATCTTTGTAACTAATAATTTAAATTAATTGAACTTTGCACTGAGAGAAAATAGATTCCAGCCGTTTAATCTCGATTCCGAAAGCTCAACCTGTTTTTTAGATAAATGTACCCACCTTGTGACAATTAGTATGGTTTTTTTGAAGTACTTCGCTCATAAGTTGGGTCGCACTCTGTCTCTAAGTTATCGTCTTGACTATCAGCAGCTTCTTGAGTTTCTAAGGGATTTGGAGGTGTTGGCACAGGCAATTCGACACTGTGGGATTGGTCTTTTGGAAGATGACAGATCTAGATACTTTATTGTGTGTTTCGACATAGTTGTGTACCCTTTATAGCAGTCAAACAAAAATATCAACCGCTTACATGATCTGTTGGTTCCGTTCAAATCATCGGCACAGCAAAAGTGCATATGCCTAGATCTTTTAAACCAATTCTGTAAAAGTCTTATACATGTTACACAGCAGATAAGTGGGATTTTATTACAATAACATCTTTCTAATATTAATATTTATTATTAATGCTTATTTGTATCATAGTTTATGTATGTAATTTCCTAATAAAGATCCTGTAAATAGAGATTCGTTTATTAATTTTTTATTATCACCTTCTCCGTTAAAATAAAAAGTCCATTGGAATCAATTGTTTAACAAATCAGCGATGCCCGTACGTTCTCATTCGTTATCCGTCATACTTATCCACAAAAAAAATTGCCCGATTGAGACGGCTTCTTGACCGCGCTAAAACCCATCGGCAGGAAAAAAAAGACCACTACAAAGGCAATCCATTCCAAACAAACTATATTTCTTACAGAATTAAAAGTTCATTTTGCCGCTGGCAAAAAGCCAAATAACCTCCTCCCTCAGGAACATATTTTCTTTCGTCGGAGGAGTTTTGGCTAAGAGATGGAAGAGGGTTGGCGAATGGGCGGTAGAGGGTGAGAAAGACCGATCTAGTAACGACTTTTTATGCAAATCCTCCATTTTAAACGCATACATACACCTTGCGTTTGCTTTGAAGCTGAGTCAAATATTGCTTTTTATTTCAAGTTATGGGAAGAATGGTAATAACTACGAGGGTTATTCGACCTGACAAAGGAAACCAAATATTTGCATACAGCAAATATTAATGGTATACATACAATAATGGTATACAGCAAAACTGCAAATTTTTTTAGTAAAAATATTGCGATTGTACCCAATTCACCTTCGTTCAAAAGTTAATAGTAACCAAGATACAGGGTGTTAAAGTTATTTTATTTTCAATGTTCGTCAATACCTTTCTTAAATAGTATCTTTTTCAACGATATGTGGTAGTGGGGGGTTTGTTAAGATAAGAAATTAAAATTTCTCGAAAATTTGTATGTAGATTGTAGAGGGCGCTGTCTGCGATACTTTTCTGCTTTTTTTGCGCATTAGTCTATTCGCATTTTTAATGAAAATATTACTTTGTCCACCTTTTTTACGTAAAAAAGGTATACCTCGCAAATGTATCTCCGAGTTGCTGTTTTCTAAATATCTGCGTTTAAATTGTTCATTGCACCATTTTAAATTGCGCAAACATTTGTGTTTGCTTTCCCTTACACTTTATTCAGGCTTGGAACTGGTTCAATTTCTACTATTAAAAGCAAAAAGTTGGAGGATATTTAAAAGCCAACGGACTGCAATAACAAGTTCACATTTGGAACCATACTACACTAATTTTTGGAATATGTCAATGATATTTAGATTGACAATGACAATGAATTTCAATATAAATATTATTAACATGTCCCAAATATAAATTTACAAAAACTGTTACAAACTAATAACTATTATAAATACTTTAAAAGAAAGTACAAACGAAATGTTTTTAGAAATGTTGAAAATTTTAAAATAACTCCAGAAGAATTAATAAAGAATGATGCCTCTTTTTGACAATAAATGTTCGAAGTGATTTCCATTCATCTCAATACTACTCGTTTACGAACTGAACGTTACTCGTTTACTGAATGACCGTCTGATTTTAAATATTAACTGTTCACTTCGAAACGATTCTACAGCATTCTCAATTTTATGTCATAATTCTTCTCGAGTATTTACTACTTCGTTATACACTAATGATTTTACATATCCCGACACACAAATATCAAGTGGATTGAGATCGGGACTCCGAGGAGGCCAAGGCATCTGATTCCCACGGCCTATCCAGCAATTAGAAAAACGGGTATTCAGGTAGTCTCTAACGGTCTAGAAAAGTGCGCCGGGGATTCATCCTGTATGCACAACATGTTTTGTCTTAGTTTTCGAAGAATGTTATCTAAATATTCGGGTAACTGAGTTTGAAGAAAATTAAGATACAGTTTGCCGTTTAAATTAGGTAGTAATTCGAATGGACCCAATACATAATCACTAATAAGACCACACCAAACATTAATTTTAAATTCGTGTTGGAAATGACTTTCGGATAATAAGTGTGGAGTTTTTTTTATATGCCACGCATGTTTATTTCTAAAATTTAATACACTTCTACGTGTAGACGTTGCTTCGTCTGTAAACAATGTATTTTTTTAAAACATGGGGTCGGCCTTTTGCTGGATACGACAGAAGCGGGCAAATTCTAGTGAAACGTTAACATGGAAAACATTAAGTGAAACGGATACAGTTCCTTTTTGCAAGGTTTTTGGTTACGCGAACCACAATGTCTTCTTCCTGGTCGGTGGTTAGAGTCTTCGGATGACCTGCGGAATCTCGTTTCGGACGGAAAGACTCTGTTTCACCCAGTCTGTCCTAAAGATTTTTGAAAATTTTAAAATGCGGCTGTCTTCGTCGTGGATATGTTTCCAAATATCTTCGATGAGCCCAACGTCCATTAAAATTTTCATTCGCGTATATGCCTATTATATCTCGCATCTATTCATTAAAAAACAATTTCTGTCTGAGCATTTTGTTCTTGACTTAAGTAAAAATCTTTCCAAAACTATTTTACTATAATGTATTAATATTATTATTATTATTATTATTACTATTTAAAACTATTTTAACTATTTAAATACCCACAATATTAAATATTGGCAATCAATGCAGAAGTTTGACAGTAACTAAATTTCTAGAGGGTCTTAATGTATTTGTTTTAACCATAGCCTACCTACTTTAAAAAAGTGTTACAACAAAGTGTATTTCAAAAGTGCAATTTAAAAGAGTGCAATGAACAACTTAAATGCGGATACATAGAAAACGGTCACAAGGTATACCTTATTTACGTAAAAAAGGTGGACAAAATAATATTTTCATTAAAAATGCCAATACACTAAGCCGCAAAAAAGTTGTTACCTTTCAAACGTAGAAAAGTTTTAGCGGACACCCTGTATAATGCGCATTATTGTGGTGAAAGAACACAATATGATTGTCCAAAATACTATATAATACCCTTCGATGGGTCCAATAGTGAGCCTTTTGCCAAGTAGTCTATGAGCTTCACACTAACAGAATTCTAGAAAACTGCGGTCATAACTTTTTCTGCAGATGGAATCATATTCGCCTTCTTTTGCTCACTTTCATCTACGAATCCGTCTATTGGACTGTTAACAAACACGAGATCCTTCAAGCAGAAGGCTTTTTCATGCCCAAATCATGTAAAATGTAGTGGACACAGTCTCTTGATATATTTACAATGTCAACAAATTCACACACCTTCGTTTTGTTATGATTTTGTTTGTATTTCAACAGGCAAAAGTGTAAAATCCGATAAGGAATCGCCCCTCACGCCAGTTCGAGGTTGGGTAAAGCCGGATACCTTCTGAGAGGTATCTCGCCAATCTTCAACAAATTTATTCAATAAATAAACCAACATCAACTATATATTTCAAATCATATCCTTATCCATCATTATTATTGAAGGATTATTAGTCCCATAGGGGAGTGTCCTAGTTATATTTCTTGCAGAACTAAAGGTTCATTATTACTGCTGGCAAAAGGCCAAATAACCACCCTCTCCTCAAACACATTTTGTTTCATCGAATCGTCGACAGGGGAGGGTGGAAAAGAGTTGGTGGTGGGTGGTAAGAGGTAATCAAAGATCGATACTACTCTATATGTAAATCGTCTATATTCTAAACGCATAGAAACATTTCGGATTTTCTTTCGAATGGAATTTGAAGTCAGGTATTGCTTTTTGTTGCAAGTTAACATAAAGATTGTAATGAATGCACTCTTATGTTGACGAAGTGATTTTGAAACACCTATTTTCTTCTCCATACATGAATTTAATCAGATTATTTTCGTGAAACTTAATCACAACAAAAATATAGCCTAAATTTGTTGGTTGGGTCCTTTTCGATATTAGAGATCATTTACAATAAATGACTATCAGCATCTGTTTAACGGACGGCCAGAACAATCAAAAGGTCTTTAGATAGCAATACATTGTCCTAATTTCTTATTCTTCATGATGGTATATTTAACAATGATATTTTAGTAAATGTAATATTTTGTTGAAGAGTCACTTTGTCTTATAATACTTGGTAAAATAATTCTAAAATGATTTGATTTATAGAAACCTCTTTAATGAATCATATCATTATCACCTTCCGCAACAAAAATTAAAAAATCCATCAACAACCATCGTTCAACAAATGCATCAGTAAGATGAATATGTTCCCAATTAAATTCGAATCCATCATTATTCTTAAGAAAAACCCCTACTGAAGGGATTACTTTTTGGTTGTGTTAAAAGCCATCACTTGGGAAAAGAAAAAAGATTTTCACAAAAGCAATCAATTCCAAATAATCCATATTTTTCGTGAGATTAAACGTTCATTATTGCTGCTGGCAAAAGTCCAAACAATCATCCCCTCTTACATACATTTTGTTTGACCGAAAGTGTGTCCGCTGAGGGATGATAGAGGATTGGTGAAAGGGTTGTAGGCCGTGCGGAAAGACCATTCTTAATTTTGATGCAAATCCTCCGTTCTACACGCTTAGCTGCACTTTAGGCTTTGATTCACATAAAACCCTTTTATTTCGGTATAGACTTAGAATGCTGGTGTATTTATGCTTACGAAAGTACATGTCCTTGAAATACCTTATGAAATATTTATATTAATATCTTACACTTAAAAATGCAATATCAATTAATACACCTCATTAATTTATAATTCGCTACTATCCGCTATAAATTTACAAGAGTACCCTTTGCGATAAATATAGTCAGAGACTTTTCTCCCTGGAAAAAAAAATCAATATAAACAATACGTCATGGCACGACTATCATGATAACTGCAGCCAACAATAATAAACTCTTTTATGAATTTCATAGAAATTTTCGATATTTCCCTTTATTTTTTACCTTTATATACCTTTATTGTTATACTTTTTATTATTCTTTCTTTTCACCCTTTTTCCCAGCCAAGTTGGATTTTAAATAAAGTGCGGGCCGTAGCCAAAACAACTTCATTCTTCCAAAAATTTTCGGGCGATGCGAGTGGTATTAAAGATTACTGCCTACCCGCCATAAATTATTTTAAACAGATTTTCTTCTAGTCCCAGAAATTTGATGTTATTTTTCAGATTCTTTGGTATAATATCAGTTGTTAAAATTATCAATGGCACAATATGGACCTGGTTCAACTTCCATATCCGTTTTATTTCTAACTTGAGGTCTGTATATTTTTGTACTTTTTCTTCAGCCGTCTTTTGAATGTTGTGTGTATTTGGAACAGCTATGTCGATTAGGAATGCTGTTTTCTTCTTTTTGTTCAGTAATATAATATCTGCCCTATTACAGTGAACGGTTTTGTCGGTTATTATTGTTCAATCGTAATATAACCTGAAATCGGCTGAATCTAGTACCCCCTCTGGGGTGTATTTATAATAAGGAACTCGCTCTGTTATAAGGTTATTTCGACCTGCAAGCTCCTGGTGGACTATACTGGCCACCTGATTATGACGGTGAAGATAGTCCGTCTGGGGGGGCTACCACATGCTCCTACAATTGTTGGATAGTCTCTTAATGATAAATTTTTATCAAATATCAAACTATCTCATTGCGATAGTGCTCTTAAAAGTAAACAGCAATCAAACAGAGCTAAGTTTGCAGAATTAGATTGATAATTTAATTCTTCACTGTCACACACAATTTTGTTAGTAAATGTAGGTATTATTTTGACAAATTAGATATGTTTTATACTGGGGGAATTGGGTACATCCCCAATAATTGTGCATTTCATAATTTCATTATCCAAAGGAAACATTTCTTCAACAACTTCAACATGATGATGTTTTAAAAAAAATCATTGTTTTCCGGACAAACGAGGAGGCACACGAGACAAGCCTAAATTGTTCTAAAAGACGAAAACTTAATAAGCAGAATGCTATAGGACAGTCCAGCCAATTAACAAAAAAACGAATGCTTTTATCGATACGTAAGACGTATAAATTTTTGATTATTTCATTTTATTATTTTAACTAACTATAACCTAATGAAAAATATGTATGATACCTTAGTAATATTGAACTAATAGTAACAAACCTAAGATCTTAGTCTATTTTAATGTTCTGTTTGTTTTTGACATTGTTTGTTTTTTTTAATTTAGATTTATTTCTAATTCAATTCAATAACTCTACTTTTCCTTTCTAGAAATGAACAGACATCACTATGCTCTATTCGTCAGGAATTGCCGTTTGATTCTTTTGCTGAGACGCGATTTCTCAGAAGGAGACTTGAACATCTTCAGACCGGCTGAATGGAGGTGGAAAATACCACAAGTAAGTGTACTACTAATCTTTTATTATTGCTGCAGAAATATTTTGATATGTACAAAAGCTTCTGCAAGCAATAAAAAAAAAGAAACACAAATTGTTCTCGATTGAACCAGTTTTGGAGTCATTTATGCCACTCAAAAGTGATAATCAGCACTATTTGCCAATTTTATAATCAGTGCTGTCAATGCTTCTTTCCAAAAAATATTTCAAATTTTAAGATAGTGTCCGATTGCAAGGCACTTTTGCAATGAATTACATATTTAGCCCTAATCGATCTAATTTTTACTATTATTATATTTGATGTTTTTCTCTGATATCCGTTTGAAGATAGATAAATAGGAAAATTACTGATAATGGATAAAATAACTGATAACGAAATTCTTAACTAGTTTACAAGAAAGCAATTAATAACGCAAATTGACTGTTAAGAGCATTTTTATTTCCTGATAATGAGATATTGAAAACATACACTTTCAACTATAATCGAACGAGGCTTCATTTCAAATTATCAATTACAATAGCTAAGAGTGACCGGGGGAAAAAAGCTAAAATGCCAAACACTTGCAGTTCTGGAGAGCAATTCGCAAACATGGAAAAAACAAAATTAATGGCCTGTACGGTACGCAACCGCTCGCCTAAAACTAGAAAAGTCAATAGACATCCCAGAAAAAATTGACGTTAAAAACACAGTTAAGATTGTATTGCCAGAGTTGTTCTCAGCCTGCTGAGGAAACAAAAAATTTTTGAGATTTATTTTAACTTTTCAGCGTAGTCAGTATATTTAGACTTATGATATTCCAACTTTTTAATACCCTCCACGAGCCTTTTCACTAGGCGCTATGTCCCGCGAGTACGGTGCATGTTTTGCAGCAATAAATCAAAATATGTATGTAGGGGCATTATCGTAGTGAAAGACCACTTTCTTATTGGTCAAATTAATAGCACCCTTCAGTTGGTTCAGATGTAAGGCGTAATACTCCCCAGTCATGATTTGACCTTTTGATAGTCTATGGGCATCACACCACAAGAATCCCTGAAAACTGTAGACAAGATTTTTTCTGCACATGGAACCTTTTCGTTTTTTTAAAACCCACCTTTTTGCTTTTTACAGCATTTGGAATGCTGCACCTACTGTTATAAAACATCGAAGTTAACAAACGCGATATCCATCGAGCGGAAGCCTTTTAATAACCAAAACATGGTGTAGAAAGTTGCCTTTTGAACATCCTTTCCTGTTAAAATTGTTTGGAAATAATTGAATTGTTTAAACTTCATTCTAACTTAACAGCCTATTGTAGTTACCCAAAAAGATAGTGTTAGTATCTTAGACCTACGATCACTAAATTTAATTTTTATGAGGATTATGTTGGCATGATTTTTTTTTATCTCATCTCAGAGTATTCATATTTTTCGGCTAAATAATTTTATGTATACTTATTATATATTTTACTCACTACTTACTGACTCACTGTTACTGATGACAAGACGTAGACGTAGTGAGTTTGATCACTCACTCATCACTTATTTTTTGACCAAAAATGACATTTTAACATTATTTTATCATTTTAACATTTATTTAATCAATCATTCACCATACTCGCCTGATTTGGCTCCCTGCGACTTCTACCTCTTCGAAAAACTTCATTTACGGATGAAATGGCAGCGTTACGCCGATATTGAAGCCATTCAAAAGGCGTCGACCGCCATCGTGAAGGGGATATCTTTGGCCGAGCTCAAAAATTCATTCGTCAACCTGATTGACCGTCCAAAACGTTGTATTGACGCGGAAGGGGATTATTTTGAATAAAAATAATGATTTTTGTCGAAAAAATAAATATTTGTGTTTTTTTGAAAAAGTAATAACAGATCGTTTTCAGTAGATGTAAGATTACTATAACCACTTTACGTTTACGAAGGGATTGAAGGGAAAGAAAAAATTGAAGTTATTTTAAAAGTGACAAGAAACATCTCATAGAGCTTCGAAAGTTGGAAAAACACAATAAAGTTCACAAAAAATAAAGTCAGCCTGGAAAATACTTATTGTTACGTTACGTTTTATCATCATTTGAACTGTCGTCTTTTAACATGAGGTCTCTATATTCCTCGAAAAAGTTATTTTCTTTTTTTATCCCCATATTAAAAAACCACATCAAAAGTTAGAAAGCGTTTCAAAACTTATACGAATTCAGCGACAAAGGTAGCCGCAGAAAGTTTACATAGAAAAGTTGAAAATACAAACTCTTGCAATTCTCTAGGGAATTTCACAAACACGGAAAAAACACAAGATTGATGGTCCGTGGGCGGCGCAATGACTCACTTAAAAATAAAACCAATAAACATCATAACAAAAGTCAACGTCAAAAACACACTTAAGAATATATTGAATTAATGTAAACTTTATGGTTACTGTTTTCTGTAGGTATTAGGGTCCCAACTTATTTCTCGGTCCTTACGTTTCATCGACGGCATCGATGGCTATTCGAATCATTTTTTTTCTTCGTAGTTATTTTAAAGCGCCATCTTACAGCTTCGATGAGCCTATTGTGAATGTAAGCTGAAAAATCAGTTGTAGACGTGATGTCGTTTGAAAAGCAACATTTGCCGAAGCTAAAGACATAATTTGAGAGACTTTAGGAGATAATGTTGTGTCTACAGTACCTGAAAGAAGTGGTTCCAGAAATTCCGAACTGAAAATGTTTATTCAAATGTGCACCATTTCGCAACAACCAACAAAGTGGAGGACAAAGCAGCGAAAGCACTGCTGGAAGAAAATTCTTGTACACTACTAGAGCTCGGGCAGAAATTCAAGAGTAACACCGACAGCCATTTTTAACTGTTTACATAAGCTAGGGAAATACAAAACGAAAGTCGTTGGATCACCTATCAACAGACTGCTAAGAGTAAGACTAGAGCTTTGATATTGTTGTGATATCGCTTTCCATATTCAAGAAAAAGAACTTCCTGCGTAAAATTGTGATCGATTGTGCGACGAAAAGTAGATGCTTTACGTTGATCTAAAGTGGCGAAAATCGTGGGTTAATCCTGATGAGTTGTCAACCAGCAACACAAAACCAAACATCCACGCTCAAAGAGTGTTGGTTATGTATATAGTTGAATGAGCTGGGCGTGGTGCCCCCGTTATCAGTTGCTCCAATCTGGTCAAATAACCAGTGCTAACCGTCATCCGCAACAACTGATTCATGTTAATGACGCTCTAGAGGAAAAAAGGGCCTTATCTTATACTGACAAAGGACGAAGGGAAATCATTTGGCTTCAAGACAAGGCATTGTCACATACAGCAAAAATGATCCTGGAAACGATCCAGGATCAGATTTTATCGCACCCGAAGTATTCTCCAAACTTGGCCAGTTTGGAGTTTTATCACATCAAAACTACCATTTTTTTTTCGATCGGGGATTCGATAGTTGCTTGAAAGGTGGCGAAGGTAGTCAAAAAAGGCCGAGAATTAAATTGAGGACCTAATTCAAACTAAATATCAGTTCGATTGGAAAATGTAAATGAATAGAATATAAAACTAGTAATTCATTTCAGTCTGACGTATTTTAATATAACCTCCTTATATTTTACTGACAAAGCTATTTCGGTCTTTAATTATTATATTAATAAAATTGAACAGTAGTGCAAAACTTCTAATACAGCAAAGACAGTGGCCATAGAATAATTTTCCCTTGGGAAAGTTAAGAACACACTTTTCACTTTGCATTCTACAAGCATGGAAAACGCAAGATTGATGGTGTGCTGGACTTAAATGTTGACTAAATAACCGAAAAGCCAATAAACATCGGAAGAAAGACTGACGTGGCAAGCCAGTATATGAATACACGAAATTGTTGCAAAATTCCGTTGTATACTTTGTCAGTTTACAGTTAAAAATGCTAATTTAAAATGAAGAATTACATTATCATGTTATTATTTTAAAAACTAATATGTTACTCTGAAGATGATTTCACTGAATTAAAACAATTACAAATACAGGGTGTCAAGGAAAGTACTTTCGTAAATTTAACCAACGATTATTTACAGTTGTTTTGAATAAAAAAATGTCTTCAACCATTTCCGAGGAAAACAGGATTAATTTTCTTAACAATGGCAAGATCTATTTTCATCTTGTTTATATCGATGTATCAGAATTCAGTCTTTGTTGCGTCTTAAGGTATTATTTGAAAATAAAATATAATATTTTTATAATCATTTAACAACGAGTCACGTTTAATTATTCTATTATATTAACTGTTCAAAATATCCACCATCACATTCCTCGTGAAAGAAGCTTGGTCGGTTGATGAAATATTGAACAAAAATTTAGATTCCTTTGGTTTTGGCCAATAAATCATTCGCAATATTTTTGCTTGTGTGAAAAAACAGTGGGAAAGAGTACTTGTACCCTTTGCACATGATAAGGATAGAATAATTGCCTTTCTAGTGTTCTATGTACAATCAAAAGGGAAACTCCAACTTGCCCCGCAACACTTCAATTACTTCTAGTAGACTTAACAAGACTTCCAAGATGTAAATTTTTTTCACCGACTTCAGGTCCGACTTATCGCTGCCGCCCACATTCTTGAAATTTTCGAACCACATTACCCATATCCAAAAGCCTTTGAGAAACTTGGACAACTGTTTGCCGAGCTGGAAGCGGCCTTTCGGAGTATCGTTGCCCGTAAATACGTCTGGCTCTTTCGGAATTTTGGAGAGATTTCCCGTAAATAAGAAGCATATCTTGATATTCGCGAACAGAATATATATTTTTGGTTATAAATCGAACTGAAATGCACGCACTGAAACACTGAAATAATTTGAAATCATTTTTGTCGGAATTTTTTAATAACAATCTTTGTTGTGGCAATAAAAAATGTTTTAACAATGTTCACTAGTTTATTTGTTGTTTTATTATTCGTTAAATAATAACCAACTCATTTGCCAAATGTGCTTTTTCACAGATTTGCTTAAAATGTTAATTCTTATCATTGCTTTTAGATTGGTGATTTTGTTTTCTTTGAAATGACGTGAAGAATCGTACAGTTACGAAAGTACTTTCCCTTTTATTATGTATGTCACTTTGCAGAAGTAAAACAACATTTTATATCTTTAATATAACGTCTGATGGTGACTTCCGTTTCTTCGTAAACACTATTTCAATCTAAACTGCACATTACTCATTACACGGCGAAACATTTCTTCTGGAATTCACGTTATTACTTCTTGAGTTCAGATTTTTATTTTCGTAATATTTTGTGGGAGATCAACGTAAACCCTGCTATGTTTAATAAAAAAAACTTTTTGTCTAATTTTCCACTTTATTATTACTGTTTGACACGTTTCGCTAACACCGTAGCTAATATACATATCATAAAACATCGGTCAATCAGTCCCCGATCTGACAAATAACACACATTTTTTTTCGACTTTATTCATCAAATTTCGACTTTATTCATCAATATATTCTCCTTGAAGAGCAATACAGTCATTCCAACTCTTCAGTTTCGCAAAATATCCTTCAGTTTCGGCAATTACCTCTTCATTGGAGTGAAATTTCTTTCAAGCGGCCTTTTTTTTAGGTCTGAGAATAGGAAATAGTCGTTGGGGATCAAATCTGGAAAATACGGTGGACGAGGAAGCAATTCAAAGTGCAATTCATGCAATTTAGCCATCGTTGGAGAAACAGCACTTTTTTGTTCATTTGAAGCCTTTTTCAAAGCTTTTCAAAAGCTTTTTCTAGGTCTATGAAACAAATATGTATATCTCTGTTCTTTTTTATTAGTTTGTCTTATCATGAACAGTAGATCTTACGTGCTCCTTTCCCTCCTAAACCCACATTGTGTTTCCTCCATTGTTATCTCGACTTTGCTCCTTATCCTTTTCTCCAATATTCTGGTCATGACCTTTCCTGGTATGCTGGTCAACGTTATTTCCCTATAATTATTGCAATCTCTCTTGTCACTCCCTTTATGTATTGGCAATATTCCAGAGTTCCATTCCTTTGGGACTTTTACCTTTCTCATAATGTCATTCAACAAGTCAAGCTTCTTACTCCTCCCTCTCCCATATATTTTATCATTTCTAGTGTTATACTGTCTCTACTGTGCCTTTCCCATCTTTAATTTCTCTATTGCTTCATATAACACTTCTTCTTGTATCATGTCTGTTTTTTGAGTATCGTCTATATCATTTTCTTGTTCTTCTGGTACACTTGTTCTCGTGTCGGTCAGTTCTCCAAAATATTATCTCCACCTTTCCATTATTTCATCTTCCTCAGTAATTACATTTCCGTTCTTGTCTTTTATATTCATCATCCAGTGCTCGTTTTTCTGTCTTAGCTGCTTTATAGTTCCGTAGAATAACTTTCGGTTTTCTTTGTAGTTGTCAGTCATCTTTTCGCCAAATCTTATCCATGATTGCTGCGCTTCGCTTTCTTCACTTCTATCTTTACTTCTTTTCATTTTTCTTTTTTGTCCTTAATTTTCCTCTGTAATTCTTTTGTCTACCATTCGGTTTTCCTCATTTTTTTATTTACAATTTTGTCTTTCCACAGTTTTCTTTGACGGCCTCTTTCCCTTCTTTCTCTCACCCCTTTCCCTTCTTTTTGCTCTACAAATTTCCTGTTTACTACTTCTTGGCATTTTCTCTGGTAACTCGTTTCCTTGAGCCGATAACGTTTTATTTTCTCCTTTACTCTGTTTCTTCTTTTATCGGATTTTTCTTCTTTCTTCCTTTCCATGTCCATCTTCTCCAAATAATGATCTCCGCTCGTATTGTCACTTTCACATCAGAAAATAGTCTATTATTGATTTTTCTCTCCTTCCCGGTTCTAGTCTAGTGTATTTGTGTATCTCCCTGTGTTTAAACTTGCTGTTTGATATTATTAGGTTGTCTTCAATACATAGTTTAAATATTCTGTCTCCATTAATATTTATTATCCTTTCTCTCCCCCTTCCCATACATTCCTCCACTCCCCCGTTTTGATCACCGACACGTCCGTTCAGGTCATCCATAATCAACACAATTTTCACTCCATCATCGATTTTATTCTGTATTTTTTCAAAAAATGCATCTTTTCCTTCTCTCCCTGCCTTCTCATTCTATCCATATGCTACGATTACGGTCTATAATTCTTCACCGAATAACCATAAATTTATTGTCATTATTCTGCTACTAACATATTTTTCCTCATGATATGTTTCAAAATTTCTGGTGCTATTATCAACCCCACTCCTTCCCTTGCTCTCGCCATTCCTCGACCCCCGATCATAAGATCCAATATGCCATATGTTTCTCTTTTATTTCTGTTCCCTTTATTTTTATTTCTGTGATTCCCAGGATTTCGATGTGACATTTTCTCATATCTTCCACTAATCCCTCCTCTCTTTCTCCAATACTTCGTACATTCCATGTTCCCAATCTCATATTTATGTATTCCTCCTTTTGATATGTTTCTTTACCCGCTTTATTATTTAATCCCTCATTCCTCCTCTTCTCTTGTTTTTCTGCCTTGATCTTGTAATTTCTATAGTCGTGTCAGTATCCATTGCTTTGGTCGTAATCATCATTCCATCCTTTTCTTAGACTAGTTTTTTTGCTATTAGTTCTTACTTGTCCATGTCCCATCTCCGCAATTTTTCATTTATAATTATTTTCAAATATCCCACTTTGGTCTTGTTCCCTTTAATTCTTTCTTCCTTTTTTCTTTTCCTAATTATCCCTTGTATATCCTTCTCCTTATCTGTTAGATTGTTATTTATGTATATTTTATCTTTGCAATATCTTGCTCTTGTTCTGCAAAATCTTAATCTTCTCTTCAATGTTCTCCATTTCTATTACTCATGTTTTGTTACCAATCTTTTTGGCACTTCTTATCTTTAACGAAACTTAAACAGGCTAATTTCTTTATTTCTTTAAATTTCTTCTAATTTCTTTAAATCATTATTATCAGATGTAGTAACGAAATTAAAAAGTCATTCTTCTAACCAGGCAAACATTTTTACCAGCAAAGTACTAAAGTTTGCTACACAACTTTCCAAACTATGAAATACATTTTTAACTGCCTTTCAGCGTTAACTTCAATTACGGTATCTATTAACATTTTAGTAGACCTGGACTGTGGAATCTCACACAGGGCATCAATCTTTTGTTTGGAAAATGTTAGACATGCCAAGAGTTTGCGTTTACGAACAATTTCATGTTGACCTTATTTTTGACCGCCTCGCTTGTTGTTTTCAAGTTTTAAAATGTTTTCCAACTTTTATTTTAGTTTCTATGTTATAATAATTCTGCCTGTTAGGAAATGATATATGTACAATCCATATAAGTTTTCTAATATAATGAAATATCTTTATTCCATTATCTATTGGCTATTTTGTTCAGCAACCTTTGGAATCTTTTAGAATTACTTAGCTTGGTCACGAAACAACAATTATATTTCACTCTACACAAGAAACTATTATGAACCAATTTCTTTTCTTAACATTTTATTAAGTTGTTAAAAAGTTATTCTGGTGTTTGTTATTTTAATTTTAAATGCTGTATGTTCAAATAAATTTGTATTAAATTGCTTTGACTTTATATATTATTTTAAAGCGCGTATTTCTCTCTAACTGGGGCATTAGTTTTGTTCAAAAAAATTTTTTGACCAATTTTTTCAGAGCGTTAAATGTAACATGGGCAAAAAGCAAATTAGCACAATTTTCTTATTCCAATTCAAACTAGGCCATAAAGCTACCGAAACAGCTCGCGATATCAACGATGCGTTTGACCCAGAAACCACTAATGAACGTACTGCGCAATGGTGGTTAAAAAAAAATCGTAGCTGTGATGAGAGCCTTGAAAATGATGAACGTAGTGGTCTGCCATAGAATGTTGACAACGACAATTGAGGGCCTTAGTCGAAGCCAATCCGCGTACAACTGTCGGAAGTTTGCCTCTGAATTAGGCGTAACGCATCTCAGGATTTATAACCATATGCAGGAGATTGGAAAGTAAAAAAGCTCGATAAATGGGTGTCGCACTAATTGAATGAAAATCAAAAAATCGTCTTTTTAAAGTGTCGTCTGTCCTTTTGTGCAATAAAAATGATTCGTTTCTCGAACGAAGTGGATTTTTTGACAATCGGCGACAATCGCCTCAGTGGTTCAACCGCGATAAAGCCCCACAACACTTCCCAAAGCCGAAAGTGCACCAAAATAAGGTCAAATTTGATAGTTTGGTGGTCTGCAGCCGGTCTAATTCATCACAGCTTCCTGAATCCGGGCGAAATGATTATAGCGGAGAAGTACTGCCAGCAAATCGATAAAATGCACTAAAAACTGAGGCGCATGTACCCGGCATTGGTCAACAGGAAGGCACCGATCCTCTTCCATGACAACGCTCGACCACACGTCTCAATGATCACGCGACAAAAGCTGCATGAGTTGGGCTATGAAACTCTCGACCATCCGCCGTACTCGCCTACCGACTACCACTTAATCATCTCGACAACTTCCCGCGCCACAAATGCTTTAAAAATGAAGAGGATGCAAAAACTCTTCTCGTCTTCAACGACTTCATCGCCACCAGGACCCGGTTGCGGAACTTTACGCAACCGGAATAAATAAACTTGTTTTTCGTTGGTGTGTTGGTTATAAAGGTATTTGTTTCGATTACAAAAGTTTTGTTTGAGCAATAACTTTCTTTACAACCTAATATATCCATTACAATAATTTCCATGTAATACAAAATACTCCACATCTATATTTTAACTATCTTTGACAATTATTTATGAAAAAAATAATACAAACTTAATCTTCGAAGTAATCTTCCTCACTTTCTATCAAGGGCGGCTCGTGAGGGAGGGCGCTGGAGCGTCGCCCTTCCAGCATTTATCACAGTACACAATTTTTCAGAACAAAACACCATATTTTATTTCCGTTCAATTTCTTTCTTTTAATTCATTTTCCTGGTTCACCTTCTGTATAGGGTTTCAATAGCACGAAAAGTAAAAAGGGGGAAGGGGAAAGCAAAAAAATTCTACGGCGCTATTTTCTTCCACGGCTTCCTACATTAAAAACCCACGAGCCGCCACTGCTTTTTATATACTTTCGACACCTTTTAGGCAGCTGTTCAATCCCAAAATCGAAAAAACTAGGTGGTTTTGATGTTATAAACTCATTGATGTGATAACCAAACGACTCCCCCTTTGCATATTCGCTAACTTATATAAATGATTAGAAATAGATTGCGGTATTACTGCAAGTTCCTGTCCGAGTTCTGGCATTGTATGAAAAGGATTTTCTCCCAGTAGTACTTCCAATTCTTCATCCTCCACTTTTTTTGTTCAATTGGTTGTAGACATCGCGTCTACAACTGATTTTTCTGGTTGTAATACTATAAGCTCGTATTTATATCATGTTTTGAAGCTGAAAAATCGCGTTTTAAAATTACTACTCGATGGAAAAATTCCGATTCGAATAGGTTCTGCGCCTATGAAATGTAGAGACTAAGAATTGTGTTCAGAATCTAATATGTACCAAAAAAATATTTATATTTAAATTGTATTTTTTGTATTTCAGGTTTGTGATGATCAATGGCATCATTACGCTATTAATGTCCGTTTCCCTGATGTCGAACTCTACATTGATGGTCAACTTTTCAGAACTGAAAAGAAAAACCCTGAAGTCATTGACGACTGGCCATTACATCCCACCAAAGGCATCAACACTACCTTGACTGTTGGCGCTTGCTGGCAGGTAAGATGCATCTTACACAGTAAATGTTTAATCCCAAATTTACGTTAATTATAAGAAACCGTTTTGAAATATTTTTTCCTTTAAATTGGGAGCTCTAATAAGTACCGATCCGTCTTGGATTTTCCAGGGTTCCGATAATAAGATGAAACACCACTTAAAAGGATACTTGGCTGGTTTGAGTGTCCTCGTTGGGGAAAATGAAAAACCTGAAGTGTTAAGTTGTTTACATCAATGTAAAGAGAGCTTACAGGTATGTTAAATATTTTCTCTAGTTATAAGGTCTGTAAAATATATTTTTTTGAAGAAGCAGTATTCGTTTTTACATGTTAATAATTTGAAAATTATTTTTGTACTCCTTTTTTTTCTTGTTATTTGACAATAATTGTTATTTTCGTCATAAAAAAACATTTTTATTGAAATTGGAAAATAATTTTATACGTGTTTTATGTACAGGTGCCCAGCATGGAACTGTTGCAACCTGGAATGGAGCTACTGACTAATTCTGATCTTACTGAAGTTACTGTTGAGGGAGACAATCGTACAAATTTGGAAATATTGGTTCGTAAAATCGGATACGCCAATACACGAGAGTTCCCTACTCCTGGGCGTAGAAACTTGAGATTGACCACAACTGTGACTTGCGATAATGGGAAAACCGTTAAGGTTGGTTTAGTACACGACATATTAGAACTGCACGTTTCATCTTTTTACCATTAAAATAACTTCGCTGTAGTACGTGTCGTGTGTTTTTGAAAGTATGCTTCGGATATTGCGACCCTTAAGTCTCTCACTTTACTTCTATCAAATTTCATTAAATTTTCTCCAGAGCGTCCTTTGTAGATCCAGAGACAAACATTATAATAATAAACTTTGACAAATAAGGCAAACAGATGATATTCCTATACCATTATTTTTGCTTCTGGTAATTCTGCTTTTATCTTTAATAATTTTTATTTATTGAAATTGAATTGGACAATATTCTATATTAACTACGTATCTAAATGGAAGGCTAGTTGATTCGTTGTTAAGCTAAAGAAATAGATACTGTAATGGTACGTTCACATCAGACGCGCTTCGCTTAGAGCCACGCGCCCTACTTAGCATCAAACGAACCTCCATATATTCATATCGGACGCTCTTTGGAAATCGCTTTTCAGAAATAGTGAACAATGGCTCCGTTACGAATTATAAGGAAAATGTTATTACTCGATTACTCGGTTTTACGTTGAAAATGAATAGAAAAGAACGCCCAAAACGTATGTGGGTTCAGGAAATCAACGAATGTAGGCAGCCGCTCGGAGAATTATATCATCTATATTGAGATGCTATTTTTATAGCATATTTTTATCAAGAAAAGTCTTGCGAATTTCTAAGGATGTCAAAGGAATCTCTTGATTTCCTTAGCCATTTGGAATCTCTATCTATCTATACGGGATTGGGACCAATTTCCGAGAAAGGATTTCAGCAAAACAACCTTTAATTTCTCGCCACACTTAGGCGAGTACCAAATCCATCCCTTCCAACTTTATTTCCTACTCCTTTCCACGTTTCTTTCCTTTTAAAAACTGCAGTAATAACTTGTTCTTCCATTATAAATACAAAAACAACACGTAGATAGCTTTTGGGAGTTCTAAAATATGCCATAATAAGCAAAACCATCACAATGTTCCCGCGCATGCATACAGCTTAATGTCATGCGCGTGGTTTGAACAGACACTATTTTAACTAATGCTTTCGTTCCACTACGCTTACCCATAGGCTGTGTAAGTAAGGCGCGTGACTCTAAGCGAAGCGCGTATGATGTGAGTAAAAACGCAGATACGTTTTAAATAAGATGTTTTTTGGTCCTAAATCAATTTATTTTTCAACGTAGACTCCTTTTAGCTCGATACATTTCGCTCAACGATTTTTCAACTTTTTTATGACTTATAAAAACTACGACTTGTCGAACCAGCCGAACATTTCTTCATGTTTGGAAATAAATAAGTCGAAGGGGATCAAGTCGGGAGAATAGAGTGGATGTGAGCAAACGCGTCAATGTTCAAAATGGCCAAATTTCCTCAAAATGGTCCATTTGCCCAGGTGACCTCAATGGAATGTCTTGAGCGCAGAGCATCACTCGTGCTGGTTCGACCACATCGAAACTCAGCATAACCACTTATAAATCATAAAATGTGTAGGAGCACTGTCCCCATAATACTTTTTTAACCTTTCTTCGGTTTACGGGACGATTTTTCCATTAAAAATTTAAGTTTAATCAATACATGAAATTCGCCTTGTTCCGTTATAGCAAAAATATCGAACTTATTTGCTTTTAAAAACTGTTAAAATAAAACTAAAGTCATATCGGCTTGAAATTCATGAAGGACTACTAGAAAGGATGCTAGTTTTCAAAAATGTTTCTATCTTATAACTCGTAAATATATTGCCTTGATGTTACAATATGTTGTTTGTTTCCCTGCAGTCAGACCATATAATACCGATACAACTTTAAAGCTTTCAAAAAAATCATCTCCCTAATTTAAATTTTTGTTTCTTTGTATTGTAAGTATCTCGCGGTTCGAATTAAATCAATTATTGATGATCTTAGGTACCAGATGCACAAACTTACGTCATGGTCCTCAGACCTCAAACTCCCAGTATCAACTTAAATGGCACTGGAAATATGGCCCGAAAATATGAAGATTTCAGAATGGGCGTGAGAGTTTTAGCTGACATCCATATCACTGGTAGGAACTACAACCTTAAACTAAAAATATGTCCGGTTCTTAAGCCGAAATTAAAAATTGAAAAAATGTGTTTGTTTATTTATAACTTTAGGTGAGCAAAAACTTGATAAATGCCAGTTGACCATTTCTCCAAATTTGAACCCCGATCACGAGAATCTTGCTGTACCGGAAGAAATGCTTAAGCATTTAGGAATGGCCGCTAGGGTATCCAAGGATGGTGTTACTATTAGCGGTTCGGATATGGTATTTAATTACCAACAAGTTAGTTTTTAAAATAAATGATATTTTGATATATTGAAGTGATTTTGTTTACAGGTATTAAGGCAAATTGTTTACACAAATAGGAAACCAGCATACTATTTGAACAGAGTATTCAGATTGACTTGCTCAGAATTGAATGGAAGATTCACCAGTAACGAATATGTACAGACCGTAAGTATATTTTATTTCATTTTGAGCAAACTGCAAATCAAACACTCAAGGAACTGGTTCAGAAAAATCACGAAATATCAATTTTTGTCCCTAAACTTATTTCATTCCCTTTGAAATAATTATCTCCTATTACAGTATTTCAAATTCGCAAAGAATCTTATCCTTATTAATTAATCTGTCTTATTGCATGTCGTTTTAAAATTTTATCGACAGTTATAATTTCAGTCGACGAAATAGAGACAACTGAATGATATTACAGACGAACATGTGACTAACAAGAAGATATATTTAAGCAGTATATATGTATAGTACATATTAGTATATGTATACTATATATTATGCTGGTATACCTGTTACATCTCTTTTTGACAGGGTGCTTAGCCCCGAGAAGGAAACTAAGACTGAAATTTTCACCCATACTCCATGTGGAGTATTCCTTCTTTCCCCACCACCACACTGTTAAGATATCTCCCGATAGGGGTTCTGGTCTTACACTCGTATCAGTTGAGCTCCTGTATCCGTTTAAGGTCTTATAAATACTCTCAGACGTTGACGTTAAAAAAGGGTTAAAGTAAGTGCCATCACTAGTTTCACATTTTTTCCATCTCTCTGGCAATTTGGAATTGAAAACCATACTTCTTTTGAGGTAGTCCAATCATCAAGCCAATTTTCGACAACTCCGTAATTGTTGAAGTGTTTCAGGAAAAGTGCACAAGACATTAATGAATATAAGTTGTAGTCGGAAGGGGCCAAGTCTGGTGAGTATGGCAAGTGGGGCAAAAGTTCCCAGCCAAGCGCAGAAATGGTCTCTGGCCGCTTTCGTTGTGTGTGATGGGGCGTTGTCGTACTGCAAAATCACTGTTCCGTGTCTTGTTGCCCATTCTGGTCGCTTTTCGATCAATGCATAGTTCAAATTGATAATTTGTTGTCGGTAGCGAACGGTATTAACTGTTTCATCTGGTTTCAGAAGCTCATGATACACGACATCCTTCTGATCCCACCAAATGCACAGCATTGTCTTCCCATCATTGTCAACCCATGATTTCCTGCGTTTTGGGTTCTCGAAATATATCCATTTTTCATTTCCAGTCACATCCGATGCAAAAACGTTTTGCAAATGTCGACAAAGCAAAACTTCGCATTTTTTCGCTTTTCCATCTGTCTGTCGTTGCATCATGGCATGCAGACGATCACAAATGGTTCGGCGACCAACGTTTAACCTCTCTGCCATTTGTTGTTAAGTTTGCACATCGCCATCTTCTAACAATGCTTGAAATTCGGCCTCTTTAAATTTTTTCGGTTGACCTGGGCGTTCTTTGTCTTTCAAATCGAAATCACCACTTTTGAATCGTCTAAACCAACGCTCACAAACGTATTGCGCTGAAACATTGTTACCGTAAGTTTCCACAAGTATGCGAAGGCTTTCACTCGCGTTTTTTTTTTGACTGAAAAAAGCAGTACGGGGGCAAATGCTCTTTATTTTACTCGAAACTCGACATATTTACCATTCGAAAAAATATATCGCTAACTTGAAATCGTTTAAACATCAATGGCGTTTTGAAAGATATGGTCATAGCAACAAATGACACAAGTGGACGGACATTTGTTTCCAGCGCTATCTTTTAAAGAAATTAAGAATTATTAGCCGCCACACCTGGTAATATGGTTATTCTTCTACATAAAAAATAATTTGTGTTCACCGGGTTGATTAATGCCACAAATAAGAAATGTTTTTCAAATACATTTCTTAAAAATAATACTATAACGCCTTCCATTTATGGACTCAAATTGCATTAATGCTCTTTTGATGAAATTAATAGAAGAATAAGAAATTAAGGATGTGTATTAAATCCTGAATCTTTAAATAAAATTGAATCTTTAAATAAATCGCGCTCAACATATTTTGATTGGATTAGTGCAGTAAGACAAAGCAACATTAAAACAATGTTGCTGTAATGTTAAGAAAAAAATGTAACATTATATTATATTCACTAAAAAAGTAATGGATAACATGAAATCACCAATTTTCTTAAACTACGACATACGTTTATTGTTTTTTTTTTTCATTTTTTTTTCAGTTTTTTAATGTTTTAATGTTTTGTAACATTATTTTGAACCTAAAGTAAAAATTAAAAAAAAATTTACACAACTCAATCGAATGGAGTGAATGCGAATCGAATGGAGCTTGCTAATTAAAAATCTTTCAGATGACAGGTCTAGGAGAAATTTTAGTAATATTTCTGATAAATGATACCACTTTTAAATAAATCAACATAAAAAGAGTTCCTAAGTTAAAATAAATCACTAGTCACGTGTATTACACGATTAAATGAAGGATGTGTATTAAATTTTTATAAAAACTGAATCTTTTAATAAATCGTGCTCGACATACGGTAATTGGATTAGTGCAGTAAGACAAAGCAACATTCAAACAATGTTGCTGTAAAGAAAAACTGTAACAATACTAAACATACACAAGCTGATCGAATTCATTATTGCTTATTTTCAGCTAACTGTTATCCATCCAGTAAAAGAATCCATTGTCGCCCATGCAAAAGTAAATAAACATAATGTTGAAATCAGACCTGCTTCTGTCATTTCCCACGAGTATGTACAAGCCAGCCATCTGAATCTAATGGCTTCAGGCGGATCCCATGCCGTGACCATTATTGTAGTTGTTTGCGTCGGATTCTTACTGTTCATGATCGTCTTGGGTGTTATTAGGTAAGCAAACTTTTTAACAAAATTCCTGTTTTTTATTTTTAAATCCAATTTTCTATTACATCTTTCCTATACTATATTATTTTTATGTTCAGAATCAGAGCTGCCCATCAGAAAACTTCAAATGAGGAAGCCCAAGATGGTGAAATGACATGGGATGATTCTGCCTTGACTATTACCGTAAATCCAATGGAGGTAATATGAATATTTAAATATTTTTAACTACAACTAAAAGTTTCGATTTGTATCCATATTTTCATAATATTTATTTTTTTATTTTTGGAGTTTCAAAATCATAAAACAAAGCTATTAAGTTGATGCAAAAGTTCATCCTGTTTTTGGCACTAGATGGCATTGCATCGCAAAACCGAAGTGTCATTTGCACATATATAAAATTTGACAGAAAGAATTTAAAAGAAGACTTAGAAGATTTAAAAATTCACGTTGATCGGTTCTTTAGCCAGAAAGCTCAGAACTGCTATGTGCGCGGGGCTATGCAGCTATCGGAGAGATGAACAAAAAACATCGAACAGGACGGCGCATACTACAATGATTAAATGTAATCTTTAGTTGAATCAAATTTTCTTCAAGTTTACTAAACAAAAATGGGACGAACTTTTGCATCAACTTAATATTACGAACATATAGATTAGATATGATACTAATACCGTGATTATTATTAATTAGAATGCTGAACGTAAACTTGAACGTACCGGTTGTGCTTCTGGAGATTATTCTGAATCTGAACAATCAGACTCTGAAACATCATCTGATGAGGACGGACCAGGAGACGGTCCATGTCGCATTAGGGCTGATTCATCTGATGAGGTAAATCTTCCTTCTAATGTTTTGTGCATTCTTTAGCTAATTTCAAAATCTAGGGTGTAAGTGAAATAATTTTCGTAAATTTTGCTAACGATTCTTTACATTTGAAAGAAAAGAGGACCAAACACCCAAGGGTTTTCGCGAAAAAAAAATGTAAAATTATTAAATAGCCAATTGAAAAGCTATAAAAAGAATTATCATTTTAAGCAATACTTAAATGTAAAAGCATATTTGGCAAATAATAATTATTTAATATTTAACGAATAAAGTACAAATGAACATTGTCAAACCAAACAGATTAGAACTATACCAAGCCCTTTTCAACGTGTTCGGGAGAAATAGGTTATAACGGTGTCAGACTTGTATAGATTCAAATGTATAGATTAATAAAATAATTAATCATGCATTTCATACTGTGATGTGAATCGTTTAAATCGTGCTATGTTATTATGATGTGAAAAATTAGCACTAGTAATTTGAACTTTGATATTAAACGACATTAATGTGCACGTTTTCCTTATTTATTTTTTTAAACAAACCAAATTTATGGTGAAATGTATGGAATAAATGAGTATAAAAATATTAAATTTAATTTTCAAATAATACCTTGAGAGGACGATGAAATAAAAAAAATTATCAGGAAAATAGAATAATGTTTTCCGCGAAAGTGGTTGCATTTTAGGTATATGTTTTAAGAAAACTTTTTGTTCAAAATACTGTAAAGAATCGAGGGGTGTCGGTAAAGTAAGGTCTCCAAGGCGCTGGAGTCGCAAGGAACGCTTTAACGCAAGATCCGGCAGCACTGGCGTGTAGCTTGGTTTCCCACCTACAAATCCCCACGACCGAACGCTCCGTCTTTGACAATTGTTCGCGATGGAGATTCCACCCGCCGCTACCCCAGGTGTGATTTACGTTTTGTGATTAGTTTTTTGTGTGCCAGGGGCACTACGTCTATAGACATTCATCATCAATTATGTAAAGTGTATGGACAACATTGTATGAACATCAAAAACGTGAGGAAATGGTGCAGAGAAATGGACGTACAGACGTCCATTATGAACAGCGTGCCGGACGGCCATCGATTTCGGACGAAACCATTGCAAAAGGGGAGAGGGTAATGCTTGAAGATCGAAGGGTGTCGATTCGGGAGCTGTGCGAATTGATCCCTGATGTCAGTAAGACCACTATTGACAAGATTTTGACATACGCTACCTGCGCACCGCGGCGGCACACGGGTATATGAAAAATGCTACATCGCATGAAAAAATGCATCGATCACAATGTAGAAAAATAGTAGAAGTCCAGGCTTTCGAACGACGTATAATTCATTGCAAA
The DNA here is from genome assembly GCA_031761425.1 of Cosmopolites sordidus. NCBI lineage: Eukaryota > Metazoa > Arthropoda > Insecta > Coleoptera > Curculionidae > Cosmopolites > Cosmopolites sordidus. Next base: position 248,755 of record JARFXV010000063.1, on the reverse strand, counting down.
TAAATGTGATTTTTTTGTGAAAAAAAATTGGAGACCTTATTTTACGGGCAACCCTTGTACAAACGAATAGGTAGGAATGTAGGTATCAGTGGCGGCTCATGAGGGAGGGCGTTAGGGCGCCGCCCCTGCACCATTTATCACAGTAAACAATTTTTCAAAACAAGATACCATATTTTATTTCCGTTCAGTTGCTTTCCTTTAACTCATTTTCCTGGTTCACCTCCTGTATAGGGTTTCAATAGCACAAAATTAAAAAAGAGGAAGAGGAAAGCAAAAAATCTTCAGCAGCACTACTTTCTTCTACGCCCTCCCACTTTGAAAACCCACGAGCCACCGGTGGTAGTATTAAAGTATTAAAGGAAACTGAAAGCTTTTGCACAACTATGTATCTGTACATAATGCAACATGACCTTAGTACAATTTGTCAAATTTGGCTACCTGTGATTATTTTTTGTTGAAATTCTAATGCAAGAGATCCGTTTTAAGAACTTTCTTGAAATAGAGGTTGCCAGATCGCAGTACTTAATCAAACGTTAAAACAGGAATCTAAGAAAACTTGGTGTTTAGGAAACTACTTCCAAAATACTCAAAACTCGTTCTGAATATTCTAATTCAGTATAGAAAGGTACGGGGGTCGCCCGAAAAGTTCTCGGCATAACAGAGAGTTAGACAAATATGACCAAATAACAATATTTGTACGTATGATTCGTGAGATGGCGTCCTGCAAAATTTAATTGCTTGTTTGTGGCGATTGAGTAAAGCAAACAAGTTTTGACATTTTCTGAAAAATGGATAACAATGTTATCATATCAGTTCGTTCAGTTATTACTTTAAAGGATTTTCTCTTTTGTTTTCGACGGTAAAAAAGTGGGTTACTGAATTCAAATGTGATCGTACATCCATTGAAGATAATGTACGCTTGGGATGTCCAAAAACTGCTACAAAAAAACTACAAAAATCCACAATGTTGTATTAGAAACTGTTAAAATTATTAATTATAATAAAATTATAAATTATTAAAATCGTTGACTTGTCGAAAATCGAACTTACTGACATCGAAATAGATCCTGTGCTACATTTTTGACGATCTTTTAACACAACGCAATTCTATTGAGTTGCGATTCTATCTGAGGTCCTTCATCGTTTTATAACAGTAGATGAAATATTGACTCACCATTACACGCCAGAGACGAAACAGCAAATCAAACAGTAGATGGAAATAGTTGAAAGTGTGCAAAAAAAAATCATAAAACGGTGCCATCTGCAGGAAAAGTCATGGATACTACCTGTCAAATAGCAAAACCATTATCGGGGAGTAAAAAGAAAGTGCTCTTTTACAACGATAATAGTCTGCATACACGTGTCGGATCCTTGTTGCAAAACTTCATGACCTACGCTCTGACAAAGATTCACTTAAAATGGCGAGATTAAAGCTGAGACAAACCATTGCAGAGTTGGACAAACTGTCTTATAGTATATTAAAAGCTGAAGTATATTAAGAAGCTGAAAAATCGTTGGTAAAAATGTATTAAAATGCAAGGGGACTATGTCGAAAAATATAAATAAAAATATCAGCTCGAGAACTTTTCAAACGACCCTCGTACTATTATATTGATTATATATATTGATTTTTTTTCCTGTGAGCTAAAAGATGTACAAATAAGTTTCCGCCGTTTAACAAAAGATGGCCCCACCAGAAGGATATATAGAAATTGTCAGATGTAAAAAGTAATATCGTATGTTTGATGATCTGGTAACAATATAACCTTAAAGTATTAGAGACTCCGTATCAGCATCACTTAATTTTTTTCGTGCGAAAATGTCTAGTTTTGTGCCGAATAAGCGTCATTTGCGGGAACTTTTGATTTACTTCTTTAATTTGAAGAAATCTGCAGCTAAGGGGCATTGATTGCTTGTAGAAGTATATGGTGAGGCTGCTTTAAGTGAGAGAAGTTGTCGTGAGTGGTTTCAAAAATTTAAAAACGGTGAGTTTGACGTGAAAGGCAAAGAACGCAGTGGAAGGCCGAAAGTATAAGAAGACTCGGAATTGGAATATTTTTAGAGGAAGATTCGTCTCAAATGCAAAAAGAACTTGCACTTACATTAGAAGTAAATTGGAAAATTGCAGTTGGAAATGATTCAAAAACCAGGCAATTGGATTCCATATGAACTGAAGCCGAGAGACGTTGAACGCCGATATTTTGCATAGGTGAAATGCGGCTGCCAGGCATAAAAAAAGGTTTTTGACGCAAAGAATAGAACATCATGGGGACCACCTAGCCATGCTTCAACATCGACAGCCAAACCGAATATTCATGGAAAAAAACTCATGCTGTGTATTTGGTAGGATCGGCTTATTGTCGTGTATTATGAGTTGCTCAAACCGAGTGAAACCATTACTGGAGCTCTCTACTGAACGCAATTAGTGATATTGTGCCGAGTACTCAAGGAAAAACGCGCCCATTACTACTTCAGATACGACAAAATTATTCTCCTACCTGATAATGCTCGTCCGCATGTTGCGACGCCCGTCAAAACTTACTTGAAAACACTTAATTGGGAAGTCCTACCCCACCCGCCGTATTCACCAGACAATGCCCCTTCCCATTATCACTTGCTTCGGTCGATGCCACATGGTCTGTTTGAGCAGAGCTTTACATCATATGCAGGTACAAAAACCAAAAATTGGGTCGATTCGTGGATAGCCTCAAAACATGGGAAAAAGTAGTGACTAGTGTTGGACAATACGTTGAATAAAACGTAATGTACCGTTCTTTCACAATAAATTCCTAATTTTTTATAGAAAATGTCGGAAACTATTTTGTACACCTTTTATAAAAAAATTCAACAGACTGTGTACTGAATGAGTAAACTGAAAAATTTTAAAGCCGTTTAACAGTCAAAGAAAAAATCGTCAAATAACCAAATAATTTATTTACGTTAATAAACAACCGTTATTTCAGGATGACGATGAAATTCCCACTTCTACAAGACGCAAACGCGATTATCAAAACGTCTCACAATTGGAGTGGGACAACAGCACGATGTAAATTGAAAGATCAAATCGTGGTAAGTTTGATAAAAAGGATGAGAAATACAAATTGAAATAGTTTAATTGTCCTATAACCTACCTGCAAAAATCAAGTACATTTTGTTTTATCCCTATAAACAACATCTTATTTCTCTGTTATCATACAAGATTTTTCCATCCTTTTTATTTCATAACTTCTTACCAATGAAGGATATCTAATTGAAGAAAAATATGTGCTGTTTAATTAAAAAAAAAGTTTAATCAGGTTTTGTGCCATAAGAGCAATTGGTAGGGCACTAAATGTAAATGTTTGCTTGTACTAACATTGCCAGGAGTAATTAAACTGGGAAAGTTAGGTTTGCTTTTGAAAAATGAAAAATTCAAATTAAAATCTTGGAAATAGGCTGTAATTTTAGTACATGCAATCATTAAATTGATATCAACAATAATCGTCCATGAAATTACTGTTAGAAGTTATAGTATACAATATGTTGTATAATGTACTCCCTTTACACTTTAATTTGTCTAGGGTAGTTCAGGTTTTGGTTATTAAATCAAAGCATTACGATGCTTTATTTTTTAATTATTTTAAAAAGCGGTATTTTTTTAACCTCTTAATAATAAATAATGAATAATATAGAAATTTGCAGCTTAAACCTAAATAAATGTTGTTGTTTTCGGCTTTTCACGCCTCATTATTTATTTGGCAGCATATACTTTGGAAATTCTATTATAGTACCACTAATCATATAATTATTATATATTCCAAATCATTTCCTACTAACAGCAGGTTGATCGATTCGAGCTTGATTTTATTAATTGAAGAATAATTTTAATAAATGTTGCATTTTATCGAGATAATAAACTAATTACCAGTTTCTTCATAATTTCTTTTGTACTTAACTAGTTATAAGTAAATTAACAGCCGTCGTTCCTTATCACTGTTTTAACGTCACAATAATCTATCGATCATATCAATTTTTTACATGTGTGCAATCACTTCCGGCTGTTTTCTTTTGTATTTCTACTAACTTTTTGTAAAGGTTTGCACTTCTGTCTACTTAGGAAGGAAACATAACCTTAAAATTAGCTTTGGCAAATGTTTGCTAACTGTTGCAGAAAACCAAGGTTATGTTTCGACTTAACTTAAGAAGCATATATATTCTAACCTAAGAGCCTTTATGCTAGGTTGTCACTGTATTTTTCACCTTGTCGGAATTTGTAACTTTGTTTTAATGTTTGGCAACATTAAGATATAACAAAAGGGATGGAAACTACTACAAACTCTTAACCCTGAAGTATTATTGAAAGTTATAAGGACTTTAAATGTTTTATTATTGGACGCGCTAGAATTTAAATTAAATTTCGAACTTGTAGTATTTTTATGAAAAATTCAAATCTTCATCACTACAAACTAGATGAGAATGTTATATCTTTTTTTGTGGCATGCCCCTAAATAAACAAAGTTACCTCTAAGTAGTGTCAATGTGTCTGCCTTTTTTACTCGCACAATTTACCTTTTTAATTTTTAAATATGTCAAAAAAATGATGTACATATATTCTGCAGCTCTAGGATTATTTTCTTTTTTGTTTTTGTATCGTATCAATATATTATATGGGTACTTAAAGAACTTGAGTAATATACATACTAGTGAAAAAAATAAAAACTTTAGTTTTATTTTGGAATATCGCTAAAAAAAGAAAAACACCTATATTTAATGCAATATTCGTCATAGGTTTACAAAGAAAAAATGTCCAATTTCAAAATAGCAGTGTTTACGGAATATTATAAAACATGTTTTACTTCAATGAGTTTACCCTTGTATTTACGTTAAAGTGATGTTAGAAGTAGATTGCTGTGATTTTACAGAAAGAATTTAAAAATAACTTAGTTCACTACTGGTCCCACATCAAAACCGAGCAAGTTTTCTATTTTTGAGGTTAAGGGTTTGTACCAGTACGTTTTGTTTCCTGTACATAAAAAGTTGTAAAATGTAGTTGGAGTTGTTAGTCACGGTATTGTTGTTATTTAAAAGAAATTTTAACTTGTAGTTGGCGGTGTTCGCAACATAAAGTTTTATATTTTGAAACGTGTAAATTTGCGTAGGAGGCACGAGAAATGACAATGGGAAAACTTGCTTGGTTTTGATTCAAAATCGGATATATCAAGAACACAAAAGGTAAACTATTTTTTATCGAAATACGTAATACATAATAAAATTAGGACATTCCATTTAAATAAGAGACAGTAAATGTCAAATTCCACTCGGAAACTGATTTTCGGAAATGGAGTGCGAGAGAGACTTTGACAGGAACTGTTGTAATTTTAATTTGTGTAATGTAAACAAGAAAAAAATTAAAAGCTTTTTTGTGTGTTAAAGTATAAGGAATCAGAATCAAATAACCATGTCTTTTTAGATGTAAATCACAATAATTATGTATTGAATAAATGTATATTAAATATCTGTAGTTTTAATGAAATATTTCCCTTACCTTCTTAGACTTGACACACGTCACAAATATAACTAAATGACTATGCTATTTGTCACATGATTTGTTAGATGGCGTGCTGCGTTTCTGATGGATGTGTCTAGTTCCTTGTTGGTGGCTATCGAGCAAATCAAAGAAATTTTTGACATTTTCTGAAAAAATGGATCAAATTGAAGTTCACGTCCATCCATAATAGTCCAAATTAAAGAATAATTTGGGATTGGGGGAATTAGGAAGAATTTAGGCATCTCAGGGCATTTAACAAAAACTATTATAAAGCACTGAGTTTGTTATTTCCTGATTAGGACTTCAATTAACAGAAATACATTCTAACAAATCAAAATAAGTATAATGAAGAGTATGATTATAAATAAAATTTGTGTATAAAGGAAATTATATATGGGGAAGAATAAACGATTCTCCTAGGAAATTTATGAGGGAAGGAAAGAAGGTTTTGGGGAAAATGAGCGATAAAATATTTGGCAGGCTGAACCTCCGCCTCTGTGTGTAAGTATAGCGAGGGCGTTCCACTCGACCAGTACATGTAGAACAACCAAAAAAGACATAAACAAAGAGCATCCCCTTTTAACAGATCTCCGTGAAAAAAGTGACAATGGCCTATTCTGAAGCGGTTCCAGATTTCTGACAAACATCGGTCTAGAAAAGGAGATGTGTTATTTGCGAAAAAGGACGCTTTAACTATGTAGTTTGGAAGAGTCAATCAGTAAGTCCGAATTGAATTGAACTTTACCGTGTATTTTATCCCGAATATAGAAAGAAGGGCCCCGATAGTTATATAAAGGATCAAGTGGGAGATCTTCCTTGAGAGCAGATTTAGCCTTATCATCTGCGAGTTCGGCATTTGGTATATATATAATTAATATATATTTATATAATATAATTATTCTAAATAGCAAGGGGGGAGGGGAAGGAACTAGAGCATTAAGCGAATCAGAACAGATTAGCCAATCAGAAGATTATAGTGAGAGGATGTATTCAAGGATGTTTCTAATGACAATGGTCTCAATTGTGAGAATACTGCTCCAAGGATGTAGCCGGAAAGCACAGGAATAAACGCACCACTTACACCATGCTCGGATTTAAAACCATCTGTAAAAATAATCCCAGCTGGTGTCAGATTAATTGAATTTAAATTACAGTAAATTAAATAGACAGGGAAAAGACTTCAATTCGATTTAAAAAAATATTTATTAATTAAATTTAAATCGAATTAAAGAGGAAGCGCCGAAAAGGTAGTTAAATGTCTGGTAGGGATTCAACTAAATACAATGAAGAAACATAAATATTGTATGTCATGTAGAATTTCTGTAAATAGCTCTAGGCCTATGTGGCCTGGAGAGCTTTTTATTAATCAATAAATTAAAATCATTATGATTTCTTCAGATTATTATTTTTTTTTGTTGGTAACTAACTCTAAATATGCACCAAAAAGATTTCTTTTAAATTTATAAATCCCTTCTATTAATATTTCGACTTTTACTCAAATTTGCAGGCTTCTCACGAACTTATCTTCTAACACAGACTTACAGTAGAAAATGTATTGGAAGGTAACTTAATAAAACAATATAAATATTTTAAAACGATTACAGTTTTTAAAAGTATTTAACAACGAATATATAAAAATTATTAAATATTAAATAAACATTTTAAAACATATTTAGAAGAAATATTTAACCCTCGTAACAATTTTACTCCACAAATCAAAATTTTAACAACAAATTGAAATATTATTTTTATAGAATACATGTAGTTCTATCTAAATAACATTTTGAATTATTTAATATTCATATCCTACTTTAAACAACAATTAGTGCTTCTTTTTCATATATCATTACAAAAACAAAATAATTATAGATTTGTATAACCCACTCCCACAAGCTGCCTAAAGGTATAAATTTTAATTGTTTTCTTTTAATAGAATGAGTGTGCAAATGTTACATTAATCATTCTATCATAGTACTGTAAATTTTGAAAACGAATTTGATTATAAACATTAAACAAATTCCTAGTATAACTGTTATATATAAGATGGTATTTTTTAGATAATATGTTCTTCTTGTGGTGTTATAGTCTGCTAGTGAGTCTTGACCTCATTTAACCTTCGCCTCCAACCGGATCGATATATTGAATCCATTCAATCTGAGGCTTTATACGAGGTGTGCAAACAAAACAATGAGACTGGTGGAGTAGCGTTCGATCCTACCACCCGTCCAAAGGCTTTCCCTTTGGAAGGGTGGTAGGACATCTGATGAGTCTTCAGTTATAGTTTGAACTCCCTAGAGGTCATCACTTGGTGGTCCGTAGCAACGGCCGCTATCAAGTTTTCTTTCAAATTTGGGCATAGTTCGACGAGGGATACATTTTCTAAACTTCAATAGGCCTATGAAAGTGTTTTGTCAAGGGCCCAGGTTTTCAGGTGGTGTAAGGCATTCTCAGAAGGCCGAGACTCGATTGAAGATGAACCTAGCAGTGGAAAGCCTCCAACCGCAAGAAGTGATGAAAATGTCCACAGAATCCAGGATCCTATGTTTTCTGATCGTCGGTTGATGGTCAGAATGATCGGGGAAAAGAATTAAATTTGACTCACATGATCGTTTATCTGATTTTGACCAACGAATTGGATATGAATCAAATTTGCGCGGAACTGGTTCCGAAAAAGCTTACGCGGAATCAAAAGAACAACAGGAGGGAAGCCAACATCTCTTGACTTTTTGAGTTAACGAGTTTTTGACATGTAAAATTTCTTTTTCTCGAACTTCTTTTCCCTAGATTCAATAGTCACCTTAAAAAACATCATTTTGAGGCAACAGCTGAAGGCGGATTAACGGATCAGCTAAAGGCAGGTTCCAGCACTGCTGTGAAGAGTAGACAACCCGTCTTCAGCGCTATGGGGTTCCCAAGGCAGCTAGATTAAAGGAAGCAATGTAAAATTGTATTTTGCTTGCATTGAATAAAATGAATATAAAAAATCAGTCTCATTACTTTATTTACACATCTCTCATCATGGTTCATAGGTGTAATTGTTTTCCCGGATGAAACTGCTATGCCCACGCCCAATTTTAGACAATATATATCATATAAAAGAAAGTAATTTTTCCTTCAGTGAGAAGCGAAGTTATAAAATACTTAAAGATCAGAACAAGATAGAGGTTGAGTGGAAGAGGAGTGTTTATGATAGTATCGAACATTAACGATTCAAAATATTACAGTAAATAAATCCCTGCCACATATATGAACATAATGTAGATCTGAAATATGGAGGAACTTTTATCTTTTCTTATGTCATTCTTATACTTATCAGACTTTTCTTCAATGCAAGGATATTCAGCAAAAATTCCGCCTGACTAAATTCACCAATGTTATATTAATATCACAATATTTGATCATAATTATCATCTCTGTCCAGTCGCAAACCTAAATAGTATAAATTAACATGGATGTACCTTTTCCAGTAGTACTTTTCTATATAAATTTGTCAGCACCTTCCTGAGAGCTATGGGTATAAACTCTGTCATTTTGCCGGTTGAATTTGTTATTAACGTAAAAAATCTTTTCACTTGTGAAGATAATTTTCAGGTGATCAAACTAAAGGGATATTCTTTGAGAATTTCCCTACTTATCTGTTTCAAGTAATTGCTTCTCTTCCATGAAAGAAACATGAAAAAAATGAGTATATGATTATACATTTGATGTAGCTTCTTTAATTTGCAATGTATCAATTCATGATAATATATACCATCCAGGGTAACAATCACTTACAGTTATTATTTATTATATATACTCCTTACTCCTATTCTCCTATTCAGATCTACATATTTTAATATTGGTATATTGTAAAAAACACCCTGTTCAGGTAGTTATAACGAATTTAATATTGTATAGTGAATATTGTTATTCTTAAAATAAAGTAATTATACTAGAAAAACCCCTTCTCTAGAAACATATATTAAATTCTATTTACCAAAGATTTTTTCCTTTTTTCTTTAATTGGATATAAATTATTTAAATTAAATTGACATATGTACCTTGTTTAAAGAAAAAGTATACAAACATACAAGTTGTTTGATGTTATTAAACTGTGTTCAGTCATAAACTGCATACAACAATATTCCTGTGTACTCAAACGCCTGTCCCTCAATACACCGCTGTTAATTGTTTCCTTTAGGCTTCCTTCGAGTTTCCTGCACAGCAGCAACAAGACTTTTAACTGCCTCTTCATGACCTAAATAATATTTTCGTAATACTTCATGCGGTAATTTTAATTATCAGTTTTAACATTTATAACAGGTAATACAACAAAACTAGATAATAGGCGATAGTAATATTAAAGCTGTGAAGGAATATATGTATCTGCAAAACATCGCTTCATTATGAAGGGTAAGAAAGTTACATACTTCCTGCATCCTGTCCTAAGATCTACACTTATACAAAGGAACAAGAAAGTTAGGATCTATAAAATACTCATTTGGCCAGTAGTCACTTATACCTGAGATGCTTGCAATATTTAAAAGAAGAGCACAATTTTTGGTGGTGTGAATGGTAATGGAAATTGGATGCTCAGGAGTAATTCGAACTCAAGCAATTATACAAAGATCTGGATATTGTAGACTATGTGGATATTGTAGACGTGTGACACGTGGCGAAAATACCAGAAACTGAATACCAAGCAGAATCATGGAGGGGTTAATAGAGGGTAATAGGGTAACAGTTAATCAGTAGAGCCGCAACTAATCCCGGAAGGGATTTTCTCACTAAATAAATCTTATTAATTTGCATATGAGGTTTTGGAACTACTTTCTCGCCAAATAGCTAACAGTATATTAATTCTGATTGATGTTTATTGCACTATTCTTCGAAATGCACATGCACTTTATTCGCCGGTTTTTGCTTCCAGCGATTACTTCATCTTTGCAAACCTGAAGAAATAGGACGAAAATTCACTTGAAATGATGAACTCAAAGTTAAGACGACCGTTTGTTTTACATAGTTGGACATATCAGAATTTACCTTATCGGTCTAAATGTATTGAATTGTACGATGACTACGCTGAAAAATAAAAAAAACAACTCAAAATATTGGTTTTTTTGTCAGCTCGAGAACTTTTTAAACGACCCCTGTATAAAAACGTCACGTTCGCTAGCACAATTGATAGGAATAAGAATTTTTCATAAAAATACACGAGCAACATCTATCAGAATTGGACTATAGTGTTTGACGCATTGAAAAATGCTGCTTTACAACTTCAAGAAAAATATCTTGAAGTGCAATTGAAACTGCAAATTGCTAAATGGAAAAACTCTAATCCCGATTCTTTTTTTTGCAATAAAAATAATTTTGAATAAATTGGAAAAGTTAATCAAATAAGAATACTACCTTCAAAACTATCAGTTTTTCTTAAACCCATTGACTGTGTTGGAGCACTTAGCTTTCCTTGACATACATGATGTCTCCTATGTTTAGGTGGAAACGTTTCCCAACTACGTTGCTTCTGGGCCAGATTCTGTGAAGCTCCACCTTTATTACGCCTGAATTAAAAATAACCATCAAGAAATAATAAACACCAACAAAAAAAAAGTAACCTATTAATCACCACAACCAAAGTTTTATCTGGACCAGTAGCGGCAGCATCTAGACTGGATCTTCTGGATGAAGTAGAAAGAGAATCTGCTGAATCATTAAGAGAGTAAAAAACATTATCTTCGCCGTCACTGTAAGGATAAACCTAGAAAAACTAAAGTTACTTAATAAGTTCTTCTTATTGAATCAATTATCAGTTAACTAACTTTTTTCTTTGCTTTGCTTTGCATCTTTGATTTACTCTTGCACTTGGGACTGCTTGGGCTCGATCGACTAGTTTCGTGCATCAAAGATTTTTGAGATGTGGCGTCGGATATTCTCTGGTATTCTGATTCCGCAGATCGACACTTTTTTTCTCCTTCGGTTAGTTTTATAGCTGATGCATTTATTTTATCGCAACTCTTACCGATTTTTTTATATAGAATTCTCTGCTTCATTGACAGTTTAGCTAAAGCAATTGAATAACGGATTAGTAAACTTATTCCTTATTATTCTTTTCCAATGATTTCTGACAATAACTACATTCTCGGCACTTATGTTTCATTAACTGCAGAAGCCATTCGAATCAGAATTTTTCCCGTCTTATAGCTATTTGAAAGACCCATCATTCATTTTTAAAATGAGGTGTAATATACCAGCCTACTGTGAACATAACCTTCAAAATTAGTTGTAGACGCTGTCGTTCGAAAAGTAACGTTTGAGACTTTCTTTTCGCTTTTCAGCTAAAAAAATGCTCGCTAAGCTCAGGACATGATTTGTTCGCTTTTGGGAGATAATCAACATCATTACCTTCGTAGTGTACTATACTATATATATAGTATAGTACTATAGCATAGTGTACTATGCAGCTTCGTAAATTCTGGCCTAGTGTAGGCCAGAATTTACGAAGCCTCCGCCTGAATCAAAACCATTAAGAAATAATAAATACAAGGATATAAAAGGTAACCTAAACTGACTTAAATGGTGGATGCAAAGTAGAGGATGAAGAATTAGACGAAGTAATATCACAAGCCTGAATATTAACACAAATTATGGAAAATTCAACAGAAGGGGATTTTGGGTCTCCTATGAATTCACAGCTAAGAATAAGAGTAGACACTTTGATGTTGCTGTGCCATTGCTCTTCCAATTTAAGAAAAATTACTTACACATCGTGGTCGTGATCTGTGGCGAAAAGTGGATTTTCCACGATAACCCAAAGAGCCGAAAATCGTGGATTCTTCTAGTGGGAAATTCTAGTGAGCCATCAACCAATACCATAAAAATAAAACTTTTCACCATAAATAGGTGTAGCTGTAAATATGGAGGATCAGCTGGACGTCGTGAATTTTGAAGTGCTCCAATCTGGTTAAACGATCACTGCTGACTGTTATGAGTAGCAACTGATTCAGGTTAGTGACACTCTGGAGGATAAAAGGCAAGGGAAGAAAAGAAATCATTTTGCTTGAGGACAACGCACGGTCAGATACAGCAAAAATGACTTTGAAAACGATTACCGAGTTAGGCTGGCACCTAGCACCCTTATCGGCACCTAGCGGATTTCAATTTTTCTATTGGAACCTTCGGCGTGAAACACTAAACTCAAAGAGATTTACCACTAAACACCGAATCACTTTTCTCGACGCACGTTTCGCTAACCATGTTAGCATCATCAGGAGATTATTTAATCTAATTCTAAAAACTTAGAAATTCGGTGTTTAGTGGTAAATCTCTTTGAGTTTACCCAGCGGATTCTCTAGACTTAGCCCCTTCAGATTATCATCTTTTTCGATCGCTGCAATATCATTTGGTTGATAGCCGCTTTACATCTTCTGAAGAAGTCTGAAAGGTCGTGAAAGTATATAAAAATGAAGATTACTTCGAAGATTTAATTTGAATGGCTTTTTTATGAATAAATAGTCAAAATAGGCCGAGAATTAAGATGAGGACCTAATAATTATGTAAAAAATAAGTTACTACTATTACGTAAAATTACTTACTAATGCCTTCAGCTTCACTCTTACTAAACTTTCGATCTTCCTGTTTCATTTTTTTATCCATCTCGGTATCAGATTTAGATGATGGTTGACTCTGTCTTCGACACATTATGTCATGAAGCTTTTCTTTGATTTGAGCTTCCAATCTTGAAACACTATACCAAATTTTCGTCTTTTATTTTAGTCTCACCGTATCGAAGTTTTACTTACTTCTCAGTATTCATTTGCTGATTGCTACTCATAAAAGGTTTTTTCCCTGATTTTACGCTTGCCGGTTGACTACTTGGTTTTTCACTTTGACCAGCTGATTTGCTTCGTTCCCGTTCTTGTACGTTTGGTCTGACTTTTTCCAGTAATTGACCTAATACCCTGCTGCGCGATCGAGGAATTTTGCCCATGGTTGGATCAGATTGCTGAAGCATACCTAAGCAATACCCACAATTTAAAAATAACCGTTGTTAACTATAACAACGGTTATTTTTCCCCCGTCCACTAGGACATATTAAAAAATATAGAAAAAAATTCACCTGTTAATGTATGTCATTACAAACAAATCAAATTTTATTTAATCCACAGCAACCGTTTTGTGATCTGTGGGGAGCTGTGTTTGCCGTTACGCAGAAGCTGATAGAAAAAAACCGGAACTTCTGGATCTCTAATAAAAATAGTTACATTTATTAAGAGGGTCATTCGAAAAGTTTTCGACTTGGCACAGAGACGTAGCAAGTATGATTAAATGACTATAATATTTGTTAAGTCTGATGCATTAGATGTCGTAACGAGAAGTCTCAGATGCTCGCGTTTAATTGCTTATTCATTGTGATTGAGGAAAGTAAACAAGTTTTGAATAATCATTGAATATTCTTTTATCAGTGTCAAATAAATGATAAAATCTAGTTTAATACAGATATGGAGTTAAATTTTTAACTAAAATATTAAGACAATCCAATGGTTTGTGTTTAATGTTATTGTCAACGTTCCAAAAACAATCACCGTTTGAAATACTTACGCATAAAAAACAGCGCAAAGAAATTTGAAATTTTGCGCACAAGTATGAAGCAGATCCAGCTTCTGAACCATTATTGTTAATGAGAAGATTGAAGAATTTAAAACTGGACTGCAGTAGAATCTTAGGCGTGAATACTTTCCTGTACTTTTGTAAATAGCAATATGATATCAAAGCATAAGTGTCACTAACTTTCGAATCAAATTTTTAAATAATTAAGTAAGCATTTTATTTAATTAAATTTTCAAAATTCCTTTGTTGACAAACTATAAATCAACCTTCAACACTGTAAGTCATGAATCGTTTTGTTTCTATAGTAACTATAATATTTAGTCAATAGTAAGAAAGTGTCAGTACACTTGCTATAATGGTATTTATTACAGAGGAATTAGTAAGAAAAAGATCTGAGCATAATGAAGGTAATGCTAAATAATTATTATTAAGATGGGATAAGGAATTATTATTTTAGGAATTATTGGTACATTAGAAGAACTTTCTTTACATCAAGAAGATATCGAGAAAATAGAATATCTGAACAATTGGTGCAAGCAACTAGAAATTCTGTATTTACAAGCCAACCAAATTTCGAAAATTGAAAACTTAAATAAACTGAAAAAGTTGAAATATTTGAATTTGGCTATAAATAATATTGAAAAACTTGAAAATTTACAAGGTTGTGAATCCCTAGAAAAGTTAGATCTTACATTAAATTTCATAGGAGATATAGAAAGCATAAAATCTTTAAAATCAAATATACACCTGAAAGACTTATACTTAACCGGTAAGAACTACTGGACTGTAGTTAGTGTGTTGAAATGTGAAATTTTTTTATTATTCAGGAAATCCCTGTTGTGACTTTAAGGGATACAGAGAGTACGTGATAGCTCATTTGTCTCAGTTAGAAAGTTTGGATGTTCGACAAATTACTAGGAGTGAGAGAATTAGGGCACAACAACATCTCGAAGAAATTGAGAAAAACATTGTACAGTGCCAGGATAAGTATCTGTAAGAATTTGTCTTTATTTTTTAATTATAGCTAGGGTTTTATGTTATTTTTAATATTTTTCTATCATTGGGTTGGTAAATCATCAGAAATACTCGGTAATTTCGTATGAGGTTTTTAAGAAACTCAAGCACATTTTGTGTTTAAACCAAGGGTAAAAAAGAAGGTCGATTCTTTTACTGATGATTTAATTCAATATCCAACCAGGTTCAGAACATAATATTCACAGAAATATTCGTGGCGTGGCTTTGGTGAATAAAGATTCGTAATTAAAATAATTTTGTTAAAATAAATCTACAAAATGGATATGTCGTTTGCTCAATCTATAACAAAAGTGTATTCAAGTTGGCATTTTACATCTGAATTGCCATCTACACTGTACACTAAAAACAAAAATGCAATAAAAGTAGTGCATTGAATGCAGTAAGAGGTTTTAAAGGAAATGTGATGCCATCCGTATTTTGCGATTCAAAAATATTTTTTTAATTACAACGTTGAAGGAAATACCGTTGCTCGTCAAATGTTGCGCAACAATTTTAGGAAAAATTAGCACTGCACACACTGCACACACTGCAGAAGCAGCACTACTTTTTTTACTATTCGTGCTATTGAAACCCTATACAAGAGGTGAACTAGGAAAATGAGTTAAAGGAAAGAAACTGAATGGAAATAAAATATGGTGTTTTGCTCTGAAAATTTTTTTACTGTGATAAATGCGTGAGGGGCGGCGCCCTCCTTCACAAGCCGCCACTGTCCTTTATTTTAGTAATGTTTTCTTTATTGGTCGCCGTGGAAGGTTTTCTTGAACGAAGTTCATCTTCAACTACTTATCTACCATCACGAAAATCCGTGTATCACTTGTAAATATATGTTTTTGTATAGCTTCATCGCCGTAACACTTTCTTAAAATTTCTAATGCATCTGTACAAGAAATTTCGCTGTTCAGAAAAAAAAAAAATTCAAATTAGTTGCTTCATAAATTTATCAGTTTAAAAAAATCACCGACAAAGTTTTTTAAGAAATTTTTGAGTGTAATGCTTTTGATAGATCTTGTTAAATTTTTTATTTGTTGTGTTTTTAGTGGTATTAGTATTGGTGTTATCGCAATTTCATATATTTTCCTTTACTGTCTGAGGAAAATCCAGATACTGTCTCTAAGACATCAGCTTACTTTAGATGCTTTTGTCACATGCCTTGTTACCTCTTTGGTAATTTTTTTTTTCGCTTTACTCTTCGGTAATTATAGGATATTGTTAGTTCAATGACGTATTCCAACTCAAGTTTCTATCTTTGTAGCTTTTTGATGATAACTATACATTTAGTTTTCTCAGATGATATTTCCATGTTATGCTTCTTTATTGTTGTGTTGAAAATGTGAAGTTATCTTTGTAGATCGTCTTCACTTCAAGCTTTCTAACTTCGTATGATTTGGTTAAGTAAAGTTATATAATGATGGGCTTAGAGATTATCCTTTCTTATACCTGTTTTTAGTTTCACTGATTATGTTGCCCCTCTGGATGTTAATTTTGTTTATTATTAGAAAAAAAATAATTGAAATAATAACTAAATTTGCTATTGTTATAGTTTGATTTACCTTCCTTGATCTTCCTTCGATTATTCTGTTCCATATATCATTATCGAAACTTATATAACTAATGTTTTCAGACAATTCAGAGAAGAACAAAAATTCAGATTGGAAAATAGAGATAGCTCCCACTTAACAGACGACGAGTTTTGGAAAACAGTCAGCGAAAACAGTCCGGAAACGCGTTTCGAAATTGCTAAACGCCAAAAGAAACGAGACGGCAACACAGACATAAGTTAGTTGATACTGATAAAGGAACGCATTTGATAATACAGTTGACGTTGCAGATGATTCTAAAATAACCAAACGAGTAGTAAAACTATTTACCAAAGATGGACGACCATTAAATGTTAATGAGGCAAAATTAAATTTTAAGTTGTCTGATGATGATCCAGAACAGTTGGTGTTGGACGTGGCTATCTATAAATTTCTCGACACCAATTTAATTGATATTGATCTTCAACCTGTGTACGTAAAACTTACCATAAAAGGAAAAGTTTTTCAAATAGTTTTTCCTGAAGAAATCTACGTAGAAAAGAGTACAGCGTTAAGATCACAAATGACAGGTATGGCATACACATTTTCTGCTGTTATATATTAGGGTGTAACAAAAGTATTTGCATTTTGATGCATTTAGTTAATGATTGTTTAAACTTTTGCACTATTCCTATGCCTTCCAAATGCCGGTTAACGGTAGTGTGGGATACTAATAATTCCCTTGAAAGTTTTCTAGTGGTTGTTTTAGGGCAGCCATAGCTGCTCTTAAAACATCGGCACTGGGAGACCATGGACAACTTAATCTTCCCCTGTTTGCAAGACTCATGTCTTTCTCCCTGAACTGTTTGAACAATAACTGAGTGGTGCAGATTGATGAGGTATTTTCTCCCTGTATTTCGAAAATCTCACGAACGGTGCCACTGGATGTATCCTCTTCAAGAAATTACTTCTCTCGGAAAAAGCGCCTGAACGACGGGCAAACTGAGATTGGAAATGCTGCAGGTGGCTCCAACTGAGTGTATCTTTCGAATTCTTGAAGAACAGGAGTGAAAAAAGTTTAAAGCATGCCGACATAATCCTGAGAATTCATCGTTACTGTGAGACCTTGGCGGTCTTCGAAAAAAATATTGCAGCCCAAACTGCGACTTTCGGGCTATGCAGAGGCCTTTCATCTTTCTTTTTAAGGTTCACAGACAATAGATTATTGACTCGGTCATTAAGGTGGAAATGAATCTAATCGGGGAATAAGATATTGTCGACTGCTGGAAATCGGTTCATCATTTCGTTAGCGAATATAAGTCTATCAGCGGGGTCCGTCGGCTTCAATTCTTGCACTAATTGAATCTTGTATGGTGCACGCGCAAATCTTTGTGAAGGATGCGAAGCACCGCCGATCTCGTCGCATTTAAATCTTCTGCGCGCTTTCGAGTTGATAAGTTTCGTTGTTGGCGCAAGGACGCTCTCACATTCTCAATGTTTTCATCGGTTCTCGCTGACATTCCGTGTTTATTTAACGGTTCTTCCCTGACCGTGTTTATTTAACGTTGAACGACTTTTCTCAAATTTACGAACCCAATGTTTAATGAACGAAGGGTTTGGATATTGCTGAACATCGTGCAAATTGAAATGTTGTCGAAATCTAGGACGCACAATAGTGGCGGAATTGTTGTTGAAGTAATACTCGCGCACATAAAACGAGCGCTGCTCTCCCGTGTAGCGCTGCATGGTGACTAAATTTTCCTGAGCCGAACTGTCATATAAGACCGACCCCTCCTATCAAATTTTCTACAGAACATCCCAACATTAACAACTCCTTGGACTAACCTGTATAATCCTTTATTTGCAAATAAAGGAAAAAACGCAAATAATTTTGTTACACCCTAGTATTTCTGACAGTTTCTTTTCAGGTCATTTAGTTTTGAAATTACCCAAACTTGATACTCATAAGAATGTCATAAAAAATAAAAAAATGGAAAAGACGAGTGTAAAGCAGAATGACAATATAACTGAGAAAGAAAAAAATAAACGTGAATATCTGGAAGTTACAGGCCCAAACATCGATATGGATTTTAGTAAAATAGTAGAGAACAATAGCAAGCCACGAGATATTTATAGAGAATATCCTGACATTCCCAATTTAGAATATGCATAACACTGGAAGTTGTAGTATGTACATTAATTGTAACAGTATTAATTGTAGTATGTAATAAAAAATTTCGTCTAAAGTACAACATTTTATTTCGTAATTCTAAGGAATCTCAAAAATGTCTTCTCAATATCATTCTATTTTCACTTCTGCTTTTGATACCACATATGGATTCTCTTGACCCTAAAGGGGTGAAAGAGGTTATTTTGACCCAAGCCACCAGCTAGGCTTTATATAACTTCCTATGTATTTGCAATTGTGATTTGATACTTCTTAACTTTTCATTTTTACAGTATATATTATAACAATTAGGAGAAAAAAAAACACAGAAGAACGGAACAAAAAATACATATTAATTAATTAGACCTACTAAAAAGTGCAGATTACCTAAAACAAAGTAATCAACTGGTATAGCAAGAACTAGTAAAATATGGATGAGATAAATTACACAGATCTATAGTGGATTTGGTGCGCCAAAAACTAAAACTGTTTATACATATGCTCGTTATTCTGGTTCTAACGGTACATATATTTTTTTAAATGTACGTGCAGTTTTCGAGACATGATATGTGTCGAATATGCATCCTATCGACCCTTGTACTTTTCTATATTTTTTAGGTCCTGATGAAATCGCTTTCCTTGTTCCTCACTGTAAGTGCCAAGGTTGTCCAGAAATTGATTGTAGTCCAAATTGTTGTTCAAATTATTGTAGAGGTAGTGAACTTTGATGCTCATGTTACATCCGAAATTTCTGAAATTTTCCAACATGTTTTGCACCAATATATTTTGCAATATATATATATATATATATATATATATATATATATATATATATATATATATATATATATATATATATATATATATATATATATATATAATAATTTTCGGAGTTATTAATTTCCTATGACATTTTTTATAACATTAACGAAAGGAAACCTGGCTAATGATTGTATATCATTCATTGAATTGCCAGCCTCAAGTTTCTCCTCGCTCAAACCAGGAAATTTCCTCAATGTAGGTTGCTTTGACATACTGTTTCATTAGTCCCAATTTTATGTGCAATGGAGGCAAAATTATTTTCTCTCTAGTAACTAACGCTGTATTTATATTTTGTTTCCCAACTGTCGTCTTTTCCGTCAGTTAAGTTTGTTTTAATCCAATGCTCGCTTTTAGCTCCGCTATCCCACAAATAGAGAAAACATGGAAATTTTGTGTAGCATCTTTGTTGAACTAATAAAAAGTTTACCAGCGCATATAACCCACTTATGATCGTGGTACTTAAGTTGCCAATATAAGAGATATGGTTTCATACTGCTCCTTTAATTTAGTGGAATGGGCAATGGGAACCGCACCATGTTTATTATCATTATGTAACAAAACACATTTCAAACTCCGGTTGGAACTGTCTACAAAAGTCTCAATTCAAAGGGATGTTAATTCATCATTATAAAAAATTTCTGAGCAAAAGAACGGATGCAGTTCTCTTTCTCGATTACGATAACAGGTAATTTTAGTACTTGGAAAAAGTAAATTCCTGTCTTGGAGTCTGGAAAAATTCAGATATAGGTTTTCGAAACTTTTTCACTGTACACTCGCCACAAATGTAACAAAAAGTGTTCGGGTCGTTTAAACACGATCGTTTTGACGATGGCATCTTCCAGGTTTTATTTACTAACTGTTTTAATTGAAGAAACAACAAAAAATAAACACGTTAAATAGCTACTGAGAATATTCCTAAACTATACTTTAAAATTACGTTGAAGTTTCGGCGGCACCAATCTTTATTATTATTAATTTTAATATTTTGTGGAATTGTGTTATTTATTTGCTTGACTAAACTGCTTTTGAGATGCATAAATGAGAACATAAATCGATAAAACTGGAAAACATAATACTACTATGAGCGAAAAGCAAGATAACTATTTAGTGTAATTCTCACCAATATGTTCCAGAAGAGATGCCAACTGCTGAGCTTGTTCAGTAATATTCGGCTGAGGTTCTCCCTGACCACAATGACTAGCTGCTTGCTGCCCTGGAGGAACTGGGGTTAAACTCCTGATATAGGGTTCTAACTGAGTTGCAACCTGAAACAAATATATATATATATATATATATATATATATATATATATATATATATATATATATATATATATATATATATATTTTTTTTTTTTTTTTTGTTGGTTGCTTGACCGGGAAGGAGCCCCACCTATCCCTTCAACTGGATGACATATGTTTCGTCTCTCGAGGTTCAGACTCATCAGGGCGCCGACATACACCATACCATCAAGAATAGGGAGACCCTATCCACAGCCAACAACCCATGTTTTCGCCGACTTCCCGTCGGATGGCGTATATATGTAGTATTAGATTTTTCTTGGACTGCGTCCAATGAGACAACAGTAGCTGAGTGTCATCACACACCCAACCGTTGGGTTCCACAATCTCATGTGGAACACACAACAACCTGCGTCTCCGCCTAAATGAACATTTTTGTTGGTTGCTTGACCGGGAAGGAGCCCCACCTATCCCTTCAACTGGATGACATATGTTTCGTCTTTCGAGGTACAGACTCATCAGGGCGCCGACATACACCATACCATCAAGAATAGGGAGACCCTATCCACAGCCAACAACCCATGTTTTCGCCGACTTCCCGTCGGATGGCGTATATATGTAGTATTATGCGTATATATGTAGTAACCAACAAAAATGTTCATTTAGGCGGAGACGCAGGTTGTTGTGTGTTCCACATGAGATTGTGGAACCCAACGGTTGGGTGTGTGATGACACTCAGCTACTGTTGTCTCATTGGACGCAGTCCAAGAAAAATCTAATACTACATATATACGCCATCCGACGGGAAGTCGGCGAAAACATGGGTTGTTGGCTGTGGATAGGGTCTCCCTATTCTTGATGGTATGGTGTATGTCGGCGCCCTGATGAGTCTGAACCTCGAGAGACGAAACATATGTCATCCAGTTGAAGGGATAGGTGGGGCTCCTTCCCGGTCAAGCAACCAACAAAAATGTTCATTTAGGCGGAGACGCAGGTTGTTGTGTGTTCCACATGACATTGTGGAACCCAACGGTTGGGTGTGTGATGACACTCAGCTACTGTTGTCTCATTGGACGCAGTCCAAGAAAAATCTAATACTATATATATATATATATATATATATATATATATATATATATATATATATATATATATATATATCTAATAATGTAAAAGAATAACCAATATTACAAACTAACCTGACTTAAATGTTGCAATTCATTTCTTAGAGTGTTTACGTCAGCTCTTTGACAACTGAACACCTCTTGTTCCACTCTTAAACGCCACAACTGTTCCTCCCACGATGCATCAAAAGCCGCTGCCATTCTTTCTAATTCTTGCTGTTGTCTCTCTAAAGTTTGATCTAAATGCAAACATTCTCTGATTAACACATCATATCTGGCTGTTAAAGGAGGCGTTTGTGCTTTTCGTATTGCGGTGATGTCTCTAAAAAATAGAAATACTACTTACCTCTTATAAATAAACTATCCTATAAATAAACTGCTTTTTCATAATTTTACTGTCGGATCTTTGGAGTCAGATAGGCGCTTTATAATAAGCTTGCCACTCACATCAAATCGTATTGAACTCACTCGACGCACGTTTTGTAAACCAAGTTAACATCATTGGCTATCATTAAAATTCATTGTAAACAAATGAAATCACATGCTTACTTATGTAAATCTCCTACTTTTTCCTTTACCATATTAAATTTTTGATTTAATTCTCTAATTTGCGATTCAAACGAACGGCAATGGGCGGAAAAAGATGAGTCACCCTCTAATATTTTATTTTTTAAGGAAGTCTGTTGTTTTTTTGTTGCTGGAGGTGCTGTATCGTATAATCTGGATGCTTCAATTATTAAAAGAAAATAGAAATAGGTTCTTTAAAATAATACAAAATAAAACTTACTTGCTGCTAATTCAGACTGATGTTGAGAAACTGCAGCTGGCCCTATCCACGGTTCCAAACATTGAGAAAATTCACTTCTATAATTTGTTTTAATTTGCGATGACTGTAAAGATCTGAAATATTTAGTCAAAATTCTCATACAATTTTGTACTAGTTCTACTAATTAGGTACTACCACACTTTTTTCCTTAGTTAATTGAATTTTGTGTACTAATAGATTACAACACTTTTAATCTTTTGACAGTTAGAATTGCCTTCTTCTATGTATTTATAAATATCTATCTTATTTATTAATGTAATTTTGAAAGTATATAAGTTTATAAGTTTCTCTTGGTGTGAAGTCGGAAATTATGAAGATGGGCACTTATTACTATCAAGCAAACAATATAACTTTTCTAAAAAAACTGTTATAAAACATACATATACTGTAACTTTTACTAAAAAAACTTTTACTTTTAAAAACTTAAGTTATAATATATGTATAAGTTTTGTAACAGTTTTTTTATAAGTGATATATATATATATATATATATATATATATATATATATATATATATATATATATATATATATATATATATACAACGCAAAAACAGTTGTTAATACAGGGGCATTTACCTCACAGGTTGACTAAGATTTCCCACAGCCGACAGCCGCTCAATTAAAGACGGACAAAGTTCTAAGAATTGGTATTTGTTGGCGGCTGCTGTAAATGTTGTACATAAGACTAAGTGCAGCTGTAATACAGGCATAACGGTTCCTAAAAGATAATATTTGTTTCACCTATATTAAATAATAAGCAAATATTACCAACCTAATAATAATAATTGGCTCCTATATACTCGCTCCTTGCTATCATACTGTCTCTGAACTTCCATTATCATTGCTGCGTGCGTTTTGGACATTGCTTCCTGCATTCCTTGACAGAAAGTGTTTATCGTATGTTTTTCGGTATCCATGTTACGTCTCAGTTCATCCATAAGCCCTTTCAAGGCTATTATTCCATCACGCACTGATGTCTGATAACTTATAATTAAAAAAAGTTCTTTTTTTTTCTAAACTGATATTTTATTACCTGTAGATCCATAATAGCGTTTTGTCCTCTTTCTAATTTTTTTGCGGCTTGACCGTGAGCCGTGTCGATGTCAACACATTGCGATCTAATTTCATTTGGCAGATCTCGGAAGCAATTAACACAAAGCATGTTATTTTGAAGTTGAGAGTACATTATGTAGTGTTCACCATGTTGGGGACACTAAAACATCTTTATATTATTTAAATTCTAGATTATATATATATATATATATATATATATATATATATATATATATATATATATATATATATATATATATATATATAGTAATAGTACCCTTTTGGGTTCTTTTTGGCATTTGGACATATGAACCACTTCATGACTGGAAAACATTTTGGCTCTATGTGTGCTATCTCGGCAATGCGCGCACAAGGCTTGCCCTATAACATAATTTGAAATTACCATTCCACACTTTTACAATGAATATATTAAAATATATAGGAATGTTAATTCTGAAATCCTAAATATTGGTTTATTCCAATGGTGATGTAAAAATTCGTCCTGTTTTGGGCACTAGATGGAATTGCAGCGCAATGAAATATTGGCGGTAATTAGACGTGATCGGCATAAAACAACTACAGAGACCGGAGAAATTCTCCGAATCAATCAGTCAACAGTGTCAAGGCGATTATGTGAACTTGGAATGGTTAGCAAGGCCGATGTATGAGTTAACGCAAATTTCTGTTTGCGATCCTCCATTGAAGCGCAACGAAATCGATCCATTTTTAAAGCGGATGGTTACAGGTGATGAAAAATGTATTGAGTATAATAATGTTTATGTTTAAGTGCGGAGATGGAGACCCTTTAATCTGTGTAAAAGCCACTATACATCAGAAGAAGATTACGTTATGAATTTGGTGGGACTGGCAGGAAATCGTATATTATGAGATGTTACCTGAAACCATTAATTCGAAGAAATACTAGTCACATCTAAGTGAATTAAAGCGAGCAATCGACTAGAAGCAGCCTCAATTGACCAAAAAAAATGGACATTGCGTTTTACTGCCGTTTTATTGCCAGAAATAGTTTGAATGATTTTAAAAAAGAGATGCTAGTGCACTGAAATTGCTGATGGTGAAATATCAGTTTTTTATAATAAAAACTTTAGGAATTAAACTGTTTTCGTCTTCCATAAAACAAAGCACAACAAAAAAATATATATATTTGGTAAGTAAAAAAATCAACTTATGTAAAATAAAATAAAATTGAAAATGATATGTTTATTGATTTTAATTTGTATGTACCACATGTGTTGCAGTAGTACATATTAGCCCTATCTCTCTTATCACAATTGCAACATGGAGGATTCTCACTGTTAGCTATGTCAATCAGTTGCCTCATCAAGGTATCTGGAGGTGGCAGTGAATTTCCATCTTTTAGTAGAGTCGGTTGCCTAAAAAATGTTTAAATAGATGATTTAAACTACCATCATCACAATTATCATGAGTATTTTTCATATATAAGCTACATTTGGATTGTCCACATTTTCTATATAAATATTCAAAAGCGGTAACGATAAATAGTTCCTAAAAATAAGAAAAATAAAGGTTTTTTATGTAACTTCATTTTCTTCTCACTTCTATTTTCAAGGTATCTTATCCATCGCCAAATATTTTAAGATGGGAACTTAACGCACTAGTGCTAGTTCTAGCTCTATTATTCATAACATTGAACTCATCACAGTTAAAGTAATACTGGTAGACTGCAAATTCAATTTTCTTTGGCTAAATTTTTAAGTTGTCCCTTGGGCTCTTTTATTTCTTGAATTATTCTCACACCAGGGTTTGGGGTTGAAACGTTGGGAGTCTCTAGTTGACCCAGGATATTATCACAATGTAAACCCTCGGCTAGGAAAGGAAGTCTGATATGTTCTTGACGAGGCGATTTTCAATCACTGAAGAATTTTACTACTTGGGGTCCCTACTCGACAATTGTAGACTCCAATTGGTTCTAACAAAGCAATGCACACTTAAAGTAGCTTGGAGGAGGTGTTTGAAAGGGATGTAGACCAGACTAGTTATTCATATAATACGAAGGATCTTACTGGAGTCTAATAGATCAGGATTTTGATTTTAGTGACAATTAACTTTTTTTGTATGCTAAGGAATATTAATATAGTAATTTGAAGATGCCATAATCCTTACATATAGAAATTGCAGGTCTTGATAAATTGCGATTTGTAATCAAAGTATTTGAATTATTTTCTACCAGTTTTATCTATGTTTAAAAAGCGCTTCTTGAGTCGAAGGTTGACTGCAGGCGCTAGAAGCGCAGCCATTTGGTTGCAGCGTGCAGTTCTTTTTTAAGCTTGAAGAAGACGGATTTAACGATACTGGGCCTTGAAATATCGGTCATGTAGAAGTGAAACAATGCTTGTGCAAGCCGAAAACCTATTCCACAGCTGTTAGCATGTTTGTAAGGTATAAAATCTTAAGGCAAGAGCAAATTGAAAATTGTATATCGAAAAAGGAACGTGGTTCTGTAAATATCCATTTTTTGTAGAATAAAGTTTTTTTTACAATATCGTCATAGTTGCTAAAGTATTTGAAATGATTTCATAACGGTAATTTCAATGTTAATACAATTAATGTCACATCACACTTAATCACCTGCAAAATGGACATACAAGGCGCCTGTCTTGCTCCCTGCCCCTTAAACATCTTGCACAAAATGTGTGATAACAACTCAATATGCATGGCTCTGTAAAATAGTCATGGCATATGGGGCAGAGCAAAGGATTTTTAGGAAACTCCATACCAGTTTCCAAGCCTGGGGGCTCCATTTCTGCTGAACAATTACTTTAAACAATAAAAAAATATATAATTAAAATTAAATATTATTCTGGATATAAGCAACAATCATAAAAATATTAATTTACAAACGGTTTTAAGCAATTATTAATTCCTAGCATCCCTAAAATGTAGGCCAGCACATAAATCATTTTAGTTGAAGTAACCTTGTCTGACACCCAATCCATTAGTAAATTCAATGTGACTATAAATTAATACACAAAAGTAAATATCTGTCCATTGATTACCATCTCTATATTGACCTATACATTTAATTATGTTACTTGGTTAAAACAAAGTACATCAATTTTAAAGAGTTAGTACTGGCCAGCACATAGAATAGAGTATAAAATTTATTTTAATTCGTACAAAGTATATCTTTAAAAAGAAATTTCAGCAGGTAAAACAAATACGTGGATATTATTTATAACTTAAAGGTAATATGTTTATTAATAATACTAAACTAAGAGCTAAAGTGCAGAAAGAAATTAATTATTTATTGTAATAATTAAAATATGTTATTATTTGTATCTTTAACATTCTGTAAATTATAAGTTAAAAAATCCAAACATACACCCTTATGATCCACCCTTTCTGTAGCTAGCAGAAAAAAATTAACATTCTTTAACAAAGAAACCGAGCTGTAACTTAAAAGTATTTTTAAATTAAACCTACCTCACAAAGTAAATAATACCGAACTTGGAGTGAAAATCCGACTTTTCATTCAAAAATTTACACTTTTCGGCATAATATCTCAGTTATGTTCTTATAACACGCATGTGTAGCGTCTGACCTAGATTTATAGGGTTGTTCGTTTGAACTACCGCTATTAGAAATGTAATGATTTTTAAAATGAGCATTAATTGGAATCAACACAAATTATTTATACCTCGTTTAGTAGAAAGAAATTAAAAAAAAAGAAACCTGATTCATTAAAAACATTTTATTATAACTAAAAAATTAATATATTATAATGCCAGTAAGACCGGCCGCTTCTTATCTTGTTGATGCGGTAAAATTCCAATTGGACAATTCTTGAAAATTGAGTTATCTGTAAAATTGAAATAATTATATGAAAATCAAAAATTATAGTTAGCACACCTTCAATTTGTTCCCATTTTTTAGTTGACTTGATTAACTGCTTATTATCAGGTTTATTTGTAAACAATGAATTATGATCACTATTAATTAATATATTTAGATCTTCAAATGTTATTCCTTCATTTTCGAGATGCGAAACTCTAAATATTTGATTCTCCATGTTTGTTATGTTTTGAGGTAAATGTCCAGTATACATTAAATGCATCACATCTGAATTAAAAGCTTCATTATTGGAATTATATTTTAATAATCTAGAATAGATATTTAAAGAAAGTTCTATCAAAAAATCTTCGTTTCAAAAAAAAATCTTTGAAGACTTACGTATCTAAAAAGTATTTTGAATATTTATTTGGATAAAGCAGTACTTTATCTTGAAATTCTAACATTTCGGGTAAATATGTATACTGACTTGAATGTAATTCTAAATATTCTATATCTTCTTGGAAAATGTTCTAAAACATCATAATTAATTCTTACTTATGATTACAAATATATATATATATATATATGGATTTCTACATTTTCTCTCAGTCTGTCTAATGAAACAAGTAATTCCTTAATCCAAATTGCAGCCATTTTCTTAGTGTTTTCAAAACATGAAACATTTGTTATGATTTCAAATAATTTCATAATTAGATTTGATATCAACTTATATTGGTGTAACAAATTTAACAACCCTTTCCATATATTTCTAAAGGTTTGTTCAATTTTCTCATTTCCTAAAAATATGAAGACAATTGTTAATTTTTTTTTTCAAATTCAATTCTATCAAACCTTCTTCCTCTTGAAAATTGTTTTTTAATAATGCTTCATGAGACACCAACAGTTTCAAGAATTCATCGATATTTTTTTGTGACAAATCAAGTTCAAAAAACTGTCTAAGAGTCTCCTCCAGAATCTCAAATATTTGCAAACTATGAGTTATCTGTCTTTTGTATTTTTTGTGAATTTTATCCCTAATATGCCCAACAAACTCTTCATTCAAATCAGTTTTTTCAAAGAAAGCTAAATTTAAAGTTATATAGGTTTTTATACTAGTTTCAAAATTATCAGTAGTCAATGAACTGTCTGCATAGTAATCTAAAAGCACATTGACAATAATGAAAAAAAATTAACTTTTCATTGACTATTCATACCATTTAAGCTGTTTCTTTGTGACTCCCAATATTTCTCTTTCAACCAAATAAAACCAAAATTCAAGCCCATTTTTAAATTAAATATTGAAGGAATTTGATGGCCATGTGCTATATCATGTCTTAAATTAACTAACCACTTAGGTAAGTCATTTTTAGCTGAAGTTTTCATAAAAGATCCTTGTTTATCACTATTTGCTGCTGAAAGATTAAGAAATCTAAAATATAATGATGAGTTAACATAGTTATACATACATAGTTATAGGGAAATATCTTTTGTAAAATTAACCAACAATTCTTTATATCATTTTGAACAAAGTTTTCTTAAAACACTTGCCCAGAGTTCAAGCATTTTCGCGGAAATCGCATTTTCATTTTTCTCATTACTGGCAACATCACAAATTATTGGGAAAAATCCGTTTATTGTTTCATTATTCTGTTAAGGTATTATATGAGATTACTCATCATTTGAATCTATGCAAGCCTGACATGGGTTCTAACATTTCTAATTTGATTGCTGCTTCTGGATAAATATGAAGTATATCTTTATATTGGTGTATAGAATACAATTTTCATTTTAAATGGAATGTAAATACACATTTTTGTCGATAAACACGAGATAAATAATATTTTTTATTTTCAAAAAATTGCTTTTGCAATAGTCATTGGATATTAAATTTTAATTTATAATTACATTAAATAATAACACAAATATAAAATTTACATCCAAATATATTTTTACATATATTTGCTTAAAATGATTATTATATATATTTGCTTAAATGAATTATTATCATAGCTTTTCAATTGGATTTTTAGCAACTTTGTAATTTTTTTTCGCGTAAACCCTTGTAAGGAACTTTTTTCTTTTACATGATGTGAAAAATCATTGAATAAATTTATAAAAGTTATTTCCCTTACACCCTGTTTATTGCCTACAGTTTCGGATTTATCATTTACCTCATTAGTCCCACCGAATATAATTGAGCAACTTGTTCTGGTGAAAAATTATGTTCTTCTGTTAATAAAGCATCTAATAATATAAGGGTCCCTTCAACACCAGCAGGTAAAATTGGAGTCCGCACTTTCCATATTTTAAGAAGTTTTAATGCTTCTAGTTGTTTTTTTACATCATTTGAATAAGTTAAAAAATAAACATGTAGCCATTCAGCACTAAAATAAAATTAAAAATGTTACAATACTCGTTTTCAATAAGTAGTAAAAATTTACGTATTAAACCAAGGAACGAGGATTAAGCCAGAGTGTTTTTGAGACAACGACATATTGTATATATTTATTATTCTGGATTAAATACTACAAAGTACTTTTTCAATAAATGTGGGCACAAATTTAAAAATTAACCTAGCAAACATTTTTTGCATATAAACTACTGACTGAAGTGAAGTTTGGTGCTGAATAAACCTAAGTAGTAGGTGAGATACATCATATAATTTTAGGTTGAAGAAAACAAAACCACTGGAATTAACCAACATATGTTTATTTTTCGGTCTAGAATGATAGACGACGCAAAAAAGCAAAGAGCTGAAGAAATTCTTAAAGCGTTTCAAGTAAATTGGATTTGCCTGCGAGACTCTGATACAGGCAAAGTATTTTGGCAAGGAACAGAAGATATTAGCCTACCGGATATTGAACATGAAGCTAGAGTACCTAAAAACATCCTCAAATGTCGTGCAATATCTAGAGAGTTTAGTTTTAGGTGAGTACACCTCATTTTAGGTTAAGTTAATTTCAATAAAATTTAATGTTTGCCATTTAGATTATGTTGTTTCATTTTGTTTTACTTGTAGTTCCAAAGAACAGATCGAAAACTTTCGTCTGGAACAAAAAGTATTGTTTAAAGGAAGGTGTCTCGAAGAATGGTACTTCGAATTTGGTTTTGTTATGCCAGAGTCAACAAACACATGGCAATCTATTATGGAAGCAGCCCCAGAGTCACAGATGATGCCTGCCTCAGTACTAAATGGCAATGTAGTAATCGAAACCAAATTTTTTGATGAAGACCTCCATATTTGCACATCTAGAGTAAGATTGTTTTATGTATAAAATATTTACTTGTATAATTCAATTCAACGATTCGATAATTAACTCCTCATCATATTGTTACTAATTAGATTATTGTAAACTTTAAGCATGTAGTTTGTAGTTTTAATGTAAGTTTATATATAATATTTTATATGAGTTAATAAAAAATTAATTATATTGAATAGTTTTTCTTAGTGAATACTTATATAGCAAACCTATAAAACATGTATTATTTTAGAGGATTTTACTTGTGTAGTAGTAAATATACAATTGCGAAAATAAGTAAGTTTTAAAAATAAATGGGGGAGCAAACATTTTTATAAGCATTACTGTTTTCAATGAATTTAAAAAGAACAAAAGTTAACATTATTTTGCTATAATAAAATTTTGTTTGGCATACTTGAGACTATCCCAGATTACCACACACAATGAAATTGTATTATGAATTTGACATGTTGGCACAAATGATTTATTTGTTACCAATCAATGGAAATTAATATACTATGGCTTTTTGAATGATATTGATATTAAAATTTTGTATGAACAAGATGATTGGGTATTGCTGCTTCTATCCTTACGAGGACATAGATAAGATTGTTTGAGCATCAGAGTAATGTACAAGTAGGAGGTTCTAGTCATTCTAAGGCACAATCCAAGGACGCAACAGCATCTTGAAGTTCCTACTGTAATAAAAATATTCGGCAAGGGTGTGATAACTTTATTGTAGCTACAAGTAGGCCTTTTTCAAAAATCAGCTTTTTTGAGCGTTGACGATTTTTAGTTCAGTAATGGTTTTAAGGGATGTAGTATGTCTACAAGTGATTTATTTCAAATAAAAAGTTTTAAAACCGATTTCTAACTTCATTTTTCTGAGGTATCATCTTCAAGTCATACAAAGTTCATGAGACAAGTTCTTGGTTAGCAAGAAAACTTCGTAAAAAAATAAAATATCGGATTTTTAAAGTTTTTTATTTTTTCTTTATTTATTTATTTATTTATTTTTATTTTTCCATAGTCACCTTTCCATATGTCAATTGATCTAGTAGTGCAGCCTTATACATTCAGTGATGAGTGTCTGGCCTTCTGTAGGCAGTCTATGAATACAACACCATGAGAATCCTAGAAAACAGTATCAATAACTTTTTCTGCATAAGAAACCATTAACACTTTCTTTGGCACACTTTCACCTATACCCACCCAATGTTTGGACTGCTGATACATCTCTGGTGGGTAATGGGGAATCCATGTTTCATCTATTGTTATGAAACGTTGAAGAAACTCACCAGAAAAGGTACACGAATCCTAACAAATAATAAAATCTTCCAGAGTAAAACTAAATCACCTAGTGTCAACACTTCCGTGAGTGAGAAAGTGACTTCAATGTTTAGTTGAGTTTAAGTCGATTTAGTGTGAACACTAAACTCGAAGAGATTTACCAATAAACATCAAACCATTTTTTTTGAACTTCACGACGCATCTCCTGATGAAGCCAACATGGTTAGCGAAATCCGCGTCGAGAAGTTTAAAAAAGTGATTTGGTGTTCAGTGGTAAATCTCTTCGAGTTTGATTTAAGTAGATCTGTTAGATTATTTGTTGAGCTTAACATTCCAAAATCGTCTGTGGTATATTTTATAAATTCTTGACAAAATTAACAGAAGTAAAATCAATAATTATAAATTAAACCAATGACTCCAGATAGCTGATAGAACTCTGAATTATAACAGAGGATGCTGAGCATTGAGTGTTGAGTTTGTAATCTGAAATGGTTCCAAATAAGCCTTTTATTTATATTGTGTGCAACTCGTATGAATGTATGTGAAGTTGAATAGAAAACACCTGCTTTAGGCCAATATAAAGTAGATTTTTCTAAATTGGAAAATTCCTAAGTGTTGACTAGCTGACAAGTGAAGAAGCCCCAGAATTCCAATGGAACTAGGCATACTACTATGATCAGGAGTGAAAACCTAAACTCGAAAAGATTTACTAGTAAACGCCAAATTACTTTTTTAAAATTTTTGACGCGTGATGTTGGCATCATCAGGAGATAATTTTAGATTGAATCATTTCTTGATGATGCTAACATGGTTAGTTTAGTTAGTTAAAAGTTTAAAAAAGTGATTTGGTGTTTGGTGGTAAATCTATTAGAGTTCTTTGTAAATGTAAAAAAAATGTTGCGATTTTTTTAAATAGATACGTTTATCGAAGAATTAGCTTACAATTTTATTTACATTAGGAAATTTCTTGCGCTGAAACATTCAAAATGTTAAGAAAGTGTTTAGACAATCAAGCTATGTAAAAAAAAAATACAAGTGATTTCAATCACTATAGTGTTGATAAAGAAGCAGCAGTAATAGCCATCCAGATTATTGGCAATATACTACATGGTTTTTGTATTATGATAACGTAATACATCCCGCACATCCAATAACTATTTATCAATTTTAAGCTAAAAATCAAACAAACACCATTCCATATTTACCAGATATGGCACAATGAGCTTTTTTCCTGTTTCCTTTATTGATGAAACATCTCGTGGGTGCTGTTTTGATTCCATGGAAGCCATTCAAGAGAGTTCGCTGGCTACTTTGTAGGAAATACCAGAAGTTGAGTATAAAAATTGTTTCGAAGTCTGAAAAACCCATAGAAATAAGTGAATTGCAGTGAGATGGGATTATTGTGCGGGGTTTAATTAAATTCTGCACGACCGATATCAGGTGCTATGAATTGTATGCATCAAGCACCATCAAGCACCATCATGCATCAAGAACAATCAGCGCCGAATCTAAGCATTTAATATAAATGATATGCAACCAAGTCTTTAATGTGAAAATTGATTTTTTTAATGGTTGTAAAATTACGGGAGAAATGTTAATGAAATAATACGCATGGCATTTATTGAATATTATTTTGCAATAGAAAAGTTGATTCTAATTGAACGAATTTCGTTTTAAATTCGTTAAACATTAAAACAATATATGTTAAGCAATAAATGAGTAAATCAGATTTCACTTTATCATGGTAACCTAATTGCATTATTTAAGCGCTTGATTAAAATTTATCATTATTGTGACACAATGGCGACGAGAAGCAAAATTAAAAAGGAAATACCGACAAAATTAATCGCTCTTATCAGTGATGCGCGGAAAAAGGATTCGATAAGCACAGATTTAATGCCAAATGTTTAGTCCGGTAAATTTTACACCATCAACTTGCAATTTAAACTTAAAAGTGATGTTAACAGTGGCATTAAGTGTAGAACTATTTCTTATATGTTCAATTATTGCTAAATAATATAAGCATAACTATTTTTGGTTATTTGTAGTAAATATATTTTCATAAATGTAAGAATTAAACAAGAATATGTATTTAGATTTCAGAAATTGGAAGGATTTAGCTAAACGAAGAGAAAAAAAAACGACTTTTTTGCATTTGTTCTTCGAGAGTCAGTAACAAAACCGTAAAGGTAAAGGATTTAGAATTAGAGGTACATCAGCAACTGAGGCTATTTAGCGACTGGATCTACGTCTTAACATGGGCTTTGAACTACGGTCATAAGTAACAGATTAATACCGGTCAGCACTCCCATCCTCTCCCTTCTGAAAATCAATCTTGACTTGTGCTTAACCTTCAGTCTTTCGAGAAATCTACTGATTGGCGAGTGACCAAAGTAGAATAACTCTAAGAAGGGACCCGGTCTTACACAGTGTCAAACTGCCCTGACAGAGGGGCATTTTCTTATTAACTTTTACACTCTTGCCTGTGGAAATACAGTTCGCAAGTCTGGTCTCTCCTCAGAGGGTCACACATTCAAGTACTAACATGGGTGACGCTGCGTTTCGGTCTTCGACTTGCTGGATTACAGACGATGTAACCTTTTCAGTTAAGAAAAAGAAAAGAATCTGCAATTCTACAGAGCCTTCATTTAATCCTGTAGCCCTAGTGATTTATTTAAATAGACTAGTGATTTATTTAAACTAAGGGACTTTCTTTTTATGTTCGACTATTTAAAGGTGGTATCATTTGTTACCAATATTACTAAAATTTCCCCTACATCTGTCAATTTTGCATTTTTAAAGTTATAATGTGTAATAAAACAACGTATAACATTTTAACTATAGCTTATTTATTATAGAAATAAACTAAACCCAAACATATTTACGCATATTGCCGTGATCGTTACAGGACCACAACAAAGAACTATGCTCTTCTTGGGCGGGATATAGCTAATATTGACAACTTCATCAGCTGTGTCCGTATCAGACATTTTATGGAAACAAAATACAATTATTAATAAATCGAATGCAACTCAGTAAATGAAAAAAAAACTCACGGCAGCACATCAACTCTGTGTTCCTGTCGAACGGCAGCCCGCAGATCATCTGGTGGTGTAAATCGGCTGGGCCGTTTCCCGCCAATAGCAGGGGCACTCAACGTTTCTGGCTAAAGTATCACGCGTTGGTAATTGTTTTTGTCGACTGCCTTTCTTCGCTAAATAGACTTTAGCTTCTATAGTTCTTGAGCAACAAAAATATTTTAAAAGCAAAGTAAAGTAAAGTGTTAGGGTTAGAGGCGCATCAGCAACTAGGCTATTTAGCGACTGGACCTACAGCTTAACGTGGGTTCCGAACCACGGTCATCAGCTTCCGACAAACCCGGGCCAGCACCCCCTTCGGGCTATAAACCCTTGGTTATGTGCCTACCCATAAGTCTATCAGGAAACCTAGCGACTGGCGAGTCACCAACGTAGAACACTTCTCAGAAGGCATCCGGCCTTACCCAGCCTTTAACTGGCGTGACTGAGGGGTAATTCGTAGTGGGATTTTTCACTCTTACCTAGAAACCATCACAAACATTTAGGAAAGATAAACGGACAGAAGAAAGAAAAATAACCATCCGAGCGCTGGAATCGAACCAGCTACCGCTCCAGCGCGGATTCGACATAGCAGCGGCGGGCCGCTGCTCTTACCGCCGCACCAACGCGACCGGCTTTTAAAAGCACCTCTTAAATTTTTTTTTTCCTTTATTTGGGTTTTTCGCTACTACCTAAACTCAAAAAATATCAAAAATACCTGTTCTTATGTAAAGAAAGAATCACTGGGTAAAAACAAAAAACCAAACGGAGACAAATTTCTCAGTGATTCTTTTTTGTAATAAATTTGCCTAACGAACAAAATTTTAAAGATATAAAAACGTTATAAAAAATTTTACAAACATTTAACGTTAACGTTTTGGAGGGTACTCTCTCCCCGTTTTCAAAACTAAACTAAAAAATAAATTATATTAATTTGTAATATATAAAGTAACGAGTGAAAGTAAATATTTTTTTTTTGTGTATATCAACGATACTTACATTGGCAACAATAGATTGAATTTAAATCTACCAAAGGCATAGCAATACAGTTATTTTTATTTAAATTAATTATAGCGGTTTCTTTTAATCTTCTGTATTTTGTTACCGATTCTTTTAATACCGTTTTGGAATTATTCCAATTGATTTTATGTCCCGATTCTCATGCGTGTTGAAAAATTCTAGATTTATTAAAATCGCCCTTTCTAAGAAGGTTTTTATGCTCTTTTACTCTAACATCTAACTGTCTAGATGTCTCACCTATATATATATATATATATATATATATATATATATATATATATATATATATATATATATATATATATATATATATATATATATATATATATATATATATATATATATATATATATATATATATATATATATATATATATATATATATATATATATATATATATACATATATATATATATATATATATATATATATATATATATATATATATATATATATATATATATATATATATATAAATATATATATATATATATATATATATATATATATATATATATATATATATATATATATATATATATATATATATATATATATATATATATATATATATATATATATAGTATATTATAAACCACATTTTTGGTATTTTGTTGTAGATTGTTTGGTTTAGTCTTTGTTAATAGAGATCTAAGAGTATTTTTTGGTTGTTATTATTGTGATTATGTGTGAGTATCAACATTTTTAAACGATTTATCTATAAAATTTTTTGGGTAATTGTTTTTCGAGTTATCGAGTGCAGTTTCGTTTCAGTACAGTTTCATTTTGCTGTGTCATTGCTCTTTAGAATCAAGAAAAAGAGCTTTCTGCATAATATTGTGACCGGTGACGAAAAATTGATCCCGTACAATAATGCAAAGAGGCGAAAATCGTTTCAGACGCGTGTTTGTGACGATAGAGCAAAAAAAATCGATCTGCTATAAAGTGCTTTGTTTTATAAAGCTTAATCAAATACAAAAATAATTAGATTTCACCTTGGAAATTTTCTCTTGGTTTTCGATGCCAAAACAGCGAAGTGCTGAATTTAAAACCTCCAAAAACGGCTAGGACGGACTAAGTTGTCATAAAAATCCACAAGGTCGTACTAAATGATCGCTGACTAAAGGTATGCGAGCTTGCGAACATCTTGTCAGACTGTGTCCACTACTTTTGACTTGACGGTTTGAGTAACGGTGACCCGGGTCGAGTTGTTAAATCTTTGAATTGAAATAACAAATTTATTCTTAAAATTTTCAAAAATTAATTCTTGGAAATTTATGTTTTGAAGATTACATTATCTAAATGTGCTCCATTTCTGTCCAGGCACTCCTGAAGCCGACTTTTAAAATTTGCCATAACATGACGACACATGTCTGCAGTTATGGCTTCGATATCTCGCCGAATATTCTTGTTTAGATCTTCCAGAGTGGTGACTTTTAAGATATCTTCATAAAAAAATCACTCTCG
Organism: Cosmopolites sordidus; assembly: GCA_031761425.1. Lineage (NCBI taxonomy): Eukaryota > Metazoa > Arthropoda > Insecta > Coleoptera > Curculionidae > Cosmopolites > Cosmopolites sordidus. Next base: position 210,948 of record JARFXV010000063.1, on the reverse strand, counting down.
AAAAAAACGGGCCGGTTATTCCGGATGCCGACATTGTAGCCCAAATTGAGACCATGCAGCGCTATGCAGAGGCCTTTCATGTTTTTTAGGTTTTCGTCACACCATCAGTGACAATTTTGATTATTGACATGACCATTAAGGTGGAAATAAGCCTCGTCGGAATACTCAGCGGTAATACTCGCGCATACAAGACGAGCGCACTGCATGGTGACGTTTAAAACCGACTCCACCTTTTTACCCCTCCTACCAATATATATATATATATATATATATATATATATATATATATATATATATATATATATATATATATATATATATATATATATATATATATGAAAAATTTACGTTGGTAGTTAAATAAAAAAGAATGCATACATTTAATAGCAGAATAGAATGCATGCTCTAATACATCGTATCCATAATTTTTCAAAAGCTGTTGATCTCAAATTTTCTGGTCTAATACAACTTCTCAACAATTCCAAAGCAAACACACGTTCCAGACCTCCAGATCATGCGCGCCCATTTCCAGTCCCCCTTCGTCCCAAACAACTCTCCCGCTCCTGCCATGACCCCCCTCTCGTTCACTCGGTTCCCCCACTCCATTCCAATCCATATCGATCCCCTAAGTTTTCAAGGTAGAGCGTTTTGGGCGCCGTTTTTTTTCAGCTCGACCGTCGAGTAGTTCGTTGTCGAAGCTTGGTCGACACTTGGTCGGGCAAAATATGGACGCGTCGATCGGGCCATCGTGGACGCGTCTTTTTGGGCGTCAATTTCTTCATTTCATGACACGTTAACGATAGCCGAATTGGCAATCGGTTGAAACATTGATCCCACAAACGAATTGAAAGATAATATCGTTGTAATAATATACAGTTTCTATTTCCTGCCTTAGTTAAAAATTTGCTGAGGCGACGGTTTAATGATATCTGTATTTTCTTTGGGTAGTTTCAATATCAGCATGTCGGCCGATGGTAAGATATTTTCTAATGTTTATGCACAATGTTATGTGTGTTTGTCAATTAAGTACTTGTTTACGTTATACCAATTATGTTGCGTTCATTGTAATATTACTGAGTATATGTTATGTTTATCAGTATTTATAATTTTTGTATAATATTTTTAAGCAAATTATTATTATTATTTAAGAGCTTTATTTTTTGAAATGTTTATATTGTTATGCACATTTAACGTTTTAATATATCACAGGAAAAACTAAACGTATTTGAATGGAAATTTTGCCGAAAGAAGAACAATTTAATTATTAAATTCTTTCAAATTTGCTGGTACGTGTAGTATTTAAATTTGAATCCTTTACAGACAGGAAAAATAAGTCATAAAAAGGAGAAAACAACCACAAAATTAAAAATTGTAGTTGATATTTCGTTTTGATTCAAATTAACTGGCTCGTACAAGTGACGTGGCTTTATTTCAGTTTTGGTGATTACCATTTGGATACACCTCGTAAATTTTCACTTACTGACCTGGGTGAACCAATAAACACTAAAAAGCATAGAGTATACAATACTAAAATGTATCTTTTAAGTTCTGTAAATGTTGTTTCTAAAAATCTCTTCTGAACCAGTGAAATTTTTAGTAAAAGCTCGTATTTCAAAATTACAATTACAATCTCCTAAAAGCTTAATACATACATCATTGGTGAAGCACGGCTATGCTTTTAGAACAAAAATATTTTCTTGTTCTGATGGCAAATCATTCACAGCGGCTATTATGAAGGTCGTTCGAAAAGTTTCAAAAGAAAATTAACAATTTATTCGTAGATCAATTCTATTGGAATTTTTTGCGTAAAAAACTAAACTCGAAGAAATTTATTACTAAACACCAAATCCTGTTTTTTGACTTCTCGATGCGTGGTTCGCTAACCTATCAGTAGGTGCTGCAGGAAAGATTCTGGCTAGAGTCATACTAAACAGACTGGCTGGTATTGCTGAAACAATGCTGTCGGAGAGTCGCTGTGGCTTTAGGGCATGTCGTGGAACAGCAGATATGATATTCTTCCGATGTTAGATACAAGAAAAATGCCGAGAACAAATGATAGCCTATTCGTGGCCTTTGTGGATCTGGCAAAGGCTTTTGACAGAAATATAATGTGGAAGCTTTTGGGTATCATAGGTTGCTCTTCTAGGCTGGTGAACATGACTATACTTGCTAACCTACCAGCAGATGATTTAATTTCTCTATCTGCTGTAAAAAAGATTCTGGCTAGAGTCGTATTAAATAGGTACTTGGCGCTTGGCGGTACTTGTACTATTGATTGGTATTATTGAACTAATGCTGCCAAAGGGTCGATTTAAAGAACGTCGTGGAACAGCAGATATGATATTCTCCCTACATCAGATTCACGCAAAATGCGGAGCACAAAATGAAAGCATATTTGTGGCCTTTGTGGATCTGACAAGGGTGCTTGACAGAAATATAATGTGGGAGCTCTTGAATATTATAGGATGCTTTCCTAGACTGGTGAATATGACTAGTCTTCTGCATAACGGTATAAATGCAAATGTTCCGATACAAATGGACTAATCTTAGGCTCTGTACTTCTAGTCGCCATTATGTCAGAGGCAGATTGCCATATTTAGTTGAATTATCATATAGAATGGATGGAGGCCTATTCAACCGCGTACGCATTTTAAATGGTGCTGGACTTATTTAGTGAGGCCTAAGGTGTGCTCGGAAATAAAATTTATGAACAAAAAATGAAAATCTTGCAACAAACTGCTCCAAATAAGAAGGGAGAGAAAGCTAATATTGTGAATAGTCAACCACCGAAAGACAAAAAAGAAGAAGAAGAAGATGTTATATATATATATAGAATAAAGTGTATTGGTGTGAGTTTTGGACCTCTAATGAGAAGGTCACTGAGACTTAAAGAAAAACACTAAAATTAGTTCAATTCTTTTATTGGAACCTTCGGTGTGAAACACTAAACTCGAAGAGATTTACCACTAAACACCAAATCCCTTTTTAAAACTTCTCGACGCACGTTTCGCTAACTATATTAGCATCATCAGGAGATGATTTAATCTAACCTAAACTCGAAAATATTTACTACTAAACGTCAAATCACTTTTTTAAAATTCTTGACGCACGATGTTGGCATCATCAGGAGATAATTCCAGATTAAATCATCTCCTGATGATGCTAACATGGTTAGAGAAACGTGTGTCGAGAAGTTTCAAAAAGTGATTAGTGGTAAATCTCTACTTTTCTGTATGGAGTTAAATCCTCGATCCTGTATCGAAAGCAAATAAAACAACTCGAGAGTTACCGTCAAGACTGTATCCAGAAAATCTTGAGAATAAAATGGCAAGAATATCAGACTAATGTGGAGGTATTTGAAAGAGCCAACAGTTTGAGCATATAACCTCAGATTATAAAAACTCAGCTAAGATGGTTACGTATTTACCAAAGGATACAGGACATTAAGATGGCGAAGCAGATCTTCAATAGCGAATTAAAAAACAAGCAACAAAATCTGGGTGGCCTTAAAAAGATATAAACAAGTGTTTAAATGGGAAAATATGGCAAACGACAGACCCAAGTGGCGTAAGGGGACAGACAGAACAGCGCTGCTGTGTGAGGAAATCAATCGCCAAAAAGCTGCAGTCAAACAGGCTGGACCGCGTGTATCAATTCTGTATTCTCCTGCCCATAAATACTCAGTATGTGGAAGATCATGCAGATCTGAGCTGGAAAAACCATAATTCTTCAACGATGGTTCAGCAAAATTCATAAAAATTAATAACCATCATACTTGTATCGAGTTGACAGTCATTAGAGGATTCAATCTGAGATTTATTGAATTAAATTGAATCCTGTTCCTCCTGCTTATTGAATTAAATTGAATCCTGTAAAGACTAGGATTTCCACTTCAAGGTACAATATACTAAAAACTATTTCTGAGTATCTGATGAGATATGAACAGTGTGGTGTATTACGAGTAACTTAATCTTGGCTAAACCATTCCTCTGGAGCTCTATTAACAACAATGTATCCATTTGCACAATGTGTTGAAGCGACGAATGTCCTATATTAATAATGGAAGGAATAAGTAATTTTGTAGACTGACAATGTCCACAACGTTGCCATGCTTTTTTATTAGATTTCGAACAGCGCATCTACCATGTATTTTGGTGGTTCCAACTTCATCTGGCTCCTGAGCATTTTAAAGAATTCGCGAGGTGGGTGGATTTGTCCAATGATAACCAACCAAGTTTTTTCGCTAGATCAATTCGCGAGCACTTCGTAAATGTTATGGTGCACATAATCGCCCAAGTGAGCGATGTATTCTCTGAATTATCGACAAATTCCGAACGCATTTAACGCTGCTCGATATTAAAACAAAAACAAGACAAAAACCTGTGCGTTCGGAAGTAAATATCGCCGCTGCTACTGACAGTGTTGATGAAGATCCAAATTTATCAATTCGTCGCCGTTCACAGAAAGTTTGTTATTCGACTACATGGATTATTTAATTCCGAATTTCAATGGTATGGATCTGGAGGAGATATGGTTCTACCAGCGCGACTCGATATGTTACCCAGCCAATGCAATAATCGATTTATTGATGGAACAATTCGGTGAGAAAATTATTTCGAGCAACGTACCTGTTAATTGACCATCAAGGTCATGTGATTTAACGCCTTTTATTTTCTTGGCGGTTATGTTAAATCTTTGGTCTATGCTGATAAACCAGCAACTATTGACGCCTTGTAAGTCAACATAACTCGGACAATTGCGAACATAAGACCCCAATTGCTTGAAAAAGAGGTCGAAAATCGAATTCACAGAATGTGCCGCCGTCAGACGTAGCCGCGGTGGACATTTGTTTGAAATAATTTTCAAACATTAATGCCATTGAATGTTATTTTACATAAAATAAATAATTAATCAATTCATCCAATTTGGTTGTTTTATTTGAATTTAAAATTCCGACGCACTAAAATAATCACCCTGTTTAATTTGGGCTCCTAATCTTTTTATGCATCATTTCAATATCAACATATGGTCTGGGGGTAAAATATCTTATTATGTTTTTTGATTATGTTATCTGTGTTAGTCAAATAAATGCTTGCCCACATCACTTGTTTTGTTATCTAAAACTTTATATACTATAAGTTATGTTGATATATATTTATGTGATTATCATAATGTTTTTGAGCAAAATAGTAATTATTTGGATACTAGTCACTCTTCTGTTTTACATTATCATTTGCATTTTGTGTTTTTATACATTGTTGAAAAAAAATGTCACTCTGTAGTACATATTTATTTATACAATTAGAAATTAATTTAGAAATTACTTAATGAATGAAAAAGACCATAGCAACGAGAAAAACAAACTTGATATTTCCTTTTAGTCTGTATAAGTATGAGAATAAAAGTTACGTATTAGAAATAAACATTATTTTATATAATATTAGATCGGGAAATTAAATCTCTAATCTGACCAGTCGAAGGTCGAAATGCAGCATCACTTGTCGCGCTTAATATTTGGATAGGTAATCCTTCGATGAAAAAGACCAGACGTGTATTGTCAACTAAATTCACGTCATATGACATTATTTTTATTATACTATAGAGCTGCATCAAAAACTTACCAAGTGTGGGGTTAATAATTCTTAATTTTTTTCATAAAAAAACACGTTTTATTTGGGAGAATGGTAAAAAATGGTTAATTATTCAAAGTATACGTCATTGCTAGCTACACATTTTTGCGATCTCTCTGGTAATTTATGGATGCCCTTCCAGAAAAAACCGTACATCTTTTGAGGTGGCCCAGTCATCAAGCCATCTTTTCGACATATCCGTAATTGTAGAAGTGTTTTATGGAAAGTACCTGAGACATAGATGAAAACAGGTGGTATTCGGAGGGGATCAAGTCTGGTGAGTACAGAGGGTGGGACAAGAGTTCTCAGCCAAGTACAGAAATGGTATCTCTGACCGCTTTTGCTGGGTATGATGGGGTATTGTCATATCATTTGCTGACGGTAGCGAACTACCTATTAATTGTACACGACACCCTTCTGATTCCACCATATGTACAGCATCTTCTTCTTTCCAAAGCGATTCCGTCTTACGGTCGATATTGATGGTTGTCCTGGGTCAACCCATGATATTTTGCGTTTAGGGTTCTCCAAATATATCCACTTTTCATCTCCAGTCACGATCCGATTCAAAAAAGTCTTTCTTTCATGCCGGGAAAACAAAACTTTACATATCGTTTTAAGCTTTTCTATCTCTCTGTCGTTCAGCTGATGTGGTACCCATTTTCCGGCCTTCTGAATCTTTCCCATGGCATGCAGATGATCACAAATGGTTTGGTGATCAATATTTAACCTATCTTCCATTTGTTATTGACTTATCTTGAGTTTCTTGGTTTGCATATCGATCTGGGTGTTCTTTGCTTTTCAAGTCGAAATTAGCACTTTTAAATCGTCTGAACCTGTGCCCACAAGGGTCTTGCGTTGGGACATTGTCACCGTAAATTTCCACAATTATATGATGGCTTTCACGCGCTTTTTTCTTTTGATTGAACAAAAAAAAACAGTACGTGCCGCAAATGATCTTTGGCTCGAAACTCAACATGTTTATTTTACGAAAAAATATGATGCTAACTCGAAATCGTTTAAACAACGTTTTGAAAGGTACTGTCGTAGCAACAAAATGACATAAGAGATTGTGATAAGATAGACTGTAAACAGACCATTGTTTCCAGCACTATCTCTTAAAAAAATTAAGAATCATTAACCACCACACCTGATACATTATTATCGATTTTTAGTTTGGAGGAGAATAATAAAATAGACATTTTTGAATATTTTATTGTTGCTTTATTATTTTTTAAATAGGTAAAGTAATTTTATTTCAGTTAGCTGAACCTTCAATAAATTTCAGTTTTATATTTATTGTTACAGAGAAGGATTACAAGGAGAGGCTCATTGCTGCCGTGAAGAAGGAAGTCAAACAGGTTATGGAAGAATCCGTAACTAGAAAGTTCGTTCATGAGGAAAGCGGTTCTGTAACATCTTTATGTGGAGCTGTAGAAAATTGTTTGTCTCAAGGTATGTAAAGTAGTTGTAGTGTTCGATTGAAGCTTGAAGAACCTTTTGTTTAAGATTATTATTAATTAATTTAACACAAGATTTAAGCGTATTTATAAAAATGGGTATTACATTCTCATGTTAAAACAAATCAAGGTTTTTATTTTTAATTTTACGAGGATTTACATGAAAATTCTCAATCATATGCCTATCTCAACAAACATAGGTTAGTAATATATTTTAGAAATTGCTTTGATGTATTAACTGTTTACGGTTACGGTTTACTCAAATAACAAAACAAAACTGAGATACTAAACTTGAGGTACTGTTCGTTGTCGAATTTTATTTTCTTGTTTGACGATCTTCGGGAAGCTTTTTGTATTCCTCAAATAAATACACTCATGCTTAGACAAAAAATAGATGACATGGATAGATTTACAAGCTAGACAATGTTGGCAATTGTTAGGAACATTAAGTTTTTTGTTTCATTGTTTGTTTAAGGTATTACTTGAAAATGAAATGAAATATTTTTACAACTATTTAGTCCATACGTTTCACCATATTTTTTTTTACCAAAAAAAAGAAAATTTAATGTCGTTCAATATCAAAGTTGAAATTACTAGCACTCATTTTTCACACCTTAACACGCTTTTAAGATCATTTCATATTAAGAAATACATGATTAATTGGTTTATTAAATTAAATGGCACTATTCTAACCTATTTTCCCAAACACGTTGAAAAAGTCCTGGTATATTTCTAATTTGGTTTCCGCTACTCCGTAAATAGCATATCGTGATATTCGTGCACAGAAAAATATTTTAGAACACACACACTGAAATAATTTTTGTCGCCAACACGTGGGCATTGTCTGATTTAGACAATGCGACTTTGCCCCTTTTAATGTTTGCCTGATGTATGGCTGATTTTTAATTAAAAAAAGTTTTAACAATGTTCATTAGTTTATTTGTAGTTTATTCGTTAAATAATAACCAACTGATATTTGCCAAATATGATTTTGTACATATTTGCTTCAGATGATAATTCTTATTATAGCTTTTCGATTGGCGGTTTAATAGCTTTGATAAGATTTAATAACTAATGTTTTTTTCGCGGACGCCCTTAGGTTTTTGTTGTTTTAAGTTGTTATAAGGAACTTTCGATTGATCATATAATGTACACAAAAATACAGTAGTGATATATCAGAGTGGCTCTTTAAAAAATGTCTTTCCTTCAAGATAGTTATATGGTGAACAACGAATGAACTGATCTGAATGATTTTAGTTTAGTTGTTCGATTTTTCTTTCGTAACTCCGTTTCTTAGTTCTTCCATAATCGGAACGAATGGGATTGAATTTAGTCGTGCTGAAAAACTACTTCTTTTAGATTATTGAGTTTTGGTTTAATTAAGATGTTCGATCCTCCTTTCCTCCTTTCGAAGGAAAACAAAAATGAGAATATGAAAGAAATTTGACGACCCATTGTAAAAAGTTCCTACGAAACTCGATCGCTTCAAATATTAGTTGCCAAAATAATTAACAAATGGAAGGCAACGATGTTAAGAACAACTTATGCAGGAAGAATTCGAAGAATAAGGTAGTTGGGATATGCGAAAAGGTTCAAAAGACAAAGGAAGTTAAAGATAATGCTGAATAAAGGACCGTTGGGCCAAAAAGGAAGTCAAAACGGAATTATTAATGTCAGATACTTAATTAAAGAAGGATGGCGGAGAATTTTGAGATATTTCAAATTAATAGTGGAATGAATATAGGTAAAGAAATGCCGATTTGAAAATTATATTTCAGGACAGCGTAGCTATAGCTAGGTATGTAAAGCAATATAAGAATATTTAGATAACAATGCGGTTTAAGTCCTTGATCAGGTTAATAATAAAAGATTCCTTTTTTGTATTTGTTTGATAAACCTTTGTTGCTAAACAGGGTGTATAAATTTCACTGTGACAATTTTTAGAAACTAATTCTAAATTTTATTTCAAACAAAAAACTTCTCTTTATTATAATCCAATTGTCATCGGTTTTCCAGATATTTCAGATTTTGTAATATTTCGAAATTTAATCAGATTTTTTCATTATGCTACTGTAATAATATTATCATAATACTCTAATATTCTAATACCAGAGACAAAAGCTACATTTCTTTTAAAATTAGTACGTTTACTTCTGCTTGAAAAAGTTTTTCAGTTTTGAGAGTTGTTTACATTGTTAAGTGTAAATCTTTCTCCCATTCAATTTGAATGTTAAAGTTCAGGACGAGCTTTTGTATTTTGTAAGCTTTCCAATGTTATGTTTTACTTTAGGACTTGTCCGGTTTTAAACTTATCTTTCTTTTCTTTTTAAATTAATAAAAAAAAGCTCTTCGATGTTATAAGCCAACAAAAATATATTTTCCTTTCATGGAAAATGAAAAAGTAAGTCTTTTTATAATATATACTTTAAATGCCTTACAAATTTGCACGCGCACATTTGACACTTTTGGTCCACCGAATTTTTAACCTTTCAAAGTTCTCTTTGATGGCGTCTTATTTACTTGCAGCTAAGATTATAATAAGAAGGTATTTTAATCCTGCAAGGAACGATGGGAAATACATCAAGCGGTGGCGCCACCCCAAGTGTGTCAATCAATTTAAACTTTTTATGGCGTGTTGACTTACCGTTTAGGATTCAAATCCTCACTATTGTCTATAATAATTTTTAGTAGTATTAGAGTTATTCTATGTTATTAATTTCTGATAATTTTTAAGTTGAAAATAATTTTTTCAGTCTCTAGTGTTAAATAATTCGTAAAATAAAGAAAAATGTACATCATACATGATACACATTTGTTTTTTAATTGAAAAAGCGTGCACTAAATCTAATTATAAAGGGTGTTACAATAAGATTGCAAGATGTGAATTTTAAATTAAACATGGTTTTCTGTAGCAAAGATTGTTCTAGACCACAATGCACATCAAACAGTGACACGTTGGGGATGCATTTGTTTTATGAATCATTTGTAGATTTTCTGACGAAGCCATCGAGGTGAAAATGGGCCTCGTCGCTGAAGATGATTTTGTCTACAAAATCGGCATTCACTTCTTGTTGTCGAATGATCCAATTAGTGAACTCTCTTCGCAGTGCATGGTCTGTTGGCAGAAGTTGTTGAGTGGGAATACGGTGAAGAGTGGCTGTTGAAGTGTCCAATTCTTGTGCATGATAACGAATCGAGGACCCTGGATTCTTACCATACTCTCACGAACTGACGACGACGACGACGAACGAACACGACTCAGTATTTTCGAATTTTTCGATTATTCTTTTCACAGTTGATAAATTTGGAGCATTATTTCTATCGAAAATCGGACACACTTTACGAATCGTAGCAACGAAACTTTCACCATTTTGATAGTAATGTTTAACAATAAGGACGCGTTGCTGACAGTCAAAATGGCGCGCAATTCAAATCTTGCATTCTTATTGTAACACCCTTTATAATTTATTCAGAAAATATAAAAAAAACAATAATATTAAATAATCAATATACTTGTTAAAAAAAAATAAATTGAATATATTCATTTCCGAGCGGTTTTAGTTGAAGTTCGCATGTATGTATTCGAGAGCTGTAATCGACGATATTCTTAGCTAAAGCTATGAGGGTGAATCAAATATAAATCGGAATTGTTTTATACATATTTATTATTTATAAAATAATACAAAAAAACTATTGATCATTTTGGACATAGTCTCCTCCACGCTCAACACATTTTTCCCAGCGGTTTGGAAGCTTGTGAATGTCTTACTCCTAGAAACTTTGAGTTTGGGTCATCAGCCAATTGCGCACGAACTGCTCAATCTCTTGATTGTTGTCGAATTGTACCTCTTCAAGTGCATCTTGCATCTTCAAGTGCAACTGTTGCTCAATCATGGTTGTACTGACATAAGAACTAAGAGAAACAGGTCACCGAGCGTTTCCCCCATTCCTAATACATTGCACTGCCAACGACCTACTCTGACAGCCCGCCTGTGATTGGCCGAGGAAAGTAATTGTTAAATTTCGGTTTATATTTGAATCACTCTCGTATAACAGTACAACCAGGTAATCAGAATATCGCCGTTTACAGCTCTCGAAGTGCATACATTCGAACTTCAATTAAAACCTCTCCTAAATTAATATATTCAATTTATTTATTTTTTTTGACAAGTATATTGATACTATAATGTAATTGTCTTTTTTATATTTTTTTAATAAATTATATAATTAGAGTCATTGTAAAAAATATAACAGTGGAGTGGATTTGAACCCCAAACTGTAAGTCGGTACGCCATAAAAAGTTTTAATTAATACCTCGAATACACTTGTAGTGGCATCATCACTTGACACATTTCCCATGGTCTCTTGCAGGATTAGAATACCTTCTTATATATTAACTTACTTGTAGCACGTTGAAATTTTTCTTAAAGTTTAGTTTTAGTTGTAAATCTGTGAAAAAATGTAATAGATTTACTTGGTGGTCTGTAGCAATTATTTTCATGAACCGGATTTTTCTACTGCGTTCTGAAAATGCGTAAGAATAATTCTGAGCAACAGTGCACTATTATCTCGTCATTAATAATAACACGTTTCAGAAAATTATTTAATTCGCCCCAAAAATGTATCAAATGTTTCCTTCTTGTTGACCTTTTGATTCTGCGAAAGGTTTTTCGGAACCGTTTTCCCGCAAATTTTTTCATCCCAAGTTATTGGTTGAAATCTGTTGAATGGTCTGATGACCGTCAACCGACGATCAAAACGGACGAGATCACGGATTCTATTGTTATTTTGATTTCTTTCAGTTGAAGGCCTTTTGCTGTAAGGTTCATCTTCAATCGAGTCTCGGCTTTCTGAGAATGTCTTAAACCACCTGAAAACCTAGGTCCTTGACAAAACACTGTTTCCATAAGCCTGTTGAAATTTTGCAATAGTTTTCATCGCAGTGTACTTACAAACAGACTGAAACAAAACTTGCTAGCGCACCGTTGTCCCTAAATAATGGCTACGGATCATCAAGTGGCTCTACAGAGTGAAAATTCTTATTGAAGACACGTCAGATGTTGGCCTACCTCCCCTCCAAAGAGGAAGTTAGCAGTATTGCCAGATTGAATGCTACGCCACCAGTCTCATCACTTTATTTATACACCTCGTAGATTTTTTCCAACGAACCCCACATATTAAGAATCTAGAGATCTATTATATATTTCCACCAAACTAACGCTCTTACAGTTAACAATGATTTTCGATATTTTGTACATTAAATATTCATCAACATCATATCTAAAAACCACACTTATGATATAAAAAGGTATTTACCAAACGTCAAGCTATTAGGGGATATACTAATGTTATGGGTTTTACTTAAATAACATGAAAGTATACATAAATCATCCATAATGTTGGTAACGTAGAAAATAACATTAATTATTTCTATATCAGATATATTTCGTCTTGTGTTATTAAGCTGATACTACCGTAAATGCGATATCTTTAGCTTTTGTATAAAATATATGCCGATGTTTTGTTAAAGGTTATTTTTATTATCGTATGTATTACATAAACCAGATTTGATATAGTTTCGTATTTTTATTAGAAAATCAATAATGTAACTGATATAAAATCAATAAGCGTTCGACAAGTATATATGTATTCACTTAGTGTGGACAACAGTGCACGTGGAGGATTAGATGGAGTGAATCAATTTATCAAAATTTCTACTGAATAAATTTGAAAAGAAGCGAAAATGGAAAATAGGCTTTATTATTGGGTGTATGGATAAAATGTGTTTGTGCAAAAAAAGTAATTCGTGTTTTTATAATAGCCAGGATTTTTTTGCTTTTTTTTATTCCCATCTGTATACATACAATCTGTCTGAAAGAAGAACAATAAATATTATGATTAGAAAACTGAAAGAACAATCCTAGTAGTTCCTAGTAGGAACTTCCAATTAGATTTTACTTTGCCATCTTATCAAAGGGTAATTTTACTACAACATGGGAGTCAAATCAATTATTTTATTGAAATCTTTGGCGTGAAACACTAAACTCAAATAGACTAAACACCAAAACACTTGTTTTTAACGCGCGTTTCGGTAATAATTTTAGTAATTATTCAATCTCTAAATGATTTAAAAACAAGTAATTTGGTGTTTAGTGATAAAGTTTTTTGAGTGTATGATAGTTAATGCTAGCGGTGGTTTGTGGGAGAAAAAACAGGTGGGGCACGTTTAACCAAATTTTGAAATGGGGATACGAAAACGCGTCGCAACCAAAAATTTGACATTTCTTAGTATCATACACACACTTTGCTGTGTATAAATACGAGTGTAAATGACAGACATCAAATTTTCAAATAGGCACCTAGATAATAAAATTTTACTAAACTCACCATAGGACCACGACCATTAAATCTGTTTGTAGTTGGAGTCTATCCTCCTAAATTTCTGAGCAACGAAGTGGTCGATGACTTGATCATTAAAATTTGAAATTGACTTGAATAGATAGCATTGCTAACGCGCACAGTCGTTCTTGGCCCATAGTGTTTCTTAGAAATGTTTTGATTCGTTTGAGGGTAGAGAAATATCTTTCGCTTTCCACAGTCGTCATAGGGGCGGTACACAAAACAGTGTAGATTCACTAAATGTTGATGTTAACTTGCTTTGGATAAACATTTGTAACAGCGGCACAGCCCCACTGTGTTTCATAAAATCTTGGCGATTTATAAAAGCCGGCTCGATATTCACCAAATTTTTCGGTTTCAAATACATTTGCGACAGTTAGGTATACGTCGAACCTAAAACGTTCATGAACCTATATGGTTAAGGTATCACAGATTTCCCTGCATATCCTGATATTCGGATTGGGGTCCTCCTTGTTAGTAAATTTCCGTTTCTTTCTGCGATTCTCCATGATCGTTCATATATATCTACATGTCCAATAATTTAGATAAGTAATATTTAATATAAAAAATTTTCAATTTTCTGCCCATCATTGATCATATTCAATTAGAACCGTTGCAACTTCTTGCAATGTACATATACATAAGTAACATTTGGATCACTTTAAAATGTGAAGATTTCATTGGTTTTAATGATAGTAATTGTGGCTCCCATTGATAATTACTCCATTACTGTCATTATAATAAATAATATAACTAGTGTTATCTTTCAATTTTTCTGAAAGCTTATCATTTCTGCATATATATATATATATATATATATATATATATATATATATATATATATATATATATATATATATATATATATATATATATATATATTTAAATATCAAACTATTTTCCCGGAGATTCAAACGCAAATTTCCTTTTAATATTAAAATCAAATATCTTGGGACCATTTTTTCAAACATTGTTGACAAAATGGCAACTACAAACCAGTGAATGTTTTGAGGGTTCTGATCTAGTCGCCTAGAAATTACGCAATCATTTTTATATGTCCATGCCATCTTATAAATATTAATATTACGTCACAAGATTTAACCCTTTTTCTCGCTCAGTTTAATCGACAGGAAATCTACCTAAGGAAATCTATCTAAAAAATCTACAAATTTTTTTGTTCACTGTAATGTTTACAGTCTGGCACAAAACAAATGACCATTTTCAACTAAAACAGAAACACCAAAATGGTCAATAAAATTTATGAGATTTTCACTGAAACTTGATTTGATTTTGACTGACACTGAAATTGACACTCATAAAGGGCAAAGTAACATAACCTTAAATTTACTTCCGCACAAGAAACGGTCCGAATAAAAACGTTTTACGAGCAATTCAAATATGTTAAATGTAAAATGTACTTTGAGGATTACGAAACTGTGAGAGAAATTGCTTATTAAACTTGTAAAGCGAAGAAAATGACTAACAAAAATTCTCGCGGCAGCGTTGGGTTACTAGCGAAACGATGCATTTCTGTCTTTGTTTTTCGCACGCGATAGTAAAGAAAACATTAGCGGCACAAACTTGTCTGTGCCCAAAGCACGTGTTGTTTAATCGGTGCGCTTTGGCAACCCTTGACCTATTTCGTTACCGCGAATGACATTATGGATGTTAGACTATAGAAGTCGCAGGAAGCGTGATCATAGACAGAACAGAGAATAAATTAATATAAAATCTGAAATTGTTTTTTCCACTTCATTTTTTAATTTTTAGGCAGGGCACGTGCCCACGTGCCCTTATGGACCACCAGCCACTGGTTAATGCTAAAACAGTTTGATCTAAATCTAACGTCTAGGTCGTTTAGTTTAATTTTTTTCAGTCGATGCTGCTTAGGGGCTATCAATAAACCACGTACGCATTTTCCATACATTTTTAATATCCCCCCCTCCATCACCATATAGAAATTTAGTTCGTCCTCCCCCGTTCTGCTTGTCTTATGTTACGCAATTTTTTAAACAAATAAAATGTTTAAAATAGCAGAATGATAAAAGATAAATAACAACAGCTTTTCAAGTTATTAAATTTGCTTAAACTTTTATTCAGTAATAAAATTAATAAAACATAAAATAAATAAAAAATAACAGACGTCAACAAATTTAATTTTTTTTGAGGTAACATTGATGAAAATAGGTGTAAATGAAGTATTTTGTAGTCCTAAATCCGAAAATGATAAGCTAATTACATTACGACGTCTTTTTTTTTTGTTCCAGGGGGTCAGTGGTGGGGAAAAAAGGAGGCGACATATCTTTGCAATCTAATATTTATGTAATATAAACATGCAAAACGTTATTATCTCTTTTATAAATAACAGCATTATCTCTTTTTAAAAACCAGCAGTAGTCGCCCAACGTAGATGGGTTCTAGATTCCTTGGTATCCTTTTTCTAAAGTCCTGATGTCCTGGTGAAACCTCTCTCCTTGTTCGTCGCTTACTGCACCCAAATTTTCTGGAAGAAGTCCAAATGGGAGTGTAAAAAATGCATTTTTAAGGACATGGGACACCCTTTTATTTCATAGGCTTTCATGAGTTTATCTACGAGGTTTTTATAGTTTTCATTTTTCTTGTTACTCAAAGATCCTTTCACAACACTTACAAAACACTTCCAAGGGGCCAATTCCTTTTCTTTCAATTTTTCTTGAAGACGGAAATTATCTAGAAGTTTCCTTATTTGAGGTCCAAAAAATATGCCTACTTTTGGTTTTGCACTTAATTGAGGAAATATTTCTATAGGTAAATATTCTTTTAGGTACTTGAAATCATTACCTTCTTTGTCCATTGCTTTGATAAAGTTTGGTTTAGTTTTTCATTAGTCCAAGCTTAATATGGAGAGGCGGAAGAAGCACTTTTTTTTTGGTTAACAAGGGGGGGGGGGTATATTTAATGTTTGAAGTATAATTAATAATCAAACTTCCGTATTGTCAGTCCATGTGGGACTACATTATTGATTTGGGACTTCATTATTAAACCAATTATTGATTAATCCAATCACGGGAATCGAATCAGTTAGTTGTATGGCATCTATGAGCTAATGAATCATGATCTTGGAACGTGTATAAAAGCTTTTTGTTGTGTCGAATTACGATACTCATGGGTTTCACTCGATTGTCCGTGCGTCAAGGTGTGTATGTTGTAGCTGTTTTATATGCAGTTGGGCACTTTTTTTTAGGTAAATTATTTTCCATAGTGCACACATTTTATCTTGGAGGTCAGTTTGAATAGTTGGGCAATAATAATCATAAGACATATGAAGAAACTCGCCACCAAGGTGCCCTACAGGTTGAGATTGTCTCAAAAGAAACGGTCATTAAGACTGACGTGGTTCAAAGCCTGACGGGATATGATTGATTGTGGAATATTCCTTAAACCGACTAGTAGTGCGAAGATAGGTAACAAAAGGCTGATCGAGAGGAAGGGGTACTCGAGCGCTAGACTGATAGTTGCTGCTACTCTGCTAAAGCCGGCGCTACGCATTGGTCCACATGGCCAGGCCAACGTTGCATTAAACGTGCCAACTTTACCATCCACATATTGGCCAAGTGATGCTGGCCATATCGTATGGCCAATGTGTAGCGCCGGCTTAAGATAAGTTCCGAGCGGCATGAGTTGTTAATGTAATGTTCGATATAAATAACAATGTAATATAATGTCATTGTCATGTTCGATATAAATATTAAAACAAATATTAAATCTGTGTTACGTGACAGAGATAATCTGGTGTTGGCTTTTAATCTTTCTTCTATTTCTATTTCTTTCTTTCCATTTTCTGCTATAGCTATTCCTAAGTATTTAAATTGTTTAACTTGTTCCGGCTCTGTGTTTTCTAATCTAGTTCCTATGTTCTTGTGTTTTGTCGATACCACCATTATTTTTGTTTTACTGCGGTTTATTGCCAGTTGACTTTTGTCCAGCTCCTCGTACCATACATTTAAGTTATACTGTAGGTCTTTTTCTCCCACGAGAACACATTTTGATGACAGATTTAGGGGAAATTTTAGTAATTGGTGACAAATGATACGTCCTTTAAATAATTCAACTTAAAAATGAAAGTTTATATTAATCACTTGCTACGTCGGTTACAGGATTAAATGAAGGCTGTGTGTAAAGGGCGCACTGTTGGTGACATTTCGCTGCGTCTTTCTTCCAATCATCCAATAAATATCTTTAAATCATAGGTCAATTTGTTTCCTTTCCATGAATATCTGTTTTTTTTCATATTAATCTCCTCTCAAGATGTATATCTAAATATTTAGTGTCGTTGACTTGGGTTAGCTCACAATTGCACATGTGACTTTTCTTAGTGTAAAAGTTATTTGTATATACTTCCCCGTAATTTATTTTATATACACTCAGTAAAAAAGTCTCTGAACACTTGTAGTGAAATTGAAACAAACCTCTTTATTGGGAGAACTAAACGGCAAATGTTAAAATTGATTAAAAATTCAATTTCGTGTAACGATAAACTTGTATATATATATATATATATATATATATATATATATATATATATATATATATATATATATATATTGATATTGAATAAATGATTTTTTTGTTACGTCTGGGGGTTTATAGTCCATTTCTGTAAAATTTCTTACCTAAGGTGCTGTTTATTTTAAATCCTTTACTTTTTAATTCCATTCCAATATGTTCCCACAAATTCTCGATAGGGTTCAAATCTGGCGATTGGGATGGTGTCCAGAGCTGTCCGGCTCCTGTCGGTACATTGTACAGCAGTAATTCCTGTGTTTTCCCTAAGCCATATGCTTAGGGTCGTTATCTTGTTGAAAATGGAAAGTGTTTTCTACACCCAATTTAATTGCACTCTCTTTTAAATTATATTTTAGTCTATTGATGTATTGATTCATTATCTCGAAAATTATGTGCAAATTTTGAACTCCTCTAGCTCCCATGAAACCCCAAATGAGCACCCCGCAGTCTCCATGTTTGACCGTCGGTACAATATTTTTTAGTTTTAAACGTTTCTCTGGCTTGCGCCACACTTTTTTTCCTTCCATTCGAACTTAAGACATTAAATTTGCTTTCGTCGGAGAAGATAAAAGTCTACCAAAACCCCTTCAGCTTGCTTAAATGCTCTTAGCTAGCAAACTCGAGGCGTTTTTTCTTGTTCTGCTTGTTTACGTAGGGTTTCTTCCTAGGCGTGCGTGCAACCTTTGTTTTTTAATAATATTACGGACTGTTTGAGGCGTTACTGATGCATGATAATCTTAATTTTTCTGGCCGTCTAGAACGAGATCTATTGCTTTCTTATACCTTATATGTTTCCAATTTGTCGAAATGATTTGCGTTCTAGATGCATTCTAATAAGCACTTCCCTAGTGCCGCATGGAATTTCCATATTGAAGTCTAATATTAAACTGATTGAGTAAATCATGAATTGTATTTAAATAAAACTGTGAAATATTAACAAAGAATTAAGCGGTAGAGGTGTATTTTCGTAAACAAAAGTGTTAATGTTATTGTGTTTCCACCTATTCAGAAATTTTGTTGGCCTCTGCTTTAGTAAATACATCATTAAAATGGAAATGAATAGTCCTTGAATTTAACAATTTTCCAATATTTAAAAGTCTTTAAATATTATATGGGGTTAACAACAATAACATTTTTCATATCTTATGACTTATAACAAATAATTTGCAGCCCATTTTTTTACCAAACCAGTAAGTGTTCGGAGACTGTTTTACTGAGTATATCTCTTAGATATCAACTAAATATTCGATAAAGTTTAGTACGAACGCTTTATTTATAAGATCAAAAAGGATCTGCCAGATCAGTATTATCTTCTAATACAATCCTACTTAACTGATAGATACAAGACGAATGAACCGAAATAAAGTTTATTTCATTTGGTATACCTCAAGGAAGTATACTGGTGCCAATACTGTACATATTATATACAGCTGATTTACCTGCAACAAAGAAATATATATAGCCACGTTCGCCGTGTATAACAGCGCCGTGTTCATCAACGATTCAGTTAAATCATATTAGTCAAATCCTAATTCTACATTAAGAGATACACTCAGTAAAAAAGTCTCCGAACACTTACTGGCTTGGTGGAAAAATGTGCTGCAAATTATTTATTATAAGTCATAAGATATGAAAATTTTTATTGTTGTTAACTTATGCAATTATTTGTCGAACCCTGAGGGCATTTTATGGATATATTTTTTTTTCATTTTAAATCAACAAGAGTTGCATACGTCTTAAATTTCTGGTGGTGTTGGTATAATCGATAAATATATAAGAAGAGATATCAAGTTATCCCATTCATTTTTATACATAATACAATGGCTAAATTCGGATATTACGAGTTTCTTAGATATATCTGTTACATAAGACGTATTGTAATAAAGAATAGTATTTTAATAACAAAAACTGATTACAAATTTGTATAAAAAATTTCGCGAACCAATACAGAGTTCAGCACCATGCTATAACTACAACAATTTATATTTGTGTAGAAGCTTCGCTTTTTATTACTTTGTTACTAGTTTACTGACATCGACTTCTTGGACGGTTCAAAGTTATGACTATATATATGTTAATGAAATTTCTAGAATACTTTATCTTTCTCTAGAATATTCGTTTAACTTTCAGAATATCTTATACTTGTTTTGTTACTTCTTATATAAGCTATTTTTTAGGTGTTTCCATGGCACCTCTAATCCCCCACTTTCTTGTTACTTTTCTTCTGTTGAAAGTCTTCTTTTTCTTTTTGCTGGAAATGCAGAGATGCACAGAAACTTTTATGCTTTTGAAGCAATTAACCTTAAGAATACTTTCAAGTGGTTTGTAAGATTTCGTATTGACAGGGAAAGCTATAAAGACTATGGCCAACTCCATCGATAAAACTTCTAAAAAAAAGGTCCATCTGAATTTTAGTTCTATCCATATACCTTTCTTTCGTACATTATAGTATGTACACTGGTATACAAAAGCAAGATAATAGACAATTTTTTGCCTAAAAAACTATCGTAATGCTTGACCATCCCCGATTTTCCCTTGAAAGAAACAAGCGACATTAACCTTTAGGGTGTGCAGCTTGAGATGTACTGAAAATACTCTGATTTTTTTACGGATATCTGTATCTTAAGGCAATAATCCAATCTGTGTTATTCATCTTTCACCTTTTCCATTCATTGGCAGATGGAGCTCTAAATTGTAAACCAGATCGAAAAGGTTCAGTTTTTTTCTGTTAAGATACGGAATACATATACGAAATAGACATATATCTACCTTGTCGATAGATGGTTTCAAACCATATGTGATGTATGGTATACCACATGATGTTTGATAGTATACCGCAGTAACACTTTTAATAACTCTTTGATTATTTTAAAATTTCCTCGCTTAATCGGAATTCAAGACGACAAATGACAAGAGTTTAAAGAACTTATTTTATATTCTATTATTATTGGATATATATATATATATATATATATATATATATATATATATATATATATATATATATATATATATATATATATATATATATATATATATATATATATACATCACAATATTTCAATTTTATTGATATATTTTGCTGAGAAAATTCCTTGTTATTGTAGGTCTGAGAAGACGGGCCCTAGGTCTGTTCAAAACTTCTTCAACAACAGCCCTCCTGCACAAAATAGCGAAACACTGTTCGGAAGCTGACAGGATATCAAAAAAAGTACAAGAATTAGAAAATATCGACCCAAATAGAAGATCCAGTAGTAGTAGTGACAGTGTTACGAAGCCTACACTTAAGAAAAATTTATCATTTCCTACTAGTCCACTACCTAGATATTTATGGATAAGGTAAGTTGGATACAAGTAATTTTTGATAGTGTTAGTGATAGTGATATTTTTTGATTGTATCTTGAACAAAACCGAGCAATTTTGACTGTATGGTAGTGTTTTCAACTTTTCTATTGGAACCTTCGGCATGAAAGACTAAACTTGAAGAGATTTACCAATAAAACCAAAATCACTTTATTTGACTCCTCAACGCGCGTTTCGCTAACTATGTTAGCATCATCAGGAGCTATTTAATCATCTCCTGATGATTTTTTTGTATAAAAGACAGGTTTGGACGATACCTCTCATTTTCCATCTGATGCAAATTATTTTACTGGGAAAATATAACCTCGAGCAAGTAATGTAGGCAGTTCGCTCAAGAATATTTTTATTTTGAACTTTCCGTTATGTGATGTCGGTTTTTGTTACCTATTATTTATTATTTTGTATTAATTTTGTACTAAAAATATTTATAGTTTAGTAATTTGTTTAAGATTAATGGTGAATAAACCCTACTGTTTTTTTTTGCTTAACTATATTTTGGCAGTGCTATAGTAACCTTCTCAATACTTTCAGTGGAGGTAACATTGGAAATATACAATTTAATTATTCGGTTTTTTATGAGAAACTTCAGATGTTTCACAGTCAAAGCTCCTTATTCACGGTTCCGTTATTCGTATTTTCAGTAGTCGCGGATTATAAAATTGTGACCACTTTTTGTATTCGTGGCTGAAAATTTCTTTATTTGCAGGTCCAAAACTAATGATACATATTATATTTTTAGAATAATAAGTATTTTCTTACCAGTTACCTTTCAAAACAAACAAGTATCAAAATATTTATATACAAATAAGTTTTATTGCCGCTTGGCCGAAAGTTCTTTGATAAATAAGTCGCAGTCGCGGTACGTGCCACCGGGTTACGCGTGACGCTATGACTTTTGATAAAAGCCGCTTTCGCATGATCGGTGCAGAATTTTTTGTTTTATTGCTTCCGCTGGTCATAGTGCTCCTTTTGCTTTGTTCGCGATTTAGAATGTCGAGAAAAAGCAAAGGAACATACATGGAGAAAAGTCGTATTGCCGCTTAAATTAAAAAAAGAAATGCTTGACCGGTTACGGCTTATTAAGTCGTTGCATCCATATCACGTTTTTTTTTAATGTCAATGAGTCAACTGTACGATCTTTCAAGAAATTAAAAGACAAAATAAGAAATTATATAACTTCAACCTCACTATCAGTAAACATTGTTCATGATCCAGCAATTGAAAAAATGAAAGCTGCATTAACATTATTGATTGAAGACTGTTACCAGAAGAGAGAGCCTGTAAGTGGTGCTATAATCAGTGAGGTGATGAACATACGGATAGAGGATTTCAAGCATCGGAAGGTTAGTTTAATAAGTTCAAGGTGCGACAATCACTGCATAACATCAAAATTGTTGGAGAAGCTACATCTACAGATACTTCAGCAACAATAGCATATCAAGAAGAATTTTCAAAGTTAATTGCTCTTGGTGGATACAAACCTGAACAAGTGTTTAATGCAAACGAAACTGCCCTGTTTTGAAATGAATGACTAAACAAAACTTTTATATCCAAAAGTGAAAAGTCCGCCTTTGGTTTCAAGGCAGCAAAAAATAGAGTTACACTGCTGCCCTGTTCTAATGCACCAGGAGATTGTTTAATTAGGCCACCTATGCTTTACAGATTGCCAAATCATCGTGCTGTGAGAAATCAAAACAAGTACAACCTACCAGTGTTTTGGCGTTCAAACAAGAAAGTGTGGGTTACAAGTGTTATTTTCTGTGACTGTTTCCGGGATTGTTTTGTTCCGGAAGCTGAAACTTATTTAAAGAAAAATAATTTAGACCTCAAGGCAGTTATAGTTTTGGACAATGCTCCAGGTCACCCTCGTGAGCTTGAAGCTATGTATTCAAATATAAAGGTGATATTTTCACTTCCTAACCCAACGGCTTTACTCCAACCTAAGGACCAAGAAATAATCCAGCTCTTTAAGCTCTATTACATTAGATAAACCTTTAAAATCATACTGGACACTATGGTATGTGATCCTGATATGAATGTTATGCAATGCTGGAAACTTTTTGCCATAGGAAAGTGTATAGTCCCATAGTGGAAACTTTTTGCCATAGGAACTTTTATCTGTGGTGGGCTTCCACGTGCCTTCGAGGTGTATCAGATCCTGCCCCACCTTTCATTTACCCTATGCTAGAACCAACTTCATGGTCAGGACACTTCTGTTTCAGGCCATGAAGCTCTTCAATGATCTGTGCTGCGATGTTGACATTAATAACGTATCTGCAGATCGGTTCACGAGGTTTGTCGCCTTGAGGCTGTTGCAATAATCGATAATAAATTGTAGGGATCGTTGTTGTAGCTTTATTTAAGTCTGTTATATACGCATTGATTTTGTCTTGATTTTCTTTTTTTTTTGTTGCTTTTTTTTTTATAAATTGTCTCAAATGGATTTATTCTGTCAAACAATAAGGTTATTATTATTATTATTATCTAAGTCTGTTATTATATAAGCATTGTTTTTGACTTGATTTTCTTTTTTATCTTTGTTATTTTTTTTTTGCGAATTGTCTCATAAATGGATTTATTCTGTCAGACAATAAAGATTATTATTATTATTATTATTATAAAAGAATCATTGCTGAGCTGAAGCCATACTCATTGAAATTATGCTGGAAAAAACTGTGGCCTGATCTAGTTATCGGTAATGATGAAGAATCCGTGCAAATTCAAACAGTAACTGAAAACATTGCTCAAGTTGCGAATGGCATAGGACAAGATGGTTTTGAACAGATAGAATCAAGTGTAATTCAAGAATTGCTCGAATCGTAAGCTGAAGATTTGACTGAAGCCGACTTGGACTGAGCTGAGGAAATGAGCTTTATGATTTTATCATAAAAATTGATGCGTCTATGGAAAGAAGTCTTGTTTTTAAAAGGCAACTGTTAATGCTACAACCGAATATCAATCCGAATTGGCAGACCTTTTAAACGTGGCAAACAAGAACAAATTACTAAATTCTTTACACCATTGCCTAAGCCTGATAACAATTATTAACATTGTTAAAAAATCTGTTATTAAATTGTTTTTATTATATATATTTTTTTATTTTGTAACTTTGGAACATATCCCCTCTAATCCCATATAAATTTCCATTCCGTATTCACGGTTTCTGCATTCGCGCCATATTTGCGAAACGTATTCCCCTCGAATAAGGAGCTTTGACTGTATTTATAGGAGGATGGTTGACGAATTCCTTCTTCAAATAAGAATCTGGTCTATTTTAAATTCGAAAAGGAATCTTATCAATATGTAGCAGGTGTGTATCAATAGTCGTGATAGTGAGTCGTGTGTATCATGGTACTTAATAATTGAAGAACATTTTTTGCAGAGATATTACCAAATTTTCACCAAGAATTAGATTTGTAACAAATCTCAACTCTTTGGATGGTTATTATAATAACAGCAAATTTGGCGTTAATTGATACATATCCGGAAATGGTTTTCGAAAGATTTATGATGTTGTGTAAGGCATGTGTTTATTACTCAAACTCAAACAAACACTAGATCATTACCATACTTGTTTGGGACTTTGAAGAAGTTCTTTTTGTTAATTTTAATACCATGTAGGCAAACCATCATAAGCCAATATTAATGTATGTGACGCCAAAAATGCAAAAAGGCGAAGAAAACAGCAGAATAGCGCTCCAGTAGCATTTCAAATTTCAATTTAATCATCTACAAGGCTGGTATTTATTTTTTAAATTGAATGAATTTATAAGGCATGCTACTGCGACAGACCGCGAAAATGTAATCAGTGATGCGTGTGATAAACTGTCAGGACAAGAAAAGCATTTTTTTAATATCCCAGATGTTTCTTTTTCTGTTAGGAAAATCATTCGTGAATTATGCTGGTGGTTAAACATATTGATAATACATCTCTCAGTTAGATTTCTTTAGACATAGAACGTGATTTCTGGAGAGCGACAATTCTGAGCTATTTGTTTAGATATCCTTCTTATAGAAACTGACTTCTATTTAGAAAAAGTCAAATAAAATTTAATAAACCCTCACGCATATTTTCGTTGGGGGCAATATTAAATTTTAGTTTTCTGATACGTGACTATGAGTAAAAAGTTTTCTGCTACTTGATCAAGAATTTTACTAACTTATTTGATTTTCACAAATAAAATGACAATTAACAAGAATTATTTCTTTTCTATTATTATACTGTGTAATACTTAATCAATTTCTTATGATATGTAGTTATAATTGAAAAAGAGTTGCGGGAATGGAAAATAATATTAATTAATAAAGCAATTGGTTCAAATGACTGTGATTTTTTATGATATATTACAGCCCAATCAACATAGCTTGACCTCTGAGGTTTGGATGCACAGTAGCCTAACGCCCGAGAGCTCATTCCAAGCAGTGCATTCGCGGTGTTAACGTCGTTTAAATACACTCCGCTCGGAAAATTTAAAACTTGTGATATTTTGTGTTATTAAAAGTTGTCAATTTTAAAATCTCGTTTACAACTACAGTAAAAACAAAGTATTAAGTAGACAAAGTCGTGAGATAATAAGCAACTTATTGAATTTTATTCAAGCAGTAGCTCACTATTCCTCTCAAAAAGGTAAGTTTTTCAACGTCTAATTTTCGTAATGAATTAACTATTATGTTCCTGATATACATATATATATATATATATATATATATATATATATATATATATATATATATATATATATCAATATAAAATTCCGAGCGATGGCTATAGATAGATTTTGATATTAGAATTTTATTTGTAGGTTCAAGAACGAGTTGGGGCAGCAACGGGCGTTTCCATTAGAAATATTCGACGAATTAAAAGTGAAGCGAAAGAAGTTGAATCGGGTCATGTAACAAAATTTTCAGCTCCCAATAAAAAACGAGTTAAGAAAAAAAATCTTGACGATGGAGATTTGGCAATTTTGCGAAGACCGACGAAGACCGAATCACCACATAACAGAAAAGACGGTCTCTCCATTAAAGACAGTTCATAAACAATTTGTAGATGATATTGTCTACAAAGGCTGTTCAGAATCTTTGCGTAAAGAAATTTACAAGATTGGTTTTCAATGGAGAAAATTTAGGAATAATCGACGGTTATTAATGGAACGTCAGCCCATCAGACTGCTTAGAATTGAATTTCTTAGAAGAATGCGTCAGCACCGGGAAGAAGCTCACCCTATAATATATATGGATGAGACGTACATTCACTCATCACACACTCACGAAAACGCATGGAGCGGTGAAACTTTAGAAGGCTTACGAAAACCAATAGGAAAGGGACTGCGTCTGATCATAGTACATGTAGGTCGTGAAAATTGGTTTGTTCCTAATGCCTATATTAGGTGGAAATCAAGCAGCACAAGTGGCGACTACTATCATGATATCAATTACGACAATTTCAAAAAGTGGGTTTCGGGCAAACTTATTCCGAATTTGCAATCGAAAAGTGGTGGTAATCGATAATGCCCCATACCATAACAACCAATTGGAAAATGTACCAACGTCATTGCCAAGAAAAGCGGAATTGTAAGAATGGTTATAGTTTAGAGGTATACCTTTTGACAATAAGAAGCTAAAACCCATAAACCAAGGTATAAGAGATATGAAATACACGAAATTTTTAATGCAAAAGGTCACAGCGTATCCAGATCTGAATCTCATGGAGTTCGTCAGAAAAAATATGAATTTTATTTTTAATTAGGTGATTAAAAATTGTCATGATTTTTTTGAGAAATTCTCAGCCGACAAATGGAAATCTCTGTGTGAGTGATCAAAACGGTGGGAGCAATAGTACATTTTGAAGGAACCAACAATAGATGCGGTTGTGAACGTTGTGTTGCGTAACTGAAACGTTATTGCGAAAAATTGTTGCATGGATTGTACATTCGAGGAACTCTCCGTTCTCTGTCTCTGACACTTTGACTCTTTCTTTTCCGCATTTCAGAGGCCAAGGTTGGTTGACCTGTAGAGAGTTAAAAAAAAATGTGAACATTTTAACTAAATTCTGAACTGAAAATTAAATTTTATGTCAATTTCATACAGCAAGAAGCCTAAAATGTCGTTCGTCACGACCTTGAATACTTCCAAAATCACTAGAATCTTGTACTCGTACATAACTTTGACTCTCAAATTATTTTGTCCACGTTGTCACAATTGTAGAACCAGCAATGTCTGTCCAATTATTTATTTATTTCCACTAAAAACTTAAACATTCTTCTTTCATATCAATGGTTCGAACCAATGGCACGAACTGGAAAAATATCTTACAATATAATGAAAACTGTTTAATTTCCCACGTGTAATTTCATTTAAAATTTTGAAACGAAACAGGAAATTTTAATACTAAAAATCGATTATCGATGAACAAAAATCGAGATATAAGAAACCATTTTCATTCATAATCGGTACGCCAGGAAATAGAACGGAAAAAGTGGAATGACGACACGTTTTATGTCATTTATATTTTATGACGTCAGTTTTATCTTTATCGTTTTTTTCTCCCAAAGGTTATTGTTTCGAAACAAAAATTAAACTTTTTTCATGCGACCTTTCTGCTCATTCAGTTACCTGAATTTTCTCGAATAAAGCTGGAGCTGGAAGTTTTTATTTCTGTAACCGTAAACGATAAAGCATGTCTTGTTTCTGGGTTGTGTTAATTTTGGTTTTTTTTATATTCTCTTAAATGGCTTTCTTTATAACTTGTTTTGGTAAATGAATTTAGTAGGAAGATATTGCATACCCGTTGTAATTGACTAGATATTGACGTACTGATACAAGGTTGGGAACTTTATATACAGGCTGTCCCAATAGTGCGATAACCACGATCTTGATAATGGTTGGAAATAGAGAAAAAGTTTAAATATAAGAGTTGTACAGCTAAATAGGTTGCATAATTTAAAATCTATTTTATTTATACAGGGTATCTCACAAAACCGTAGTGGGGTATAGTTTTGTTTTTTCTTATCGAACATCCTATATTTTGAAAACGTAAAATTAAATTCGTAAACGTAAAATAACAGTAAATTCAAATGACAAATATTGTTCTAGTTTAGCTTTTAAATAGTTTTTATATGATACAGGAAAAAAGAGTACAGTTATTTCATGATTAAATAGGAAAAAATATTTTTATGATCTATTATTTTGACTATCGAAAAGAAATGTGAATATCCAATTACAACTTAAAGGACGCAGAACGCCTAGACGTCCTAGACAAT
This sequence comes from Cosmopolites sordidus, assembly GCA_031761425.1. Classification (NCBI taxonomy): domain Eukaryota; kingdom Metazoa; phylum Arthropoda; class Insecta; order Coleoptera; family Curculionidae; genus Cosmopolites; species Cosmopolites sordidus. The sequence goes on along the minus strand of JARFXV010000063.1, from coordinate 182,292 downwards.
CATGGCGGGCGTAGAAACGAATGAACCAAACGGTCAATTATTTGGACTTTGTAGTACGAAAATGATTTTTTCTATAGAAAAATTGATAAACATGAACTAAGTTGTGGGCACAAGTGATCAAAACTCTTTTTTAGCAAGCAGAATTTATGTGCAAAGATTCCCTAATGCCGAACGTAATCCTAATGCATTAGCGTTTATACAACTGAAAGAACGCTTTGAAAGAAATGGATGTGTTGATTACGAAAAAACTTGCAAAGACAGAAAAGAACTATGAGTGAGGAAAACGAATATTTAGTTCTTGAAGCTGTAATTAAAAATCTCTATATTTCATGCAGGCAGATAGAAAATTAAGTAAAAAATCCACAGCGAACAGAATAACTAGCGAATATAAATTTCATCCGTATCATATACAATTGGTTCAAGAACTAAATCAAAATGATTTCGATCAAAGACATGAATTTTGTAACTGGGCAATAGTAAAAAATAGAGAAGAACCTAATTTTTTTTAAATATATTTTATTCACGAATGATGCAACTTTCCACAAAAATGGGTATGTCAACCGACTATTACAGCAGTGAAATTCCAAAATTCATTATCCCTTTAGCTCATCAGCATAGATGGTCTCTTAATGTGTGGGCTGGTTTTATCGGAGATCGCCTCTTAGGGCCATATTTTTTTGGAAATTCAGTTAATGGTGATAGTTTTTTCAATTTTTAGCAAAATAATTTTGAAGAGTGGATTGAACAATTGCCTTTAACTGTAGCGAGACGAGTGTGGTTATAGACGGCGCCCCTCCACATTTTAGCAGGCAGGTGAAAAAGTATTTGGACACGAATTTTAAAAATAAATGGATTGATAGGGGAGGTCCTGTATCGCTACCAGCCAGAGAAGAACACCTTTATCAAATGCCACCCGCCACAATAGAGGACATGCAAATTAGAATAAGAAATGTGCTTATGAATATTAATGAGGCTCATTACAGTCAACAGTCCTTTACTTCATAGGCTTAGAGTTTGTATTGCACAAAATGGTATACATATTGAACATTTAATTAAATGATTGCAAATGATGTAATGATTGACTAAATATTTATAATGTTTTGTTTACAATTAACAATAAGTTTTGTTACTCTATAATAATTCCTTTCTAATCAAATATTAAAACATGTGATGACCTAAATTCTTAATATAATCATGACTTATAATGAATTTATATGACTTATCATGAACTTATTGACAGCATAAAGCCTAAGGTGAATTCAATTAAAAACGAAATATTAAAAACAAAAATTTAAAAATCTCGTGTTTTAACAAGAATACAATGTGTTCTATTGTTGGTTATTTAATAAGAATAAAATAATTTTGTCTTAGGACTATTGTAAAATGAAAAATATTAAACATTCCATTTAAAAAATTGAGATATGATGTTTTGATTTGTTTTCATTTATCTCATTTATCATGGACACCCTGTATAACATAGACCAATTTTGTTTACACTAAAAGTTATGTTATAGTTTCACTAATACCAAAAATGATAATTCTATATCAAAAAATAAATGATATATGATACTACAAAATACAGTCTGCAACTCCGATATTTTTTACAAAATGGCGGATATCGGCAAAATCATTGGGTTTAGGTGTAGGATGTTTCACGAAATATGTTTAGAATCAATAGCAGAATACAAAAATGGATGATTATATAGGGTGATAGGTAAGAAAAAACAAAACTATACCCGTCATGGTTTTGTGAGACACCCTGTATAAATAAAATAAATTTTAAACTATTCAACCTGTTTAGTTGTACAACTCTTATACTTAAACTTTTTCTTTATCTCCAGGCATTATTAGGATATCAAACGATATCGCATTATTGTCACACCCTATGTCATTTTGAAAGTAAATTATACTGCAGTTTATTTTTTACAAAGTTATTCAATCTTTTCAACTGTGGCTGGTTAGCTGAGAAGAAACTGAATATGGGTTTTAGAAAAAAATGCTAATTAAGCATAATTTAATATAATGTAAATATACAATATTGGATAATCGATTTCTACTGCGAACGTCCGCCGTAGGATGGCGCCAGGCGTATTGTGATTACCCCTGGTTTCCAATAAGAACGATATATACGATCTTTGGTTTTGATTCTTCTTTTTTTTTTAGCCGCTCACTGGTGTTTTATAAATAACATATTCCGACGCACTTCCGGCTTAACGGGTTTGTGAGTTTGTTTGATCAGCAGGGTTTGTAGGTTTTTAGGCCAAATGAACGACAAGATAACAGTTTTTTTTGAGAATGATGATGAAGATCGTGTTGTTGCTAATGGTGAACGCTGTAGGAATATGTTAACAGAATATCTTTGTATATAGATATAATATGGATCTTTCAACGAGATGATTCGAATTCACACATTTCGTCAGATAATCGATTTATTGTAAGAAAAGTTTCCTGGACTGATATTTCCCGAAATGGCAATGTCAATTGGCTACCAAGATCATGCGATCTCATTATTTTCGAAATTATTTTTAAAAGATTATGCCATTATTTGTTCTTCAAGATAAAATAAAAAATACGGAATTATCACTTCTAGTTATCATTGTTCCTCATTTTATAGTTCTGACACTCTATTGGACATCCTCTTACATATACTAAAGTATGGTTTTCCGTTAAAAAAAAATCTTACATGCATTTTATTTTATGAACGAAGAAAGTCGCGGAAGCTGAACGTCACCAGAACTAATTGAGAAAGAAATGCATATTTTAAAAATGGGTTAAAATACCATGAAAAAAAGTTCCTTTAAACTTTTTTCAATTAATTAAAAATTCTAATGAAATTTTATGAAGTGATTCCAATTTTCAAGGGCACTATCTCTATCTTTTTATTTTATGACATTAATTACTTTTGCATATTAATTTTTCTTAAATTTCTCGTCAGATAAGGAAAGGACATAAATTTAGTCTAAGCCCATGTGACACACTGTTTCATTCTAGATAGAGATAAAATTTAGAATTCAATTTTAATTGAAATTATATGTGTAACGAAAAGAAAATTTACCCAATTTGCAAATATCTGCTAAGAAGAATATTTCTACTCGGTCTTATAATTCCTGTTGAAAATCTAGGTCAGAGATCTGAGTTTGGGATCTGTCTATTAAATACGTTATGAAATATTTGGGATATTTTGAATTCCTCTGCTTCCCCCGTGTTGAAATTCGTTAGTTTTTGCCAGTCCAAGTTAATATTATTTCAATACCTATGACGCCTCCCTCAAGGAAAGAAAATATCATGGTTATTATATAGGAATTATAAAAAGTACAAGGAATGTAGAGTTACGTAATTGTTATTTGTCACTCAAAATTTAATTCTTTTCATTATTAAGTTTATGCGGATTACATGTGTTCGTATATAAACTATTATCTGAAACTCTAAATCAGTCATTTAGACTTTTAACATAATTGCTTCGCTAAAGATTATTTCATTAGAAATGGTAAAACATCATGAATCAATATAATTTATTCTGAGCAACGCGATCATCTAGAAACTTTAAACCAAGAGAAGTTATATGAAAATACAAGAAACATAATGCTTTTATTTATTCTAATCTATTCTCTTTTTTTTTCTTCTCTTTCTCTATATATACACATAACTTTCAACTCCCAATAGTGGACATCTTTCTTGTGCCTCTTCTCTTGTCTCTTGTCCCTCCTCTTTCTTCAACACTCTTTTTCTATATATCTTGGTGCATGACTAATCCGCCTCCGGCGTTATTGGTGGATCTGCAGTTCTTTTTCCTCTAAATTAACAATAATTTTGTCCATTTGTGTGAAGTATTAAAATACCCGGTCTATTTCATTCTTTTATGGTGATTTTTTCCAGTATATCCTCTATGCTTGCTTGCCCTCTAATTCATGTTATTGTTTTAAGAGACTATCTTTAAGATCAATTATTTTTTTTTTTTTATATTTTATTATAATATTATATTTTTGTATTCTAACTTAACTTTCGGAAATAGTAAATAGTTAGATAGTGATAATGTTAAAAATGGTCAAGGGAGTGTGATGTGGTGTAGCAACATGTGATTTTCTTGACATTTCAGTTGTGCCAAATTTGATTTCATCGGTATTCCAAAATTTCTTAATTTGAATCCATGATGATATTCTGGTTATTTGGTAACGAACTGACTTTGTTTGAAAAAAATTGTGGTAATTATATATATATATATATATATATATATATATATATATATATATATATATATATATATATATATATATATATATATATATATATATATATATATTCTCTAGTGGTATTGTAGCCACATGCCCTTTTGTTCCAAAAAAACAGGCGACCATTTGCATTCCAATTCCTGCTTCTTGTGCTAACAGCTGTTGTTGGGTTTGTCTCATTTTGATAGACCCATATAGTCGACTGCTGTTTACTTTTGGACTCATATGCATAGATCCAAGATTCGTCATCTGTGTAGATGTTATAGTTATGTAGATGACTTTTGTTGACGCACCCCGATTGTGTTTTTTACACGCGAGCCTTTTTTGAGCGACTGTCGAATTATGCGGAATCCAACGGTCCAAAACTTTTTTTACGGCATCGCCAAAAGTCGAAGTGAGTTGATCGATTGCACTGTTGTTGAGATAATCCACGTCGATAGCCGTAGTAAAGCATCGAATGAAAATTTTCACGAATTAATTCCATTTTTGGATTGAGATGGAATTTTTAAATCACTAAACAACACAAATAGCGTTTGTATGACAAAACATTCTGAGTACGTATACAATCAACAAGTCAACTTTTACGATGTATATCTCTGATGGCGCCTAGCAACACCATTGTTTCCAATTCCGGATACATAATTAGCAATCGTCGTATATATATATATATATATATATATATATATATATATATATATATATATATATATATATATATATATACATGAATCGCTGAATCGCTAATGTGGGAATTCGAAAAATTGTGTACAAAATTGGTCAGTGCAGGTGTTGGCATGGGTGTTGAATTTTGGGAATTAATAAGGCGTAGGAGTTTTTCTTTTTGGGTGTCTGTTTTTTGTTGGGCGATATGTTGGGTTTTCTGGCGATATGTTGGGCTTTTCTTGACATTCTAATATCAAAAAGGCCAGACCAAAGCTTCTCCTATTCAGTCTATCGTAAACCCACCCACACAAACCGTTATCTAAATGCGAACTCACATCATCATCCATCCCAATTAAATTCGGTAGTCAAAACTTTAGTCACGGGATCACTATAATTGTCGGATAAGGAGCATAGGCAAAGAGAACTTAATTCCCTAGAAACGGCACTAATTCAAAACGGCTATGACATGTGTCAAATAATAATAAAGTTCAGGCAACTGGTCATACCAACCAATTCACTAGAGAATTATCCCAAAACCCCAACGTTCTTCTGCCATATATCAAGGGAGTTACTGATAAAATTTGCCACGTATTCAGATCCCGTAATATCGAAACAATATTTACAACAGCAAGAAATATATCCGGTTTCCTTAGACCAGTGAAGGATAATACACCACAAGAGTCACATGGGGTCTATGAGATTTCTTGTTCTGGCTGCTCCCAATCATATATCGGCCAAACCAATAGACGTATCCAAAATCGCATATACGAGTATTCTCTCGCCATCCGAAAATCGTATCTCTCCTCGAATCTAGCAGAACGTCATATCCAAAGGTGTCATAAAATAGATTTCGTAAAGTCCAAAGTTATCGCATCTATATATTCCTACAAACCCCGCATAATTCGTGAAGCAATTGAGATCGAAAAACGGCCAAACTGCTTAAACAAGAGGGACGACGGCCTTATAGTTCCAAATACTATATTACCGCTTATTTCGAAATTGCCCATCCGAAACCCTTCCAGTCAAATGTCCACCTCCCGTCTCATCCCCATACCTCAACCGTGCGTCCCAACCACAAGTTCACCTATTAATGAAGAGGTCGCGCCGTCCACGTTTTTCTCTAGTTGTGAACTCTGGAGAGTAGGCAGATTGAGGCGTCGGAGTAAATCAATTAGATTCTCTTGAAAATGGTTTCAAAGTGGACGTTCAACGTTCGAAAAAGCCGAAACGTCGAGATTTTACAAATCTAAAACGTGGTTCTACCCGAGAACCTAGTAATTCTAATATATATATATATATATATATATATATATATATATATATATATATATATATATATATATATATATATATATATATATCTACTAATACTATAATACTAATAATATACTGGGGTTTCTATGAGGTGCCACGCGAGCACTTATGTATATAAAATTAACCGGTCACTAAACATGTCACATTCTTTAAAATGTGATACTGTATAATATATTTATTTATACTATATAATATATTTATTTCCGTTTGTTTCAGATTAGCCCTTTTTGACAAGCAACTATCAAAAATTATAGATTATTTAGTAAACAACGCCTCAAAATACTACGACAAGGATGCCTTGGTGGCTGATCCAGATTATGGAACCATTTTAAGTTCCCTTTTAGTAGGACCATGTGCATTAGACTACTCCCGAACAAAAAGTGTGGAACAATTTTGGACCGATCCCCCTGCAGATGAATTGGTAAGTTAAAGTGATAGTTTTTCAGATGAACAATATCATCGGTCATTTTTTATACGAATTCAATGTAAGCGTAATGTTATTTACTCTTATTATTAACGTATTTTAATATCTTGTTTAATATGTTGTATATTGAAATTTCAAAATTTGATAAATTATTAACATATTTTGTTCGTTTCAAGATGATTAAAAAAGAAAATCTAAGAAGAAATAAAAATATAATTTTTTAGGTGGGACACCAAAATAACACGCTTGTTTATTTATAAATATAAACAAAGACCACTTAGTAAACACATTAGTCTAATCCAGTTCTGTTTTCATTGTTAGTCAGTAAACTCATAAAAGTGAAACGTGCAATATCATTGATATTAGTTGTACAAAATAGTATTCAACGAATGAAACGGGGACGATTATTAATTTGTGAAATCTTCAGGAATACAGACAGTAGTAAAAAGGTGATTTCCAATTTACTGAATAGTCTGGAACGGAAAAAAGATCGCCAGTCTTAACAAAAATACAAAGACGGGCTATTTTAAGGATAGCTTCCAACTCTACATTAACAGCTCGTCAAACGTTAGGATGGTGCGTCATGCTGTTCCACACTTCAAAAAAAAAATAAAATGAATAGGATATCATTCCTTAATACTGCGCATGAGAAAACACGAAGAAGTTTGTATGTGTTCACATTGAGTAGAAATTGGGCCAAAGTGCTAATCAATAATTAACCAAAGTTTAATTTAGACGCACCTGATGATTGATCTTACCATTTGTCTGACCTCCGGAAAGAAGAGAAAGTGTTTCCGAAGAGACAAGTCAGTGAAGGAAGTCAGTGGTGATGTTGGAAGGTATCGGCTATAATAGAAACACTGAAGTCGTGTTTTTTGGCGGCAGAATAAACAGCAAATAATATTTAAAATTAATCGACAATCAATTGAAAAAGTACTTCAAAACGATACCAAAAAAAAAAGTTTTGCAATCGGACCATGCGCTAATGCATACAGTAGAAGTGGTCAAAGATTTTTTATTAAGGAAAACATTGATGTTTTTGATTGGCTTGCACGGCCTCCAGGCTTTAATATAATTGTTTACTGAAGAACTTTATTGTCAACATTTACACTTTATTGTATTAATATTTCACGCGTTTCGCTAACATTATAGTTTTGTCAAAAACATGAAGTATACACATGTATAACGTATATGTGGGGCAATTTCCTCAAGAATCAATGCGTCGCGTCGTCCCTATGATTATTTTTCAGATTATCGGGTATTGGCATTAGATAAAGGCGGAACCTGCACCAACTTTTAATAAATTTGTAATATTTTTAATGTCACGTTAATGCTATCTTTTTGATCCCCCCTTTATATGATCATCATCAAATATGATCATTTTTATGATCATCATCTTTCAAATTGAGCGTTTTTTTTTAAATTCTTGAATTAAACACAGAATATGCCTTAATTTCAACAAACTTTTTGTTGATAATTGAACAGACGTCCAATGTTTTGTCAGTATTTTAGATAACATTTTGGCATAACCGTTGCTCTATCTCACCAGTAAGTCGAATAATTTCATCCTTCAGTTCATGAGTTGATCGTGGATTGTTCTTATAGATCTGGTTTTTCACGTAACTCCAAAGAAAATAGTCCAACGGTGTCAAATCACTTGATCTTGGTGGCCAGTTAACAACATCGTTTCTTGCAATAACTGGTCAAGGAAATGTTTTTCTTAATAAATCAATTGTTTCATTAGCAGAATAAGGTGTAGCGCCATCCTATTGGAACCATAAATTCTCAAGATCAGTATTATTTAATTCAGTTCACAAAAATCATCTCACGATGTCGAACACTATTTACAGTTAATTTTTTTTTATGGATCAATCAAGGATTTTCCTCGCCCCAAATGGGGCAATTTTGTTTATTGACATAGCCACCAATTTCAAAATGTGCTTCATCTGAAAAGACCATTTTTTGAGAAAAATCATCTGTTTGTCCTTTGATTTAATTGACAAATGCACGACATTCTGAAAGATTCAGTGACTTCAGTATGTTATTTGAACCTTATATGGCTTCAGAGCTAAATCCTTTCGTAAAATACGCCATGTTGTGAATTCATTGAGTCCAAATTGTCGTGAACGTCGACTAATGGAAAGTTCTGGGATTGGGACAGCAAGACTTTCACGTACCAAATCAATATGCTCTTGTGAGCGACCACTACGACTATATATTGCTCTTCTTTTACCTTCCACCAAACCAGTTTCTTTGTATTTTTGTACAATTCGATTGATAGTGCTTTCAGATGGATGATTGTGCAAACCGTAAATATCACGTAATTTTCTAAAAACATTTTTTATCGAACGCTCATGTTCATAAAATAATTCAACAATTTTCACGCGTTGTTGTATACGACTCCATTTTTATAAATGTCGTACATTACGCTTCTGAAATGAGATTAGACCTAGGCAAATTCATACGCCATCTGTGTTTTTAAGAACATTCTGGACAAAGTCAGAAGAACGAATAAAAAAGTAATAAAACCATACCAAAAACCTTCAATAACGGCAGAGATAAAAGCACAAAGAATTAGATGACTGGGACACGTTGAAAGACTATCATGCAGCAGGGTTATGAAAGTGTTAAGAGCGGAAAAAAAAGGGGACGACCAACAAGAAAGTAGTTGACTTCGGTGGTGGAAGATCTAAAAACTATGAAGATTGACAACTGGAGGAATAAAGCTACAGACAGGAAGAAAAGGCGAATTATCGCCATTCAACCCTTAGGCCTTTATGGTCTGTAGAGCTCTAATATAACGTATCTATGATTCATAAGCAAGCAAGAAGAGATACACGGTTGAGGGAATGGTGTAGTAATATAGCTAGTATCACAATACAGTCAAGAGGATAAATAAATTATGAACTGCTTATTAACAATTGACAATATTCGTAGAGCGGTCGTGTTTGTACGTGTAAGGTGATTTGAAAGAACTCGACCTGACAATTTTGAGATTTTTTTAAGGTTCCGACCTTCAGACGAATTACATTTTGTTCACAATCAACGTTTTAATACTCTCAGTCTAATGCGATTTGTCCAACTTTGCAATGTTTTTCAGGTTTGAGAGAAGAAAGTAATCGGTGGGAGCCAAATCCGACGATTATGGTGCATTCGGACGTACTTCGAAGTGTAGGTCATAGAGTTTTGTTGTAACCTAAGACGTATGTTTAGGTGTATTATCGTAGTGAAAAACACTCTTCTTTTTGGCTAGATGTGGCCGTTTCGCCTGAATAGCACCCATCAACAGATCTAATAGTGGAGCGTAGTACCCCTCAATGATGGTCCTGCATTTTACCATGTAGTCTATGAGCACCGCACCACGAGAATCCCAGACTATTGCTTCATCTCTGGCTTGTTATGGTGAATCCATATTTTATCGACTGCTACAAAAAGTCGAAGATATTCAACAGAATCGCGTTTAAATAAGTCTGAACATACTTGAGTAGTGTCCCTTCGAATGCTGCTTTGGTTGATTGTGAACAAATTTAGCCGCAGTAAGCATCGCATAAGTGAAATCTACTTTGTTCTAACAGGAGAAGCAGGAAAATCTTTCTTCAGCAACCTTCGATTCCGTGTCGTAAAGGGGATTTAAGAACGTTATTTGTTTATTGAGCTTGAAGGTTCACTTATATATCTTATTTGCCAGAACTTGCTTCGTCCGACTATCAATTCTGGAACGATTCTAAGAGCTAAAGTAAAGCCATCGAATATAATGAAGACTATCTTGAAATTAAAAGCATATTTGTTTCTTTGTGAATAAATTCTAGATTTTATTAATAAAGACGAAAATTATTTATATACCTATACATATTTGTAAATCTACCAACCCGATAAAGCTTGTAACATATTACCCTGTGTTGTGGAAAAATGAGGTCTTCTGGCAACAAATTGTATTTAGTTTTACATATAACCCGTCGACCTTCCCGTGAGTGTAAAATCCCTTGTCAGCTTTACCGCCAGACATAATTTAAAGTTTATGTTTATGAAAACTCAGCTATGTTGATCGAACAAACACCGGGGTGATTTTTCAAATTTAGCGTTTCTCATCTCGAGACACCCCATAATTAAATGATACCCCTACGTACAGTAAATATAAGCAGCTTTATGTTCGAAATGTTCTCGAATTAATCGTTACCTTTATTAAAGGGAAACACTGTTGTTTCGTCGTGTTGTCGTTTGTCGATGGTTTAATGGCTGACTGGTTTTGCGAGCTCTAGTGGTTGACATAATTGTTTTGGTTTCAGGTGTGTCTTTGAGTTTGATGAAAACGTTTTACTCAGATAATTATCAGGTAACCAAGAAGACAGTCTCTGTTAGAGTTGGGTTCATATGTCGGAGGTATGTGTCAGTCGATGAGAATCGTTTCCCTTTGTATTGTTCTTTGTTCTCTTATAAAATTGTTATACAATTCTGTTTAATTTGAGCGTTTTTTTCTTTAAACATTTCCAGTCCAATAATATGTATGGATCCTGTAGTTGGTTCATTGTGAAACACTTTATAAATATTAGGTTTTTAAAATATAAACTTGTAGCTTTTTAATGTTTCAGATGTGTATTATAGATTTTACTCTACATATGTTTCGCCTTGTTAGGACTTTCTGAAGAGTAGCTTGAACCAATACTGACAATCAAACCAAGTGTTTCCATGTATACAGGTAATTTTTTTTAATCTTTATAACATCTAGTCAATTTTTTTTCTTCCTTTTTTTTCTCTGAATGTCGGCTGGGGAAAATTGAAGTGGTCGGCTATTATCTAATATTGGGGTGTTCTGCAAATTTAGTTGGTCATTCGTAATTATTTTCTGACTATTTCTTAAGGATTTTTTTATTTCTAATTGTTCTAATAGGTCTAATTTTTTACATTTCTTTTCTGAGTGTAATAGTTTAACACTGTTGACATCTATAAAATGATTGTATTCAATACAATGTGTGGACATTCCAGTGCTTTTTATGTTATTTAATATATTTTTTTGTGCTCTTTTATTCTACATCCAATATTTTTACCACTTTAACCGATATATACCGCTTCACAATCTTTACAGTTAATTTTTAATAATTAATTTACAGTATATATACACCTGATTTGTCCTTTTATTTGTTTACACAAATGATCTTACATCCTAGTTTATTTAATTTTACACAAACAATATTGCTCAGTTTAGTGTAATTAATAATTTTAAATGACTTGTCTTTTTTGTTTTTAATACTGCAGAATTTTTGGAATTTTAACTTTTTTTGTTTATTTTTTAACAATTTGTCAATTAATCACTCTTTATAATCGTTGCTTTTCGCTACCTGTTTAATGCTACAGAATTATTTATTAAAATTATATTTATTGAGAGGAAAACTACCTAACATATGTATTGTCTGAATGATTGTGGCGTGTTCATATATTTTTTTTTTTGGGTTTTCGCCACGATATAAAACCCAAAAAATATCAAAAATATCTGTTCTTATGTAAATAAAGAATCACTGGGGAACAAACAAAAACAAAACGGCGACACATTTCTCAGTGAATTTTTTTCTCTAATAAATTTACCTAACGAACAAAAATTTAAAAAACACAAACATTTTCTAAAATAAATACAAGCTTTTGAATATTAACGTTTCGGGAGGTCCTCTTCTCCCGTTTTCAAAACGAATCTGAAAAATAAATTATATTAATTTTTATATATACTGAAAAGATAGGAAGTAAATATATTTTGGGTATATGTCAATGATACATTGACAATAATCGTTTTTACTGGCAGTGACATACTACCAAATATATTATTATTATACCACTCCACGCGAAGTACAGTTAGAGGCATTTGTTGTTGTTAGCCTTCCTTTGCGCCCTTACTAATTTCATTCTTTCGCTATGAGCTTTTTTCCTTTCGTCAGACCAAGTTGTTCCAGTCTTAATACATTTTTCTCTCTGGCCAACTTTCCAAATGTTAACCTTGTCTAACTAAACAGCGTCTATCCTGAATTTCACTTTGTGTAATATTTGCTGATCTTAGGTCCTCTTTAATTGCTGCAATCCATTTAATTATTTCTACTTTAACTATACTGCTATTTTCATAAAATTCGACTATTTGTCTAGTTAGCTTACTCGGATTCATCCGTTTTTATGTGTCCGTAAAACTTAACCGTTTTCTTTTTTTCATATCGCTATATGTATATATATATATATATATATATATATATATATATATATATATATATATATATATATATATATATATATATATATATATACGCTATGTATATTTCTCATATCACTAAGTATATTATTTGATTTCTTAGTTTTCTCGAAGTCGGTATGTTGTGCAATTTATTTATTTGGGGCCTAAGATTTTTCTTATGATTTTTCTTTCCTTCTTTTCAATGTTCTCGATGTCTCTTTTTCTATTCAAAATGAGCATTTCTGTCCCATATAGACATTCTCGCTTAACACCTGTGTTATAATGTCTCAGTTTTGTGTTTTTAGATATGCATTTCTTGTTGTAAATATTTTGTGTAAGGCTCAATGCAGTTTCCATTTTTTGACATCTACCCTTATTGGCCGCTTTTTCCAACCCGTTTTCCATGATTATTTCACCCAAATATTTGAATTGAGAGACTCATCTGATGTTACCATATTTTGTTTTTAGAAATGGTGTTCTTAGTCTGTTGCAGATCATGTATCGTGTCTTTTCAAAGGAAATTTGGAGTCCTAGCTTTTATGCTGTTTCTTTTAGGATTTCAATCTGTTGCTGTGCAGTTAATACATCTTGAGCTAAAATTGCTAGATCATCAGCAAATGTCAGACAATCAATTTTGATTTTGGTTCTCCCCAGTTTAATGGGCTGGTCAATATTCAGGGCCGACTTTTTTTCACGCCACTCCTGTATTACTTTTTCTAGAACACAGTTAAATAAAAGTGGCGAGAGTCCATCCCCTTGTTTCACTCCAGTTTTAATTTCGAAAGGCTCTGAGATGTCACCCATGAATTTAACTTTTGACCTTGTGATAGTTAATGTTGCTTTAATAATTGCCAGCATTTTCAGATCTAGTCTTTGTTCTTTCAAGATTTGGAATAAATATTTGCGGTCAATAGAATCATATGCTTTTTTTGAAGTCCAGAAATGTACAGATGAGATTTTTTATTGTACAGTTTTTGATGCCTTAGGATCAACTGTAGATTCAGGATCTGTTCAGGACAGGATCTGCCCGGTCGAAAACCTGCTTGATATTCATCAATTTTAGGTTTTAACTGTCCCTGTGCTCTGTCTAGTAGACATTGAGAAAAGAATTGTAACAAACTGGGAGAAGAGATATCCCTCTGTAGTTGTCTACATCCTTTTTATCTCCCTTTTTGTGTAGTGAATGGATTAGAGCATCTTTCCAATCTTCCGGAATCCGTTCGGTTCGCCAAACTTCTGGTAGAATTTTGGTTATTTCCTTGATTGTACTTGGACCAGCGGAATTCAAAAGTTCAGCAGTGATTCCATCTTCACCAGAAGCTTTGTTATTTTTAAGCCGCTTGATTTGCCTAATTATTTCATCTTCATTCGGTGGTAATGAATCTTAGTTTGTTTGTTTAGGGTTTAGTGTTGGTAATTTGTTTAAGGGCTCAGGATAGTTTAGTAGTTGTTCAAAATATTTCGCAAGTTCTTGGCAATTGTCTTGGTTATTTAGAGCTAATTGTCCGTTTTCCTTTTGGAAGCAAAGACTTTGGGGTTGATAGCCTGTTGATTTAGTTTTAAACAAAACATTTAAAACTTTTCTAAAAAAGTTTCGGGTGTTATTTTTTTGGAAATCTTTTTCTATTTCATTTTGATGATTGTTTTCATATTTTCTTTTAGTTTGTCTAATTAGCTTCGATATTTCTTTTCTTACTTCCAAAAAGATGTTATAATTTATTGCTGTTTTTTGACTGTTCCAATCTCTGAATGCTTTACTTCGGTTTAATATTGCTTGCTCGCAAACTTCATCCCTCCACGAATGTTTGCTACGTTTTTGTAAAGGGACCAACTTTAAGGCTGTTTTAATAATTTTTTGTTTCAATTCTTGCCAGTTCTGCGCTGGTTGTTTATCGAGCTCTTCTGTTAGGGTTAGTTTAACTTTCGTAGGGTCGAACTTTGGTATTAGCAGTCTCTTTTGAATAAGTTTTCGAGGTTTTAAACTAAGTTTGATTCTAGTCAAGTAGTGATTCGTGTCTATGTTAGCTCCTTTCCTGACTTGAAGGTTCAAAATCTCTTTATAATTGGGGTACGAAATGGCAACGTGCAACGTGCTCAATTGAAATTCAGTTATGTACGTGTTTGGTCACCTCCAGGTCTTTTGTTTTGTTATTCTTCTCTCAAAATGGGTTGACATTATTTTTAGATTAAACTGCGAACATATTCAAACCAATCTTCTACCATTATGGTTTATTATTTATTTATGAGCATTCCCTAGTTGGGCGTTGAAATCACCCTATAGGATTTTTACATGGTTATAGGGAATTTTAGAGATAGTCTTTTCCAGAATTTCCCAGGACTTATTTACTTTACAGGATTAGATTTATTTTCTTCGTTAACTGGGATGCGTTGTTTAATGTATAGTTTTTGTTAGCACACTTGAGGGATAGTGTCACAAGTCGATTATTTACTGGCTACCAAATATATATATATATATATATATATATATATATATAAAGTTATATTAACCAAAACCAAACAAAACAGAGTACTTATATCCCATATCCTTATATCCTATTCCAGATGATTCCCGATCACGGTTAAAAAATACAATTAAAAAGTATTTCAATACACAATAATCACATATTTAACCTCATCTATATATTTTTTGGTAGTATGCCACTGTCAGTAAAAACTATTATTGTCAATGTACGAATGACCAATTAAATTTCCAAAATATCCCAATATTAGATAATAATATATTGTAACCGAATAACCCGGGTTTTTACCAGCCGAGATTGTATGCGCGACAAACACTTGGTTGGACTATTAGTATTAGTTCAAACTACTTTGAGATAGTTCTAATAAGGCGAAACATATGTAGAGTAAAATCTATAATAAACATCTGAAACATTAAAAACCTACAATTTTATTTTTTGAAATCTAATACTCAATATAAGATGATTTGCGAATTATTGTCTCTGACATCAATATTGAACTGATAAGATATTTAAAAATGTAGAGTTGCTTTTTATTGTGATTGTTTGCATCAAGTGTGTCTTGGATATTTAAAGGTGTTTATGTTTATACAAAAATCAATTTTTCTCTCAATAACAGGGCTTTCGGTTTCAACCTTCGGTGTGAAACATTAAACTCGAGTAAACACCAAATCATTACTACTAAACTTCTGCTAAATACCAAATCACTTTTAAAAATTTTTGTACGTGCATTTGGCTAAAAATGTTAACATCATTAGGAGATGATTCGATTTAGTTTTAAAACGAAACTTTCTATTTATATGACTGTACATAATGAATACCGTACATAATGAATACCGTAAATAATGAATCGTGTAAAAATTATGAACCGTGAAGTAAACCAAGTGTTAGATCAATAATTTAAAAAGTTGACTGAATGGTATAAATCCTTCATCCTGGTTTACATAGTTTTCTTACATTTCTCTATTTGAATAGTTTTATGTGCATCCAAAGCCCTATTAATATTTATACTTTTAACAAGTCTTAAGTTACTAACACCTACATTATGGCCATGCTTGAGTACGTTTTGGGCAACACACATACGTGTTCTCAATATCTGGTTAATATGAATCTTTTTGTTTCTCGAATATACCTTCGATTACAATCTTGACAACTTATTTCATAAATCCCTGATGTTGATCTATTCTCTATCTCTATGTTGATCTACTTTATACCTAAGATTACCCAAAATTTATAGTAACTTATTATATGATTTGTAAACTATTTTAATATCCACTTTTTCAAAATTTTGTCTAGCGCTCGGGTTAACTGGGCATCAAAATGTATTATAGCCCAGTTCAAGATAAATAAATTTGAATAAAAATATTCTTAGTTTCTTCAAAGGCACCAGAGTCGGAGTGGTTTAAATTCTGAATAATTTTGGAAAAAATAAAATATTGTTAAATTATTATTACTATTATTATATATGACTAAAACATTGTTTGTGTATTTTGAATTTATTAGTACAATGAAAATTATAACTTAATTTTAATTATACATTTAATTCTGTTTCACTCTCACTGCCACTTTGATCTACATTAATAATCAGTGGTTCTATATTATTAGAAAATTATACACAGGGATCTTCTATTTTAATAACATGGTTAATCGAATTTATCCCACTTTCTTTGGGAATACAATCTACAACCTTCCTAACTAATATTGCAGCATTTGCACTTAGAGTAGGATAAATGTTTTCTGCTCTAACATTGGATTTTACCTGATGCCACATGTGCTCAATTAGATAAAAAATGCAGCAATACCGGTGAAGCCGTAAAACCGTATGTCAGCAGCAATGGTATCACATCTATATTCCCTTTTAATATTAAATGTCTTTAATATTTCTAGATCACATTTTTATATGTATTTTCGAAGTATATATCGTTTTTTAAAATATAGTTCTGAATTTCCAATTTAGTGCTATTTGCATTAGGAACTTAATTTTTTTGGCGGTTTCATAACTAGCAGGCACAGTTTGCTATTCATATATAGCATAAATTTTGCTTCGAATTAAGTCTTTGTCGCTTTCGTCAACACATTTGCTTTTAGCAGAATCACTACGAACTTTTTAGCTTTAATTGGCCTCTTCACAATATCTTTAATTATAAACAATGGCGTTTTCGTTAATGAAATTCCCCATTCAATAAAGAAATATACATACTTTTAACAACTTGCTTAGCATCGGACGATAAATGTTTTCTTTTAAAATTAACACTATCGCAGGCGCAATGATCATTATCTTGCAAAGAACGTCACATTTTGAGCACATTTGGAATAATAAAAATACGATCGAAATTATAGAACTGCACAGTTTAAGAAAATAATGATGACTAAACTAAAATTTTTCGAAACTACTAAACCAGATATAAAATTAATTTGATCTTTTTACCTGTTATTTTATTAGGCCCGGCCGGTTTTTTAGCAACTTTGCTGGGTTTCGTTACGACAGGTGTTGTTAACAGTTTATTGCAGCCATTCAGTCAACGATATATCTTGAACCGCACTATACCATGAATTTATTTTTGTTTGGATCTTGAAGTCGAAGATTCTTTTGATGATATCGTAATTTAATTAAATACAATTAAATAAAAACGAAATTCCATACTATATAAAATATTATAAAAATACACTCAATAAAATAGTAAAAAAAATTATATAGGATAAATTAAGACAATATATATGAAGATATTCCAATAGTACAAGGGATTATGGGAAATGTGTCTAGCGGTGGCGCCATCTCACGTGTATCAAAGGTATCAATTGAAACTTTTTATGGCGTGCCGACTTAACAGTTTGGGGTTCAAATCCTCACCATTGTTATAATTTTTTGCTCAAAAATTGTATTAAAATTATTCTGTTATTAATTTCTGATAATTATTAAGTTGTAAGTTATTTTTTCAGTTTCTAGGGTTAAATAATTAGTAAAATAAAAAATGTACGTCATTCGCTATACATATGTGTTTTTTAATTGAAAAAGCCCGCAATAATTTTAATTATTATAATTTCTATTTTAATTATAATATTATAATTTATTCAGAACATATAAAAAAAGACAGTAACATTAAAGAATCAATATACTTATCAAAAAAAAAAACAATAAATTGAATATATTCATTTCCTGAAGTTTGTCATATTCATATTCTTCATTAGATAATGCAGCCATCATCAAATCAACAAAATGTCACAAAAACACTAACAAAACTAAATAAAAACAGACACAACTCAACAAAAACAAATAACACAAGCAGCAAAATTATAAGATTAGTGGCGCTGCGTTGGAATAACAAATGCGTTAATCAGCGAAGACAGTCAAATCTCCATTAAAAAAACTGAAACCACGGCGCGCCTTTTTTGAGCTGGTTTTCTGTTTACCTAATGACAGAGAGAGAGAGACAGATGATGCAATTCTACCGTGTATGAGGGAGATAACAGCTTTTACCTGCTTTGCGCGTGTTGTTTACACAAAAACAAGTTTTTATCTTGCATATCGAATATAAGCCTTATTCGTCTCCATACACAAAGTTAGCAAATTAGTGAAGTTAGTAAAACGTTTTTATGGCATGATTGCATACCGTTAGAAAGACGATAAACCACAGATTTTTTTAAATAATTCGAAGAACATGATACCTTTTAGTTTTTTTATATGCAATTTAAAATTGGGTTTTAAATTTATTTTTACTTCTTTCAAAAACTTTGCGAGTCCATAACAAAAAACTAGATGTCGCTTGCATGTAATTTTGATTTTTATAGAACCCTACAACATTACACATGAAAATTAAAAAATATTATTTGGAGAATATACCAGTAACTTTTTTTTAATTCAAGTTTCAATGCTGACTTGGAATTTTTCAAATAAATAAGTAAATAATTAACATAAAAAAATCTGTGGGCCCAATAATGCTTTATGGAGGCTGAGGAGATAGCAAAAGACCCCTCGTATCGGCCATTTTAATTGGACAAACGATGCACCAAACACCCTGTATAACAGTGCAACCAGGTAATCAGAATATCATCGTTTACAGCTTTCGAAGTGCATACATGCGTACTTCAACTAAAACCACTCGGAAATGAATTTATTCAATTTATAGTTTTTTTTTTGAGAAGTATATTGATTTTTTAATGTTACTGTCTTTTTTATATTTCCTGAATAAATTATAATATTATAATTATAATATAAATTATAATAATTAGAATTATTGTAGGCCTTTTCAATTAAAAAACAAATGTGTGTGGTGAATAACGTGCATTTTTTGATTTTACTAATTATTTAACCCGAAAGACTGAAAAAAATAACTTACAACTTAATAATTATCAGAAATTAATAACAGAATAATTTTAATACAATTTTTGAACAAAAAAAATATAGCAATGTTGAGGATTTGAACCTCAAAGTGTTAAATCGGCACGCCATAAAAAGTTTAAATTGATACCTTTGATACACGTGAGATGGCGCCACTGCTTGACACATTTCCCAAAATTCCTTGTAGGATTGGAATACCTTATTATATAGGATATTAATTACCATACCTTAGTTTTAAAGCCGGTTTGTTAATGTAACATTGGATACGAAACTATAGTCACAAAGTCAAAAAATGAAATAAATGATAAATGACAAAGTAATAATTTGTTTTATTTGATTTGAAAAATGATATGTCACAATTAACGGACACATCAATCAATTGTCCTAATTTTATGTTTTTTTTTAATTTAATCTATCTACAATATTTTTATTATAACCAATAATTTCGGACACATACCTGATTTTTAATTCTATGTTATAATTATATTTTTTCTATCTACCATAAAATTTAAAATAACTACCTTATTATGGAAACTATGATTCGAATCGTTAGGAATATATTTCAAAGTGGCGGTGGTTTTTCTAAAAAATATCAACTATTTTTATTACTCCTACACACTAAAATATTCAAAAATGGTAGTCGATCATTATTTTCGAGTTCATACGTAAATACTATGGTTTCGGATTTACCACTTAACTTTTTAAGAAATTCTTCTAATTTTTCATTTTTTGTATCGAAAATATGTATAGCTCATTGTGTGCTTTGATTTCAGATTTGCTCAGGAATAAGTTGGCTAAGAACGGTGATAGATGATTACTTATTACCGTTCCTTTTTGTTGTTCGTAAAATCTATGATTAGCTGAAAACTTTGTTTCATACATAATCTTGTTATAAGAGATATACTCTAAAACAATATTGTTACTGAAAACGTTTAACTCGAGTATGTCTCTCGGATATTTTAAAGTATACGGAATCGGTACATTCGGAAACAGTGATGATCAAAGGATACCAAGACCTTTGACATACTTTTGTCGCCGCGTGTTTTCGGCTTTTCTTATGAATTGTGTTGAGTTTATTAAAGAACAGGAAGACAGTTGGCTTGACACATTTTTACATAAATTTGCTAACTATTTTGCCAAATTGTATGTTGGAGTATCAATGACTGTTACAATTGGTTTCATTAATTTGTCATTGACGATCGTGATTATATTGTTCTATTTTTTATTAAATCCTGCTTATTGAAATAGAATGAATGGAATTTGGATATGGGAAACGTACCTTTCCACATCCAGATCTGTTGTTTTAGGTGTGCCCCAATAATCCAACTGATTTGTCGTCAATTCCGAAATGTTGTTTTATGCAACTCTATGTTCTCTAAATGATATAAACAACGGAGATCTGCAACTAATTTTATTGTACTTGAGGGAGCATAACCCAAATAAAATAACCATAAAAAAATCTAACTTATTTATTTGATAAGTTTATATTTAGAACTTGGTCTATAATACATAATATCCTTACGAAAGTTCATTGCAATTTTGCAATTGTATCATGCAGTGAAATTGTATAATTAGTTTCGCTTTGAAATATGCAGTAGTACAATGAATAACTTTCGACACAAGGATTGTTTCTTAGCTGCTTCGTGATTAGTTCTTAGCTGTAACAGTACATTTTTAATAACATTTGCCGTTGATATTTCTTTCTAATTTTCTTGCTTTTGTGTCCGGTATTTGTAAGTTTGTAGTTTGTTTAATTATTGTTTTCTATATATAAAGGGTCTTTCTAACTGAGCGGCTTTTTTAATTCTTGAATAAAACATAGGATTTGCGTTGCTTTCAAAAACTTTTTATTGATAATTGAAGCATAGCGTATGACATTTAAACACATAAAACAATATTTGCCAAATGACTACTTCTTGCAGCTCTATTATGCAACGCAAATTCTATGCATATGCTTTTATGAACGACCACTACGACTATATATTGGGCTTCTTTTATCTGCCACCGAACCAGTTGAAATTTTTGAACAAATCGATTGAAAGTGCTTTCCGATGGGTGATTGTGCAAACCGTAAATATCATGTAAAATTTTAAAAACATTTTTCGCTGCACACATTTTAATAAAATAATTCAATAAGTTTAACGTGTTGTTCTATTGTGTACGACTCCATTATTATAAATGTCATGCAGTACACTTCTGAAATGAGACTAGACTTAAGCAAAATAAAGGCATCAGTGTTTTATTCAAGAATTAAGAATTTAGTTTTATTCAAGTTTTATTCAAGAAACTGTGAACAGTTTCTCTTATGTACGTTAAAGTTTCTTCTTAGTACTTAAAAGTACATTGTACAAACGTACCATTGTTATCTTTTTAGTTACCCTGAAATAATTGTAAATGTTACATTACTTATTAGTTGCATAATATTCTATCCGCTAGTCTACAATATATTCTGAACGCTGTGGAAAATCAAGTTTATTCCAGATTAAAAGTGTCAAAATCTTAGCTGGTTCCGTGACGGAGTAACCAAGTTTGTTGAATTGAACGTGAATTTATAACGCTATTAGGGATAACTGAGATTTTGCCAGACAGATTTATGCGAAACTTCGGGTTAAGCTAGAGTTTTAGCACAGTTTGATATATACTAACTGACATAGAAATGTGGACATCGTTAGTTATTAAACTACTTTTTAGTACAAATATAACGAAAAAAAATCAAAATATCATACAATAGAACTTCTAACTTAACTAATTTAACTAACCTTAATCAGTCGTCAGTAAGACACTGCTTCTTGGGTGAATGTGAGAATGAATGAGACCTAGACTCATCACTTTGATTGAGAGTCAAAATTATAAAGTAAATAATGCCTTATACAGGGTTTATCGATTCAGCAAATTTCGGATTTTTTGCAGATCATGAGTAAGATTATTATTACATTTTTTGGGATTTGAGGGGATTTTCCTATTAATCATTTATTATATCGATTTTATTTATTTTAAGTTTATTATGCAATAAAAAGAATAACTGAACAGAGGGGGTTTTGTTTCACTTGTTTAATGCCCCAGCTTACTTAATAGCAGTATTTTAATGGTTGCCATCTATAACATTGACTCAAATATTTTAAACAGTCTGTCTATTCTTCAAACCTGACCTCCAGTGATTATTTTTAATTCCTTATGCCGAAGGAATATTTGCGAGCACAGAAGGAATAATCGTTGCGAAATGGGAATGTGTGTCTGGCAAGATAAGAAAAGGACTTGTTTTCAAACTGTTTTTCTTGTAATATAAAAAATTAGTTTTTGGTTAGAAATTGTTTTTAGAAGTAATATTTTGTAGATTGTTTGCTTGTTGTTCACTACCACTGAGTTTCATGTCAATGTCCTGATAGCAACGCATTTGGTTCGACAAAAAAGGTTGAGCACCATAAAAAGTAAATAGACGTGAGAGCGTAGCAAGTAGCTGTTAATGAATGTATATATTTATGACGTTGGAAAAATTAGATTGTCACACCTACTGCATGATTTCCGGACGTAACATGTAATTACTGACATGAAAATTAATAAAACAGTAATTCTGTAAAGAAATAATGGTGGCAATTATACATCTAGTATGTTGACCTGTAAGTCTTTCTGTTATATTAAATAAGTTTTTAAATTCTAGCTTGTTAAAACATAAAACATTAACATATATATATATATATATATATATATATATATATATATATATATATATATATATATATATATATATATATATCCTTGTCTCTGCAGTCTTCTCGAATTTATTACTTTCTCAGTCGTTGGTTTCTTATAGAGTTCATAAATCATATTGTGATTAAATTCTACAACCTCCTGTTTAACACCCATGTCTATAAGGTATATAACATTGTCGGTCTAATCACAGTGTTATTTAACTAGATTCTTATCTTTTTAAAACTCTATATAGTAACCCTATATATGTATTTCTTTTCGACAGTGTTAGATCTATTGCTACTTCTTCCTCACATCTATTGTTCACCAGGCATCCCGAGTAAACTTTCCTGCTGTGAGGCTCATCCATTAATTGCTTGTTGGCACATCAAGGGTAATAATATCGAGACTGCGTGTTTGTTCTTCAACCTGATATATTGGTTCTTTTCTACAATAATTTTTAATTTATTTATATGTGTTGCAGTTCCGAGTTGTTCTGTTATTCTTTTTAATTCATTTTTACCTCTCGCCAATAGAACTTCTCGCCAATTTACTTCTAGCCTATGATAACATAGCATATAAATTAGCAATTAGACTTATTATTGCATATGTGACTGAAGCAAGACCAGACACTTCCAAGACACAGCAAATGCTACAAGCTGTTGAAATGAAATTAATAAGAAGCATTCATGGGAAAATATTATACGATAAAATTAGAAGTGAGAACATTCGACCACTTTATACGTATTCCACAAAGTGGAATACAAGACATAGAAAGGTCGATGGCACAGCAAGGAAAAAGTAAAAGAAGAAGAAAAATAAAAGAAGAGGACGAAGAAGAAGAAAATAAGATAAACAGCAAACACAATCAAAATAATAAATGATGTTATGAAGGACAGATTAATGTTAAAGGCTAGAAGACAATTAACATATTGAAACAAGTAAGAAAACATGCCAAAAGAAAAGATAAGGAAAATATGGATATATATAAAAAGCAGGTGTCTCAAAAAATAGAAGAAAATAAAGGACGAAATAATGTTAAACAAAATAACTCTATAAGGTAATTAAATACTAAAGAAGAAAATCATTAAAAGATGAAGACATATTTGCTATCTTAGATATTAATCGAAAAATGAAACGAATTGGAAAATGATACATCAATATTTAAGAAGCAGGTAAGATAAAATATAAAAATAGTATAAAATAATTTAATTTTATGAGAATATATTTACTTTATACGGAAAATATAAAATAATATGCAAATAAAACGGTATAATGATTTACAACAGTCTAGAATTTTTCAAAACCATAAGTTAATATACAGGGTGTCCCAAAAAATGTATACACACTTTGACTGGTTCTAAAATCAGTATTTATTTTCATACAGTTTATTTAGGGTTTAAAAAAATGCTAAAGGAACAGCCTTTATTTTGATTAACTTCAAACTACCCAACGTCGTGGTCCAGGCATTGCTTCAGCAACGTGTGGCTTCTCAGGTGCCCAGTAAGTACAGTTGTGGCAGTTAATTGAACTGAAAACTCTAAAATTTCCAGTAACATTTCAGGATAAATTTCCGTTGTTCAAAGGTGTCTGGTAGCAGCCATTTTTTTAAATTAGATCAATCTGAAAAATAATGTAGTATGAGTAAGTTATAAGAAAATAAAGTGTATATATATTTTTGGGACACCCTGTATAGCATTAATTGAAAAGTTTGCGGAGGGATACTAATAGAGCAGTAAAAGAGCTATGTAATCTATTACATTTTGAAGTTTCATCTTTCATGTGAACATATGTGAAGTTTTAATTCGATCTGTCATTTCATTCGCACAAAATCAGCAGCTTAAAGTAAACGTATCAGTGTCATTTTTTAAAATAAAAAATATTGAAAATCGTGCAGTAATTAAATTCTTTTTAAACAAAGCTTTAAAGGCAATTGAAATTACTAGTGAAATGGTAAATGTATTAGGGGAGTCTGCTCTTTCAAAAACAATGCTTTGTAAGTGGGCAGGTGAGTTTCAACGTGGTTGTACAAGCCTGGATGATGATCCTCATTCTGGAGGTTCAATAAGTGCAACTACTGAACAAAATTAATTCTATACATTATTTGGTTATGGATTACAGATAACTGACTTTGAGTGAAATTGCTAAGGCCCTAGACATCTCAACTGAATGGGTGTTTCATATTTTGAAAACGTTGGGCTAGGGAATGGAGATGGAATAAATGAATTGGAAAACTGCTGGAAAAATATTTTGAGCTTAAAGTAGAATATACGAAAGAATAAAGTCATAACTATAAACTTGTTTTATCATTTCCGATCCGCGAACGTTTCAATTAGCTTAGAATTCAAAGGACTTTGAAATTTACCATCAAGGGGGCAAAATAATATCAACTAGCACTATTAAAGGAAGGAATGAAGAGGCAATAACTAATACATCCAAATTGAGATATGGGTCGAATATTTTAGAGACATATTGATTATAAAAAGGGAAGGAATACTTCCAATTGTGATGAAAAGTCAAACATCGAAGTTGAATATAGAAGCTAGATTACCGACAATGGAGAGAATAATACAGGTCGTTAGTAAGTTAAACACAGACAAAGCTTCAGGTATAGATGAGATCACCGGTGAATTACTGAAGGTGGGTGTTCAAAACACGACCAGATTATTTCACTCGTTCTTAATAAAACACTGGTAAGAGGAGCAACTTCTTGAAGACGGGAAGTAGGGAATAACAATTAAGTTACCAAAGAAATGTGACCTGAAGAATTGAAGTAATTGGTAATTGGACCTACTCAGTACAGTAAACTAGATATTCTGCCGGATATTAATAAATAGAATGACAGAGGAGTTGGACAAAAGATTAAAGAAAGAGCAACATGTATTCAAAACTGGAAGATCTTAGATTTAATAAATATATTAAGATTCATTACAGACACTCATTGGGATACCCATCGTCATTGTGCCTGGCATTTATAGACTTTGAAAAAGGGCTTCATTCCATAAACAGAGAAAACATATGGATAATATTTAATAAACATATGGATAAGAATGAATAAGTCTAAAATAAATGTAAGACCATCGCTAAATATGAGGGAAACTATCTCCAGTATTTGAAATTGAAAGAGGAGAATAGCGGGGATGCATACTTTCACTAATATTATTCACTTTAAGATTAGGCGAGGATGTGAAGGCAGGTATAAATATTAAAGAAGGGGGTATACCATATAATTTGATTGAAGGACGTGAGGACTTTTGCAGAAGAAAATGCAGAAGAAACAGTAGGACTAAGAATTAATATAGAATAAAACAAGGTAATGTATTTAAACATGGAAACAAATCAGGGTACAACACTGGAAGGAAGAGTGATGGAGGAAGTGAAGGAATTTAACTACTTCGGAAATGTAATGACAAGAACTGACAGAATGTTGAAATATGTAAACAACAGAATAAATAATGCTAGAGCTGCCTTCATGTCATAGAATAAAATTTGTCCTTCAAATAACCTAATTATGCAAACAATAACCAAAATATTTAGCGCAATAATGAAGCCGATCCTACCCTATGGCTCAGAATCTACTATTTATAAGCCGATGCTTGAGAAAAACTTTACAAATTTGGTGGTCAGAGAGCATAAGTAATGAAGATTTATGGCAACGAATGAATAAGCAAATAATCTTTTTACCTATTCTTTTTTTTTTCTTGTTGCATACTAAGAAAGGGTAGACACGAAATTTCCATTCCATTTCCATTTTTATCCGGTGGAAAAAAGGAAGTTGGCCTACCCTAGAGAAACGTGAACGAAGACTATACAGCGGAAGACCGGTATGTCACTCGCAGAGATGGGTTTCCTGGCAAGGTTCAGACCTAATTGGAAACAATTCACGAAAGCCCCAAACACATATTAATGCTTTAACTTCTACTATTAATATTCAAAGGACTTGAAATTAACGATGTACAGTAATCTTTATTTTTATATCGGAAAAATGTCATGAGAATGGCCTTAAATAAATTCGAGATACTTAACTTTTAACAAATAATGTGAAATAATCACGAAAAATTATCCTAAACATAGATAGAAACATCTGAGGCGTTTGAAAACAATTTATTAATGATAAAGGACTTTGACGACCTTCGAAAAAATCCATTTATTTTGTTTTACTCTAGAACAACAGAAGAGAAAAATAAATGGAAATAAATAAAAAGCATAAAGACGTGAAAAGTTTCCAGTGAAATAATAAACAAACGTAGAAGCGAGGATATTAGTTGGAAATAAAGTTTTGATGTCCCGCTGGACATACTACAATTGAATTACACAGATGCAGCAGTTTATATAACTCTAATTAAAGCAGCTCTTATGATGCATTTGTTCGAAATATGGATTTTAGATGAGAAAAATATACAATAAACGTTGAGATGAAAAAAAGATTACGGATTATTTTTAAGTCAATAATTGGGAATTATGTGGAACGAGAACAAACTTACATCACTTTATTTGATATGATATGCTTATCTAAATGCATTCAAAGGCATCGGAAAAAATTATACATTCAAGAAAAACCTTAGATTTTTGCCCTTGGAATGTACTCTTTGTATTCTAAGTATTTAACCGTGCCGGATTTCGGGAGTATTTATCTATTCAATGTACGCCGGGGCATGTTTCTTTTATCAAAATGAAAGTGGTATGGCCATCATAAAGCACTTCCATCAAATTAAAAATTTTCATAGAAAATTGATTTTATGGCTCGGGATTATTTTGGCTCCGGAGATTTTTGAAAATGGAGAAAACAGGGTGAACTTATAAGAAAAATAACAAAATAGTAAGGTAGTAAGATCAAATAATTGAAGATATATGAAGGATGGAGCTGAAGTCGAATTGAAGAAAAATTATAAGAGATAGTAAGGGGTAGAACAAAATCGACAGTAGAGCGAAAATTCTTACATAAGTTGTAAAAACGAAAATGAGAAGGAATATGCAGATGTATTCACTGTAATAACTATAGTATTACAGTGAATAAATAAATAATAATAATAAAGTATATGTAATATATATATATATATATATATATCATCATCATCAGCCCGCATCGATCCACTGCAGGATGAAGGCCTCTTCAGCATGCTTCCAACCTTCACGGTCCTGGGCTTTCCTCTGCCACTCGGGTCCAATATACTTAACGATGTCATCAATCCATCGTGCTTTCGGTCTTCTTCGCGGACGTTTGCGATCAAGCGGTATCCACTCCAGGATTGCCTTGGTCCATCTGTCGTCCCATGGCCTCGCTATATGGCCTGCCCATCTCCATTTCAACTGTTTTACTCTTCCAATGATGTCACAGACTTTTGTTTGTTCCCTGATCCATGGGCAGGACTTTCTGTCTCGTCTGGTAATGCCAAGCATACATCTTTCCATTCCCCTCTGTGCCACCCGAAGTTTTTGAATTGATTGCGATGTGAGTGTCCAGGTTTCACTTCCGTATGTCATAATGGGTAGAACGCACTGATCGAATACTTTTCTTTTCAGGCAAAGTGGGAGTCTGCTCTTAAACACTATGTTGAGCCTACCAAATGCCTGCCAGCCACATTTAACACGCCGTTCCACCTCCCGGGCGGTATTCCCCTCCATGGAAATCCTCTGCCCAAGATATATAAAGCTGTCAACAATCTCTAAATCCCTTCCTAGAACTGAAATTCTTCTGTCCTGAGCGAAGTTATTGAACATAACCTGACTCTTTTTCAGGTTTATTTTCAAGCCAAATGGTTCGCCAGCCCTTTGCAGTTCTTGTATGCGTCTTTGCAGCTCCTCTGGGTCTTGTGAAATGAGAATAATATCATCTGCAAATCTAAGATGGTTTAAGTTTGCACCATTGATCTTTACACCATCCTGTTCCCAATCCAGTTTACGGAATACTTCTTCAAGGCCAGCCGAGAAAAGAATAGGCGATATTGCGTCACATATATATATATATATATATATATATATATATATATATATATATATATATATATATATATATATATATATATAATGATGCTAGGAAGACAACGAAAAGCGGTGGCCTAGATACCTTACTGGAGCGTGGGAGCTTATTGATTAATATATAGTTATCACGGAAACATGCATTTGCATTGTTTATCTAACAGAAATTGTATGCAAATTTACAGCTTATTTATTGCTATATGTTAAAAATCGTTACATTTTTTAAATATTAATAAATGATAATATCGGGTTGCTTGGAAAGTTTGTAAGGATTTTTTTTAAGAGAAAAGGAAACTTAAATTGTTTATTTAATTATGTAATTATTTATTTAGTTTATTATGAAATTACAATAATGCCTCCAATAATGTCTTTTTGTCAAAAATTGGCATCTATATTGTTAAAAAATGTTACCAGGTTATTTTTCACTTCGTCTTCTGGTTTATTAAATTATTGTTTATTTAAATCAGATGTTACTAACTTTTTCTGGATTACCGTCCCCTTTATAAAAAAAAAAAAATTAAAGCCCCCTCTTCCATAGTAGTTAATTATACCAAATAATACCTTAATATTAATAATAATATTAAAATATTGTTGCATATTATCTATATGTACATCTATCTATTAAGAATCACAAAGTATAAGTTCATTAAAATTACCATCCATTGTAGTAAATAATTGCTTATTATAAATTTAAAAACATCAACACAAAATCAAGTTTAGGATGGTCGAGTTTTAACAATTTGTTAATATCGGGTTCCAATTTCGTTAACATCAGTCACAAATCGCCACCCTCAGTGATGTACTCTTGGAATCCTTTCTAAAGAGTTGCTTTTCGAAATTTGATTATTCTGCTGAATCTGCATTTGGGAAAGGATCTAAAACCCAACTCGGTACATTCATGTTTAAAATATCCTGTGTTTTAAATAAATAAGCAAAGATTAATACTAAAATTTCCAGCATATTTATGATATAGTGTGATATATTCTGCTAATCTAGTGGACATTTTAGATATTAATTTTTGCTTATTTATTTAAAATGAATTTCCATCAAGTATCGGCTACCTCAGTTAAATTTATTAATGACGTTTTTTGTTTTATTAAATTCAATTCATCACCTTGCAATTGTAAATTGACTTAAATATTTTAAACAAGTCTGTCAAATAAGGTATGTAATTTTTAGATATAATCAGGGTTTGGTCTCGGTTTAAGGAAGTCCAGACAAATACCTTTTGGCAGTCAATGCACTTCTGTGTGCAGCAGCAAGCGATTGTAATCTTTATCATTATCACTGCAAAGTTGGACAAATAATATTTCGTTCAATGAATTGCTTCTAATCTTATTAACTGCTCTAATAACGCAATGGAACGAAGTATGCAGGCGTTCATTCTGATTTTTGCAGCCAAATGCTGACGATAAATAACACAACCAGCGAGTATATTTGGTACTGCTAGTTTCAAATACACTATGAAACTGTTATACCGCCCCCGTCATTCGAGTATCACTATCAGTAGCACATAAGAATTTCTGTTTCTTGAAAAAACTTGTTCATTGTATTAAATATCCATTCTCC
Source organism: Cosmopolites sordidus (assembly GCA_031761425.1). Lineage (NCBI taxonomy): Eukaryota > Metazoa > Arthropoda > Insecta > Coleoptera > Curculionidae > Cosmopolites > Cosmopolites sordidus. Next base: position 151,403 of record JARFXV010000063.1, on the reverse strand, counting down.
CTTAACATCGATTTCCAAATTTTGAGCAAATAATAAATCTTGACAATTTTTTTCTTCTTTTATGAATCCAATATATGATAATTGTAGTGCCTTGTTATTTGGCAAAGTTGTCATCGAGTCATATAATGATATTTCAACGTCTTTAGCCATTTTATTTGTTCTTCTTGGCACTGAATTATTATTCAGAATAATTTTCCTAATGATATCTGACAGTGTCTTGTGGTGAAGAACAATTTTGTTACTTCTTCGACTGCCGGCAAGATTAATTACTCGCCAATTGTATGCGGTTTTCCCGCTTTTGCGATTAACAATGAAATATTATATGAAGCTATAATGACTTATCACTCACTAATCACTTTTCACTCACGAATATGGATTATTATGAAGCACAAAAAAATAATAAGACATCTCTAGAGCTATCCCTGCCTTTTTGTGCAAGTATAAACTTGTATGCCTTTGCTTGTTTGCTATGTCGGGGAGTTGCTCTGTAACCAAGTCGTTGATCGCCATAAGAAGCTGCCAGTTCTGTTATTTGTTCGTTTGTATGCTGAACAATGATGTCCAACATATGATCATCAAACAATAAATTCCATGCATTTACGGGTTTGGATGGTTTGTTCCTATATGCCTCACCAATTACATCTGGAATCTTAGACACAATTTCGAGCATTCAATGAATGATATAGAATCATTAGCCTGGTTTTCTTACGTCAATGTTGTAAAAAATAAGTCTGAAAATGCTGGAGTATCATGCGTGAGTGCCTGGAAGGCATTCACTCGAATAAATCACGAAAAAGAAGCTTTCTCCATATTCAATGATCATGATCAAAAGGTAATCTCATGACCAAAAGGTATCTCCATGACCAAAAGGTAAAAAATATAAAATAATCGCATTTTTTTCGACACATCATATCTCGAAAACTACACGTACATTTCAAAAAATATATAAACCATTGGAACCCGCATAATGAGCATATTCAAAAACAGTTTTAGTCTTTCCAACACCAAATCAACTGTAAACGAACCTTCAGGGTGGAATAAATATTTGAAACTATTTAAATGTCTTGTTTAAATATTAAGTTTGAAACGGAAGAAACCCAAACCGCGTGGGTGTAAAAAAAGAGAAATTCAATTATGGATGGATGTTTCGATGCGGCTCGCATAAAGCGAGATGCTTTATCGGCTCTTTTACGAGATGGATTTCACTTAGTATTCCTCCAGTATTCCTTCGGTTTATATTCAATCGATATTCCATGTGAAGTGTAATCAATTATGCTACTATGATCAAAAAGTAAGGTAATTTTTGTTTTAAAATTTCGCCCGCTTTACGTGTCGATAAAATCATTGGTTTTTTTAAGTTGGTATGACTGTCCTTGACACCTGACAGAAGTTTCATCATTTCGCTTGTTGGTGACTTTTGTTTTAAAAATTCGTGCACTTTACATATTGTCACAACCATTTGCTTTTGTAGTTGGTGTGACTGTCTTTGACATTTGACAGACGTTGTATAACATTTTGCCTGTTAGGTTAGGAACTATAGCGTCTTTTGTCATTGTTAAAAGATTTTTTCGGCGATTTTTTTTAAATGCATTAATTTATCGAGCCGATAATTTGCATTAAATTTTGATTAAGAAAAGAAATTTCTTATGGTAATGAATTAAAAATGTTAAGAAAGTGTTACGGGGTCATTATAAGGTTACTTAATTCTTAAAATTAAAAAAAAAAATGTATTACTTTGAACAAAACTATGTATAAAAAGCAATATCAAAATAAAACATTATTTTACATGGTTTTTTCTCATATTGTGACGAAATATGAATAATAACACTATCTCTTAGTTGCGAAAAGAATCACTTTATCAAAGCGAATCAAAGTTATATAATAGAAAGAGATAGAAGAATGACGCCAAGCCACGCTTGTTTTCCATTATTTTTTAGTTGTTCTAACCTCTTAGTGAGTTACGTTCCTTAATAAGTTTTATCATTTTTATTGATTTATTATGGCTTCCTACGGTAATCGGTGCTTTAATCCACTTAATTTACCAGCTAACGGAAAGTTTAAAGATATAAGGAAATTTAGTTTAGCTGAAAAATGGAATTGTTCCTCAAATGTGTATGTGTGTGCATCGTGCAGGACACGAATGTCGTTTCAAATACCTTCGATAGCTGAAACACTTCCGATAGTGGGAGAAAATCTCCTGCAGAGTAGTCATCATCAGCTGAAATTCTACAAAACTTCCAAGATGTAGCGTACGTTCCTGAAGATAAGTATAAACTTAGTTCGACCCAAACTGACCAAGACCAAAACCAATAAATTATGAAGCAGTTGAAGGAGGAATTTAATGATTCGTCTACATCTACTTCTATGAAGACAATGATACTGACTGTATCTGATCTGATACTGACTGTAGCACCTAAATATTGGTGAAAATAAACTTGCAGAAGAATTTAAAACTTCCAGACGACAAGCGAGAAAAGCAAACTAATTGCTTTGCTTCAGATCAGTTCGACATTTTATCATCTCCTAATCTACGAGGTCGTAAATTATTCGTATGGTATGAATGACAGTATCATATGCACGTATTCTAATTGATTTATATCCTAAACTAATTTAGATCCCATTTTACAATTTTTATGGGAAAATTTATAAATATTAGGTTTTATTTTACAGTAAAAAAGATAGAATTAAAATGGTCGAAGATATTAAAAAATATTTGTAACATTTAGTTCCGGTTTAACACTAGAAAAAAAAATCAAATTTGGAATCTGACTTAAAAATCAAAAAGAACAGTAAATTTTCTATACAAAACACTACATTTATTATTTTATTATAATTTACTTTAATATGAAAATAAAATTCCAAAGAAACCCTTCCGTCAATCAGGTGAATTCTATAGGATCCCATATCTTAACAACTAAACCTGAAATAAAAAAATATTATGAATACACGTTCATATCCCCTAGAAGTACAAATATGCCCAATATGAACGTAATTTTGGAACCTCACTTTTTTTTCGTTGTCCGGTTCGCGTGAAATGCCCCTTGTCATCTTTATACCTTCTTCATTTTTACTATGTAATAAGAGTTAAGATAAGTAAAGATAATTCTTCACCGAAAGGAATAAGTAATAATTAGACAGTGGTAAGGAAAATATGAAATCTAACATAAAATTTTCCAACCCAGACTTAACAATTTCTATCGGATGTTTAATGACGTATGAAATACGATTGTCTTGGGATTTGTATTATATGGTTCAATTTCATTAATTGCAAGTAGTCTGTAGCTGAATCATTCGTACTATTTGACGCTTACACTTCGTAATAGATAACGTCTTTGTAATTCCACTGCACGGAGATCATAATCTCTTTCGGATGCATTCCCATCTGTGGGTCATTGCATCTCCAATATTTTTGAAGCCCTACGTTATAAGACAATTTAGTTTTGTTATCTCTTGTAACCCCCTATTTAAAAATAAGACGATTTCGTATCGAATCGCATTTACGAGACACTCAAACAATGAGCCGAGAAATGCATCCCAGCAAGTGCTGTTTTTTACGCTGATGTTGGGTATTTTAAGTACAATAACAGTCTTCTTAACTAACTGGTAAGGATTTTTATCGACGATATCATTGAGAGTACTTGAATCTATCTCGGTTGAGTGACCGCAGTGATTAAAATTAATCAATAACAAAGGTTTTTCCAATATGTATGTTCCTTCTCTATTACATTGATAAACACACCATCTGTGACTTAATAATTTTCCGATATTTGTCGTAAACTGTGATACGCTGAAAATAAATCCGCGCACACTATTTTTGTATGTTTATTCATGTTTATCAAATTTACAACTTGTGCTTCCTTCAGGTTACCTTAACACTACTTTAGTCGGTTACCGATTTCTGAATGCGAAATATTTTCGAAGTCGTGAGTAGTAAGTTTTTTGAGTTGTACGTAAATTATGTTTTTATTTTACTTTGATTGTGATTAAAGAGGGATAATACTATTTGATGTGTGTGTAGAGAGCTCACCTTTAAATCGCAAAAATGTAATTTTAACGAACTTATGCGAAAGGCTTACGAACTTTATTTCGCAATAAAAGTTGGAAACCAAGACAAATGGGCCTCTCATATATGTTGCAAAACTTGTTTAACATTTTTAATAGGGTGGTTGATAGGTGCAAATAGGGTGGTAAAATGCGGTTTGCAGTGCCAATGATTTGGAGAGAACCGAAAGGCCATATCACGCATTTCTATTTTTGCCTTGGTAATATAGTATCTATTGAACCAGAACCTAAATATGACATGTTGTATCGTAGTTTGCTAAAAGCTTTCCGACTCGTTGCGTATAGTGATGAACTTCTTGTTCCAAAATCATCTGAATCTTGGACTCCGAATGAAGAAGAATGTGAATCGGCTGATTCTTCAAGTGATCATACGGAATTTCTACGGGATATTTATTAGAACACTATCTGATTTCACAGCCTCAACTTAATAATTTACTTCGAGATTTAAAACAATCAAAATTACAGTCAGAACTTCTAACATCCAGATTAAAATGACATAATCCTCTGCAAGGTGATGTACTTCTGTTGATACATTTCTGTAAAGGAAAATCAATATTACGGTAAATGGAACCTTAGTTTATTTGCTGATTATTGGTGGATGTTAATAAGGGAATCCCCAGAAACAAAATACTAACCTAAAGAACCAACAATAACATTCTAGAGTGAGATTATGGTTAATAACAATACGTCTATCGCTAAGAGTTGTTTTACTGCAATAACAGTTAGCAGTGTTATTTTTATTAAAAAAAAACTAGAGGTACGCAGATGGCCCCAGAAGTATCCTACCTAACAAAGAAAACACAATAAATTTGGGAAAAAATAACTTTATTTATCTACATAGTCTCCTTTTAGCTCGATGCAATTTTCCCTGCGATGTTCAATAGCTTCGATTCCTTGTTTATAGTGAGAATGTCGAGCTACTCAAAAGAGCCATCAACCGCAAATTCCACTTTTTCATTGTTGGCAAATGTTTTACCACCGAGCTATTTTTTTCAGTTTGGAAACAGAAAATAATCTGAAGGGGCTAAATCTAGCAAATAGGGTGCCTGATTAAGCAATTCGAATTTTAATTCTTTGATTTTGGCCATCGCGATGTGTGAACTGGTGCATTGTCTTGATGAAACAAAACTTTCTTTTTCGCCCAACGCAGCCGATTTTTCTTGATTTCATCACTCAAATGCTGGAATACTTTCGCATAATACTCGCCGTTGATTGTTTTTCCTTTCTGAAGATAATAAATGAAAATTATCCCACGCGCATCCTAAAAACTGACGCTATGACCTTGCCTGCAGACGGAATTGTATTCGTCTTCTTTGGAGCTAATTCTCCCCTTTAAGTCCCTGGTTTGGATTATTCCTTCGTCTCAGGTATGAAGTAATGGACCCATGTTTCATCCATGGTTATGAATCGACGCAAAAACTCAGCTTTATTCCTGTGAAACTTCGCCAAACACTCGATAGAAATATCCTCACGACGCTGTTTTTGTTCCATTGTGAGTAATCACGACACCCATCTTGTACACAGCTTTTTCATATCCAAATTTTCAGTCAATATGCGATATACAGCATTTTTTAAAATGCCTACCATGTCTGGTAGCTCGCGCACTTAGTCGACGGTCATCCAATACCATTTTGTTGATTTTCTTCACCATTTATTGCGTGATCGACCACTGCGATGTTCGCCTTAGTAGTTCATATAGTTTCGTTTAAACTTTGCCGCCCAATATTTTATTGTTGTAAACGAAGGCGCACACTCCCTCAGAGTAGAATTTAGTTCTGCTTTGACATCGGTTGGACTTTATCTGGACTTTAAACTTAAGCTTTATAAGGTTGGTACTTTCAACCATAGTCATTCTTTTCCAACAACTTATAAAATATATGGAAATAATATTTGGACAGTAGTTTCAACGGTTCAAAAGTGATGAGGTTAGTGGAAACAAGGCTCGGTTAGACTGTAGTCTAATCTCTTATGTCATTTTGTTGCGACAACAGTACCTTTCAAAACGTTATTGATGTTTAAACGAGTTTCAAGCCAAATAAAGAGTATTTGTGGCACGTACTGCTTTTCTTATTCAGTCAAAGGAAAAGCGCGAGTGAAAGCCGCTGTATACTTGTGAAAAATTACGGTAAATGCAAGAGACTTTTGGGCGTTGGTTTAGACGATTCAAAAGTGGTGATTTCGACTTGAAAGGCAAATAACGCCAAGGTCAATCGAAAAAAAAATGAATATGTCGAATTGTAAGCAGTGTGGAAGAGGACGATATGTCAATGTTGGGCGGCGAAACATTTGTGATCGTATGCATGTCATTGTAAAGACCCAGAAGTCGGGAGAATGCGTATCACATCAGCTGAACGACAAGCAGATGGAAAATGCTTTCTTAACATGAAAGAAATACCTTTTTGTATCGGATTGTAATTGGAAATGAAAAATGGATATATTTCGAGAACCCAAAAAATAGAAAATTATGGGTTAACCCAGGACAACCATCAACATCGACTGCAAGGCCGAATCGCTTTAGAAATAAGTCAATACTATGTATTTGGTGGGATCAGAAGAGTGTCGTATACCTTGAGCTTCTGAAACAGTTAATACCGTTCGCCACCGTCAACAAATGAACAATTTGAATCATGCATTCATCGAAAAGTGACCAGAATGGGCTACAATATCTGGAAAAGTGATTTTGCAGCACGACAACGTCCCGTCACACACAGCGAAAGCTGTCAGAGACACCACTTGGCTGGGAACTCTTGCCTCATCCGTACTCACTAGACATGGTCTCTTGCGACTACCACTTATTTTCATCGATATCTCACTCACTTTCTATGAAGCACTTCAACAGTTACGGAGATGTCGAAAAATGGAAAATTGGACCACCACAAAAGAGGTACGGTTTTCCTGAGAGGGCATCCACAAATTGCCAGAGAGATGGCAAAACTCTTCAGCAAGCGATGGCGCATACTTTGAGTAAACCATTTTTTACCGTTCTCATAAATTAAACGCGATTTTTTAAAGAAAAAATCTTAATTGTTTACCGCTATACCTGATATGAATAATGGAGGAACAGTTTGCCTCACAGATTCTAAAAATTGGGAAAATCTATAATTCTAATCCAAATTTCATTAACATAACATTTAAACTTTCATGTATATTTTGGGTATTTTATAGAACTAATTATATTCCATCACACTACTAAAACCGTTTCGGTTATTTTAATTTGTTTGATTAAATTTCTTATTAGAAATAATAACCAAGAATGCCATTTTATATAAGGTTCAGACAGTTGAAGAAAAGTTTTAATGTGAAAACTTTTAAATCATTTTTGAAAATTACTAAAACTAAGTACATTTCTGCATAGTGCTTGGTCTTTATTAAATAATTAAGTTTTTTTGATAGACGAATATATCTTGGTGTTAGAAAAATACCGTAAAAACTTATTTGATTATTCTAATTATTAATATTAACTATAATTGTTTGAAACTGTTTCATCTGTGATGTTTACACATCATACTTCTTTTTTACCACACTCATATAATTTGGCTACAAATGTTGTGAAAATTAATTTTAAATGGTAAATGGCTGGCTGGTAAATTTAAACATGATTGTTCATCAAAATTGTCACAAAGATTCACAATACGATAGACCGTGTCCATTGCATTTTACATTATGATTTCAGTACGAAACAACCTTCTTCTCAATGAATGCCGCGTTTGTTAACAGCCGACTAAAGATGCAGTCGAATATATACTACTCCATAGAGTGTTTAGACTTATTTAAATACTATTACGCTGCGTTGTGGTGATGTTTTATAACAGTAGATAAAACATGAATTTATTATTACACACTAGAGATAATGTAGCCATCGAAACAATTGGTGGTTCCATGCTGGTTCTTAATACATCTTGAATAGCTTATTGATGAATGATACTGTCAGGAGGGATTGATTCGCTATAATTATTGTTGATTGTATTGTTCATTAAGATATATTTCAAAGGCTTTCTAAACACTATTTATTAGATTGATAATTTTAGAGCGTACATTAAATAGGTTTACATCTTTCAATGTACGTGTTCGGATAGTGCATTGCCCAATTTTGTGTATCTATTATTTTATTCCAGGTACAAAGACATAGAATATCAAGCGGTCACTCAACTCCACCATCAGTTCGAAGACCAATCCTAAATTTCCGAAGATCTTTAAATACGTCATCGGAGGATTCATTCGTTCCCAGAAGTACTACCCAACATTTGGCGAAAGATTATGTAGAAAGCCTGCACCAAAACTCCAGGACGGCTTTGCTTTTTGGGAAGAACAATGTGCTGGTGATGCCCGCCAAGGATGATGTTACTGAACCTATGCCAGGGTAAGAATGTATAATTTTTTACTTTAAACTTGATATCCCTATTACTGCTAAGTGTCGGGAAGTTTTTTTTTTTGGATTTGTCTATTTTAAGACACATCCAAATATCCACCAAGTGACCGCTTAACTTTAGTTATCTAGAACTGAAGTTCGTCGCGATGTGTTTAGCCCTTGACGTGAATACTCGTATCAAATATAATGGTCATTATATTTATCATTTATTAAATATATGGTCATTATATATATATATATATATATATATATATATATATATATATATATATATATATATATATATATATATATATATATATATATAGGTCATTATATTTGATACGTGTATTCAAAATTCGTATAAGTATAATTCAAATGATGGCTGGGGTTACACTACTAACTGCATGTCATGCACTTTTTAAACAGTGCAGGATCTTAACCTTATCATTACACTAGATTTTGGAAGTTCTTATCGTCGTACAATATTTATAAACAATAGTGATTTTTGTTATGATACACGAGACTATGATGATCTTGTATCTACAGATACATTCTGGTATCGTAGAAAGGTAGATCGTTGAAAGTAACATATACTACAAAGATGTGAAGTTATATAATAAGTTACCACAATGGTTTAAATATATTCAAAATAATGAATTTAAAAACTTTCGCCTCGAGTTTCTTATAAGTCAATTTTTTTTAAACCTCGATAAATATATGTTTTATTAGCTGTTAGATTAAACGTTTATGTGTGTACTGATTGTCATGTCATGTATTATTTCTGGTGATGTGCAGCCTCTAAACATTCTCTCAAGTTTGATTTCTAACTTCTGTTTTGTAAGCGACTCCATAAATTTCTTATTTGCGTACGTTAACACTTAAACGCGGATAAGTCGCGAATTATTATTATCTATGAGGGAAATAATAGTGATTTTTCATAGTGAATGAACTGATAATGTGATTTAACAGAATTTGAATTCATTTTTACTGCGAACAATAGTAATGCTAGATTTAATTTAAAACGTGTAGCGTAAACACTGTTTTGAAACATTATTTTATCGGCGGCAAAAAATGGATCACGCTTGATTATCAATAATATTGCTCTACTTCTGTTTTAATAAAAAAAGTATACATACGAGGGCTGTATGATAAGTATCTGGCCTAGGCGAGAGATGGCGCTGCTAGTAATTAAAAAGTGATAGTTTTCTTAAATTTAACCTTTTACAACAATACTGCGTGGTTTAGTTTCTAAATAGAACAACTAAATAGAACACCTTTAAATAGAACAACTTTTGTGATTTTACAGCAATGGAAAAAATTGAATATTGATCAGTCATAAAATACTTGTTTTGAAACATAGAACAAATGATGAGATTAAAGCGGGGCTCAGCGACGTTTATGGGGACTCTTTCCTATTAACCATAAAATATTGGCGAGCTGAATTCAAGCGTGGCTGTACAAGCATTTTTAATGAAGATCGTCCAGATCATCCAAATGAGGTTACCACTTCAGAAATGATTGAAAAAATCGACGATATCGTGATAAACGATCGGAGAGTGAAAGTGCGTGAGATTGCTGAGACTGTGGACATCTCAATTAAATGGATGTAGAATATTTTAACAACTCATTTGACGAAATCTGGTTTCATGAAAGATTAAGGATTATTTCTGGAGTACCCCAAGGATCTGTTTTGGGTCCACTATTATTTTTAATTTTTGTTAATGATCTGCCAGATGTTTGCAGTAGCGGAAATATGGTAATGTTTGCTGATGATAGCAGCTATTTAACAGGAAATAGAAACATGCAAGGAGCCATTGAAACGGTACAGGAAATGCTCAATAAATTTTATAGTTGGTTTACGAATAATAAGTTATCACTTAACGTGGACAAAACCAGTTTTATTGCTTTTAAAAATTAACGGTAAGTCTATACAGCAAACATCCTGTACTAGATTTCTGTGTTCATCTCGATAACAGACTTTGCTGGGATGAACACATAGCTGAACTATGCAAGAAATTAGCTGCTGCCTCATATGCTGTTTATAGGTTGAAACGGGTTGGTACCACGGATATTGTGCATTCATATTACTATGCAGAGTTTTACAGTCGCGCTAGGTACGGTTTGATATTTTGGGGTGGGTCGCCTCATCTGATGCGTGTTTTCAAAATACAAAAAAAGATAATTCGAATGATGGGTGGGGTGTCACTACTGGCATCATGTCGACCAATTTTTAAACAATGCAGGATTTTGACTCTACCATCACTATATATTTTGGAGATTATCATCTTTGTTAGGCGAAATTTTGTAGCATTCGTAAAAAATAGTGATTTTGATCACTATGACACACGAGGCTCTGATGAATTTGTTTTACCAATACATTTATGTAAGATAGTTGAACATAATGTTTACTATAGGGGTGTGAAGCTGTATAATAAGTTGCCACAACGATTTAAGCATGTTCAGAATGACAACGAATTTAAAAAATTAGTGCGCGAATTTCTTATAAGTCAAAGTTTTTATTGTTTAGAAGAATATATGTCGGCTCAATAATTAGATTCAATGCTTATTTATGTATACAATGTTTATTTGTGCAAGATTATCATTTCATGTATTATTTCTGAGGTCGTGTCACTGAACATTCTGTCAATCCGATTTAATCATGGATATTTTTATTATTGTGGGGATTGAATAAATACTTAATTAATAATAATAATAATTATTATAAATAATAATAATAATTATTATTATTATTATCACAGCACACCAGAGACAAAAGAACAGTCATGAACAGCCAACGAACACTTATTTTGAAAGGTGGAGCAATTGTATTTTTAGAAGGGATACAAAAGATAGAAAAACGTTAGACTAAGTGTATCGAACTGAAAGGTGATTACGTTGAAAAATACAATAAATTTTAGACATAAAAATATTTTTTCTTGTCGTCAGGTATTTATCATTATATATAGGGTGATTCACGGTGACTGGTACATTTGATGTTTAGGGAGAACTACTCAAAGTAAAGATTTGAAATTTTAGACACTTATGTAAATAAACATGAGCTCTCCATTTAAAATATTTTCTGTGCTACGGTGTTGCCAAATCTACTCTACTTTATTTGTTTTTTTACATATAATTTTGATATATATCGTGGCGAAAAACCCAAATAAAGAAAAAAAAACATATGCTATACCTATCTTGAGCCATTTCGGAAATAAAAAATATTTTTTAAGAAATTTGCCAAGAAATATCCCTGATTATAAAAATATTTCTTTTTACAACCAGCATAGATAGATATCTGCATTTTTGAATACGGTTGTCTTAATAGGTTGCTTTATATGACGTGAGAATTAATGTAATATGACATGAGAATTGGTATATAACCAGAATATAACATGACATATGGTAATATGACATGAGAATTAATATATCATATACAGGGTGTTTCAAAAAGTAAAAATTCATGTTGTGTAAGAATTTTAAACGGAACACCCTGTATTTTATAGTGAAGCACAAAAGAGCAATACGTTCTGTATCTAAAAGTGTTAAGTGATGATATACCTATATTTAGTGGTTTTCGACTTATAAGCAAAAAACCAAAATAATGCAATTAATGCAAAGATATTGGTTTATTTTAGTAGTGGGCCACGGCCGGCTAGGGTGACATTAATTCTAAACAAATATTATGAAAATGTATGTATTTGACATTATTAGTTTGATAATTCATAATTAGCGCATTTAAGTAAGTAATTGTCTCAGTAAAGAATGGAAGGAATTAACTATTCGAATGCAGTGATCATTAATTTATTTATTTTATATGGACAGTGTGACAAAATTATCGACCGCACCTGCAGACAATTTAACGCAATATATTCTAATTTAGCACGAATGAATAAAAGAAAATTGAGTCGGATTCAAACAAATTTTATAAATTTTGGTTTTCGGAGGCATCCTGGAATTTGACTTAGCCAGTAACATCTGATGAATATAACGAGATTAACATTCTGGCTTATTTCTATGTGTATCCACAATCTTCTATTAGAAGAGCTGAAGACGAATTACATATAGCACTCTCCTCAATACACAGAATACCGAAAAAACACAAGGGCATGCGCCCTTACAAATTTTCTAAAGCTCCGTTTCTCAAGCCGGACGACTGCCCTCAAAGAGTGGAATTTTGCGAAAATTTATTAGTTCATTTCCAGGAAAATCCACATTTTTTACAAAATATAATGTGGACTGATGAGTCCAAATTTTCGAGAGAAGGAGTTTTTAATAGACGAAATTGTCACTTCTGAGCCAATAAAAATCCTCATTTCACCAGGTATTCCGCATTGCAAGATAAATTTAGTTTCAATGTTTTTTGTTTAATCATGGACGAACAAATTCGATAATTTATTTACATTGAACAGTTAATTCCAGGAAAGTATCTAGAAATAATAACAACAGTAGTAGAGGATTTGACAGAAAGTCTTCTACTGTCAGTGTATCGAAACAGTTGGTACCAGTTTGATAGTGCTCCGGCACACTGTACAGAAGAAGTAAGCAGGCAACTCTATAAACTATTTCAAAACTGGTGGTTTAGACGTTTGGGTCCGTGAAATTGGTCGCCAAGATCACCCGATTTAACTCCCCTTGATTTCTATCTTTGGGTTACTGTAAAAGACAATATCTACAAAACGGCATTAAACACTAGAGAGGAGTTAAAACATCAGGTGAATCAAGCATTCGCAACCTTAGATCCTATTGAGATAAGAAGAGCCGTCACGAAAGGGGTCCATATTAAAATGTTGAAGTGTTTGGAGGTTAACGGTCAGCGTTTCGAACATTTGCTATACAAATAATTTTTTAGATAGTATTATGTTTCTAATTTTAATGTTGTGTTATTGTTTACTAAAAATAAAATAAACCGTTATCTTTGCTTTAATTGCATTATTTTAGTTTTTTGTTTATAAGTCGAAAACTGTTAAAAATAGGTATATCATTACCTAATACTTTTAGATACAGAGTGTTTTTCTCTTATGAGCTACACTATAAAATGCAGGTTGTTCCGTTTAAAATTCCTAAATAACATACATTTTTAAGTGTTATCAAAAGGTCACTATTTTGTAAACGCCCTGTATTTGATAAATTAATTCTCATATAATATTGTCATAAAGCTAAAGCTATGCTCGTTGTTAAAATATTTTTTATTCGGGGATGTTTGTTGCCAGATTTCTTAAAAAATATTTTTTATTTCGGAAATGGCTCAAGATAGGTATAGTATATATTACATAAAAAAGATTCAAAATAGTTCACAGAATGTAGAAATGCCACACCATATAGGATATGCCATATAAAAAAACGAATTTGGATTCAGTTGCGAGTAGATCTGGCATGTAGTAGATGCTAGTAGATGCTAGTAGATGCTACACTGCTATAACTGCTATAAAAAAATTAATTTTAAAAATTCAGCTGCAAAAATATGGCTAAAAGCTTTTTTGCTCATAAGGCGGTCATAAGAGTCCGAGCAGCCATTTTTCTATTATTTTATTTATATTATATTCAAAGTAGATAAAATCTATGGTATTTTCGTTGGCGAGCCAAGAAAATGACTAATGATTATTTAATCGGCAACAGATATCCATCGTATATAGATTATTTAAAGCGAAAATATTCAAATATAATTCGGTAAATTTGGATTCATTATAAAGTAAATATTTTTTAATATTTAGGTTCAGGTTCCTTGGTTCATGGCCTTAAATTTAATCAGTTAAAGGGCTGATGACAGGGTAATATGGTATAAGGTGTCCCATAAGAAAGTTTTTATTTTATTATCTCACTGCGCAAACGCAACAACTGTGAGGGGCACGGGGCGCATATCAATCGATAGTTCCACGTTTAGGAATTTAGTCGGTATGGAGCGTTTCTCGAGACCAGACCGTGCGTTGTGTGTGCGAGAATTTTATAAAATTTTTATCTTAACGCTCATTTTCATTTCAACGGTCATATAAATAAGCAGAACTATCTTTACTGGAAGGTAACGAATCCAAAATCCAAGCATCAAAAACCCCACATTCGCCTAAAGTTACTATATGGGCTGTAATGTCAGCGTGAGGAATAATCGACCCGTACTTTTTTGAAGACGGCAGGGGATGCGCAGTTACCCAGTGCAGTTAATTCAGAGCGTTATGTGAAAATGTTGGACACTTTTTTTAGTACCTGAACTGTACAATTTTCCTGTTTATAATCAAAGAACATGGTTTTAGCAGGATGGAGCAACGTCACACACTTCCAACACGCCTCTGCCAAATGTTCGTGAAATTTTCCCAAAAAAATATCTGCAAGGAGAGGTGACATAAATTAGACTCTACGTAGTCCTAATTTGAGCCCTATGGCATTTTTCAATAAACCGGGTTCGTTAGTGCAGTTAAAAGAAAATATCCGACACGAAATAGAAGCAATTCCAGAGATTATGCGCCGAGCCGTTTTAAGGAATTATGCTGTTCGTTTAGATGAGGGCCGTGGGCGTTCAGGTCTACATTTGGATATCATTATTTTTTAAATGTAATATCCTAAAATATGTTTCAATCATTAATAAAGGTTTTTTGATGGACGTCTCTCTTTTATTTATATTGTTATATCAAAAGGAAACTTTCTTTTGGGACACTTTGTATTAGAAACAGTGTCCTTACTATTAGGCCATCAACTGAATTCCCCGCCTTTACGTTGCAACGACTGTTATTATGTTAAAATGCCATCTTTCAGCTTTAAAATGAGGTATTAGATACACGCCTACTGTGAATGTAATCTGAAAACTCATTTGTAGGCGTGAGACCGTTCGAAAAGATCGAGTGCAAAAGCTTTGAGTAACAATATTTTTTCATACAGTAGTTGTAGGAAGTGCTTTCAGTAATTCCGAACTGGAAATTTTGATTTAAATGGTGCTGAACGTCTGAAACAGCCAAAAAAGTGGAGGATAAAGAATTAGAAGCAATGTTTGAAGAAAATGTTTGTTGTATGCTGCCAAAGCTCGGACAAGAACTTGGGGTAATACAACAAGCCATCAAAACTATCAAGTTTATTTGCAAATAAATAAATATGATGTAAGCAAGCTCAAGTTCCTTCATTTGGCGAGCATCTAATACGACATTGAGAATTTCTGTGGTTATTTTAGATATCATAGCTGTTTATGCGCGTTTATTGCTTTGAATGAACTCATGTATAAATTTAGCAGCTGAAGACCGTCGAAAACTAAAAGGACAATGATTTAAAATGAGATCCATTTTTTTTGTAAGTTTGTTGTGGTTAAAACCTTCAAGCAAGGTACTTTATAATAGCTCGAACTTCAGTTTCATCAACATTTGGTTATACAAGGTGTCGAATATTGTTCATTTTTGTTGATATAATTAATAGAAGTCGATTTAAGATAAGAATAATTTTATTATTATAACGTTATAGTACAGCGTTTGGAAATTTATTTAGCAAAAATAATACTGTCGAGATGGTGGGCTTCGCGGCGCTAGCATTCTTGAAGTCATGAAGGCATGAGACAAATATATCCGGATATCGAGTGGATCTCATGAAAAATATTCTTCTTTTTCCTGGGAATAATTCATCTACAACCTCCAAAGTATCACGTGAGGTGTGACACGTAGCGTCGTCTTGCTGAAACCAACTTTTCTCGTTATATCCTTCAAATTTTTGCAGTGATTGGTGGAAAAAACCTCGTATCATCTCATAATACTTAGCTGAATTTAGCCGGTCACCGTCTTTTTTACACCGATCTTACAATCCGTAGACGGTAAATTTGGAGTTGATCCTGTAGTTTCAAACTTTTTTATCCATTTCTTTATTGAATTAACAATTGGTGCCTCGTTTATTTCGTGTAAATTATACTCGACCCTATAAAGACGACGTGCCGTAAGAAGCGAATTGTTGTTTTGATAATACGCGCGGATACAGAAAGCACGTTGTTGTCCGGTGAAACGCTCCATAGCAACAATTTTTTCCTGAACCAAGCTTCGACGTAAAGTTAACACGACAGGAGCAAACAAGTAATTAAATATGAACGATATTTTTTTGAACACCTGGTACTTGCGCTATCTCTGTATCAGGCCAAGAACATTTTGAACGACCCTCGTATGCCAAGTACTAGCAGAAACTCATGATTTTTAATATATAAATTTTGGTATTAATGTTATTTGGAGGGTTATTGGTAACTCATGTTAGTACCTACTTAATTTTTACAAGTAAAAAAAAACGTGACCCTATAAATCAGTGTCGAGCATCTTAATTAAAATTCGTTGTGTGTATGTGTTTTCATCATTCTTGACCTTGACCGGAAAAATCAAATAACGTAATATGTGTGTGTAGCAATCGAATGTACAGGCTTTTTCCTCGAAAATCGGTTTTATTTTTTTCCGGTTGTTTACTGAAAACTCGACAATAAATTGTTTCATTTGTGGTTGTTTGTTTATCGGTCATGACTTCTGTTTCGTAAGCGACTTCATAAATTTCCTCATTTGCGTACGTTGACACTTAAACCCGGATAAGTGGCGAGTTATCATTATCTATGAGGGAAACGTTACAGAATTTCTATTTCTTTTTATTGCGAACAATAATAATGCTAGATTTCATTTAAAACATGTAGTGTAAACATTTTTTTGAAAAATTATTTTATCGGCGGCAATAAGTGGACCATGCTTCATTATCATATGGCTCTACTTCCACTTCAAGATCGTATATTTATATATATATATATATATATATATATATATATATATATATATATATATATATATATATATCATCATTATCCACCCGTATCAATTCACTGCAGGATGAAGGCCTCTTCAGCATACTTCCAACTCTCGCGGACCTGAGCTTTTTTCTGCCATTCAGGTCAAATATACTTAATAATATCATCAGTCCATCGGGTTTTCGGTCTTCTCCGTGGATGTTTGCGGTGAAGCGGTATCCAGTCTAGGACCGCCCTGATCCATCTTTCGTCCCATCGCCTCGCTACATGACCTGCCCACTTCCCTTTCAATTTGTCTTATTCTTCCAATGATGTCACTCACTTTCGTTCCTTCTCTGATCCATGTGCAGGTCTTTCTATCCCGTCTAGTAATGCCAAGCATACATCTTTCCATTCCCCTCTGTGCTACTCGAAGTTTCTGAACTGACTGTGATGTGAATGTCCAGGTATCACTTAAGTATGTCATAACGGGCAGGACACGCTGATCAAAGACTTTTCTTTTCAGGCAAAATGGCAGTTTGCTCTTAATCACTATGTTGAGCCTGCCAAATTTAACGCGTCGTTCCACCTCCCGGACGGTAACCTCTTCCATTGAAACCCTCTGCCCAAGATATACATAGTGATCCACAACTTCCAAATCCATTCCCAAAATAGAAATCCTTATATCCTCAGCAAATTTATTGAACATGACCTGACTTTTCTTCTGGTTTATTTTCAAGCCAAATGGTTCCCCAGCTTCTTGCAGCTTCTGTACGCGTCCCTGCAGTTCCTCTGGGTCCTGTGAAAGAAGAACGATATCATTCGCGAATCTAAGATGATTTAACTATGCACCATTAATCCCTAATCCATCCTGTTCGCAATTCACATTACGGAACACTTCTTCCAGGCAGGCTGAGAAAAGAAGAGGCGATATTGCATCACCTTGTCGTACGCCCCGCTCTACTTTTATTTCAACCTCAAAATCGTCAAGGTGGACTGTCGCTGTCCACCAAGGTTCATCATATATCGATCCTAGTAGATTTACATAGGCTTTCTCTACACCTTGATTAAGCAATGTATCCATTATGGCCCACTTTGAGATTGAATCAAATGCTTTTTCATAATCGATAAAAGTCGAGCACAGTGGCATAGTGTGTATTCGTTGTGTCTTTCCATGACCTGCTGTAGAACCTGGATGTGATCCATTGTATATATATATATATATATATATATATATATATATATATATATATATATATATATATATATATATATATATATATATTATTCCATCTTGATCCCAATCCAGATTATGGAATACCTCTTCAAAGCAGGCCTAATATTTCAAGTTTCGTAACTTCATCCACCTTGAACTCTTGCTTGCTTATTTACTCTGTTGCATACGGAGCCAGCTTCTTCAAATTTTTTTTCAGCTCTATCACTTACCTGTGGCCTAAGTTTCTTTTATGGTACATGGCGTTAAATCATTGAGCTGTTCAGTGTGCACAAGGATTATTTCGGTTTTTTCTTGGAGAGTATACACCATTTTAAATTGAATATTAAGCCAATTTTTTGTTAGACAGAAATTAAATGACTTGTCACTGTTAGGTGAAAAGTCACTTTTATAAATAAATTTGACTGGTTCGTTTTTATGACGGTTTAGTCTGCATAGAAATGTCAAAGTCTGTTACCTTTTTGAATAAAAAACAAAAGATAAGTGAAGCGGTACTTCGAGCACAAACTTTAGGAAATGTTCACGAAGATTTCGAAAATAGGCTCTATTATTGTCTAGCCAATAACGGAGCACATTTTGGATACTTAATAAAGTGAATGTTGAACATGAAGTCGTATTTTTTAATTTATCTAGTAAAATGTTAAAATGTGTCGATATTTTAGAAACCGTTAGATTTGGCCATAGGATAAGTAAAAGAAAATGTGTTTATTATTTCGAGAGTAATCCAGGAATCTAAAAAAAATTAGGGGTTTCCATTGAAAAAATGTAATATGATATATGTTCAGCTCTTCTGAGGCACCCTGTATAACTAAAAATATAATTAAAATGTTTCCTCCTTAAAACAAAAGTTGACGTGTTTCGCCGTTTCGTATGAAGGTAATTAGTACTACCTGAAACTGGGGTGGCTACTTTTGAAATAAAAGCACTGTATATATGGTGGGCTCGTGGAGAGAAATATTATTTATAGAAAATCTTCACTCGGACTGTACCCGGCTTTCCTTCAGTCGCCACCATAACGTCAGCAAGTTACCCTCGAGACCGGTTTCTGGTTTAATAGCCGTCATCAGTCTGACTCAAGCTGGATGTCTGTATGTGTTTGAAGGCTGCAGGCCATATAAATTCGCCATGTCGCATAGCGGTTTTGATGTGCGGTGCTGTATCTCGGGTTTGGTGGATATGGACGGTTCGCGTGGTCTAGGTTGATATGAACGTCCGCCGTAGGTTGGCGCGAACTTTATGAGATTACAGTTGCACTGTATTAATTATTTAAATACGGTATAAGATAAGCTCCTAGAGAATCCAAATCTTTCAGAATAAAAAAAAAATCCTTCAAAAGCGAAATATTCCTATTTAATGTTCCTAATCCTTGAAAAATCAAAAAGAAAAATAAATATATGTACAGTATTATATTAATTTAGCACCTATTTTTAAACTAATATTAAGTCTTCAACTATAATAAAGCAAATGTTTATTCTGAGAAGAAATATTTTTTCTCGAACTTGATTTTCGTATCTGTAAACCGTACAATTATTTCTAGATTGAAAATGTTTTTTTTTTCTTGCTCGTTGTCCTAAAAGATGACGCCTCCCCGAAAACTGTCGGCGTTGTTCATGTCGGAATTCAAATTTCTTTCCTTACGTTATTTATTTTGCAGATGTTCTTTTTTCCTTTTTGTATTTGCGTTCTTATAATAAGTAATTTTAAAGAATATGTTGTAGATGGATTGTGTACCAGCTTATAAGATGTGTTAATTGTGCATATCAGTTTTAGAGATATAGGAACGAGAAATAGTAGAATTCAATTTAATCCTCGGCCCTTACGTTTTATCCACTGCAGAACCTATTCGAATTAGATTTTTTTCCCATCATATAGTTATTTTAAAGAGATATCTTTCAGCTTCAAAATGACTATAATATACGAGCCTACTTGTTGATGAAATCTGATAAATTAGTTGTAGAACCGAAGGAGTTTGAAAAACAACATTTGACACTACCTTGTTTCCCCTTTTAACTGAAAAAAAGTGGTACATCCTGCGTAACCTTAGGATATGATATGTGCGAGTTTTGGAGATAATCCTGTTTCGTACAATACTTGTAAGAAGTGGTTCTAGCAATTCTGAACTGAAATTTTTCACCTAAATGATGCAGAACATCCGAGACAACCATAATTGGGATTGGCCTCGTGAAAACCATTTTCAAACCATTGCATAAGTAAGGGAAATTTAAAAGGAGTTCCCTATGGACTCAAGGCTAAGAATAAGACTAGTCGTTTTGATGTTAGTATATCGTTGCTCTCTAGATTTAAGAAAATGAACTTCTTGCAAATCACAAGATAATAAATTAGAACTACATGGAGGAAAAGACATCGATTAAAGATTTTCGCAAGTCACAGTAGATGTAGCAGGTGCAAAGAACGATGCAATTTTTTGTGAGAACTCGGGGTGTATATCTGTGTGGTTTTGGCTGACTTGGAAATAACTCAACAGTGAATTCATATTTTGTTTAGAGCTTATACAGTCATCAATAGGTCACTACGAATGGTATTATACCTCAAATTTGCAATCCTTTGATTGAATCTTTAGAGTATTTGCTTACATTTACACAATTACAGTTTTTGTTTGAACTTCAGCGAAATCATGTGGTATCTGTGAACAACAAATCTTGTTTGAAAGACAAATATTCATGTAATGTACTTTCGCTATATCGCGTCTTAACATTTCTCTTACAGTATCGATGTTCTTCGCAAACGTTTAAATTCTACGTAATATTTTTGCTGGATGTTGTTTATACACCACATACCACATACAAACATTGAAAAAATCACAGTCTAAAAATTGTAAACTTTCACTATGGTGAGATTAACGAAATATCTACACCATAATTAGGATTATTTCCTTTATATATATATATATATATATATATATATATATATATATATATATATATATATATATATATATATATATATATTCTAAAGGCTAATTCACACTGCAATACTTATTCGTCAATGTTTTGTTACTAACTAAAATCAAACAAATATCGCTCACAACCACCATATTCACCAGATATGACACCGTGTGACCCTCGATTGAAGAAAAAAACTTCGTGAATATATTTTGACGTATAAATAGTAGTAGTAGTATAAATACTTCAAGCTATTCAAGAGAGTTTGCTGACTGCTTTGAATGAAATACCAGTCGAGTTTACTAGACTACTTGAAAAGTTCGCGGAGCGATACCTATAAAGCAGTAAAAGAACTATATAATCTACTACATTTTGAAGTTTTATCTTTCATATGAGCATATGTGAAGTTTCAAGTCGATCTATCAATTCATTCGTACAAAAACAGCAGCTTAAAGTAAACGTATAAGTGTTATTCAAA
This sequence comes from Cosmopolites sordidus, assembly GCA_031761425.1. Lineage (NCBI taxonomy): Eukaryota > Metazoa > Arthropoda > Insecta > Coleoptera > Curculionidae > Cosmopolites > Cosmopolites sordidus. The sequence goes on along the minus strand of JARFXV010000063.1, from coordinate 129,659 downwards.
CACTCATTTTTTAAAATGGATAATATTGGATAATATTGGATAATGGATAAAAAGAGTAAATGTCTGTTCCTTCGAAAACAATGGTTTGTAAGAGGGCAGGTGAGTTTCAACGTGGTCGTACAAATCTGGATGATGATCCTCGTTCTGAACGTCCAGTAAGTGTAACTTCTAAACAAATAATTAATTATATACATGATATGGTCATGGATGACAGACAGTTTACTTTGGGTGAAATTGCTAAGTCCATGTAAATCTCAACTGAACGGGTGTTTCATATGTTGAAAAAGAAATTGGGCTTGAGAAATCCATGTGCTAGATGGGTGCTGCATTTGTTAAATTATGTTCAAAAACGACTTTTTAACAAGTATAACTTTCTAACCAATATTTGATTGTTTTTCGAAAGAATGAAATATAATTTTAACGTCTTTTTGTTACTATGGATGCTACTTGGGTTTACCACTATGATCCTGAACTGCGACAACAAACCGCAGAGTGATCTGAGCCATGTTGTTCAGCTCCGAAGCAGTCAAAATGGTCAAAATCGACCAAAAATGTTATGTCATCAATTTTTTGGGATGCAAAAGGCATTTTGTTAATGGATTGTCTTCGAACCGAACGAATTACTCAAACTTTTTGGATTAATTGGATGCAAAATATCTAGTTTAGCGAAGAAAAACTCATTTTTCATCAAGACAATGCACCGGCTCACGGAGGTGTTCTTGCACTGGCTAAATTGAAGGAGTTACACTACGAATTGTTGGAGCATCCACCATATTCACCAGATCTGACCCTCTCTGACTTTCATCTATTCCCAAACCTCAAAAATTTTCTACGTGGCAAGCGTTTTTCATCAAATGAAGAAGTTACAATAACCATAGATGATTATTTTGAAGGACTTCCAAAAATCACTTTAGAGATGAAATAAATGAGTTGGAGAACCGCTGGAAAAAATACATTGAGCTTAAAGGGCAATATACCTAAGAATAAAGTAATTTTTTCAACTATAAACTTGTTTTATCATTTCAGCTCTGCGAACTTTTCAATTATTTTCTAGGTTTTGCATATCATATATAATTTTTTATGAATAACTGTAAATTCATATTTTTCAAGTATTTTTGCGTCATTGCTAAAAGAAATGATTTACTGAAACGAAAGTTATATGGATCATATGTAATGTGGAAGGTAAATAGGCAATATCAACTCAGATAACTCAGATAAAAATAGTTCAAAAAGTCTAACAACGATAAGACGGATCTAGGAGATTAGCGATGTTCCTTTTAACCTATTATCGCATATTTTCAAGCCATGCACGAAACCTTTGAAGGTAACTTTGGAATTTCAAAATTTTGATGGAATAAACTACTTTGAGTTAATTCCAAGCAATCAAGTCGCTTATGTAAACCTCTTTTGTGTGCAATTCGAGCGAATATATGCTGCATTGTACCGAAAATATCCGCTTTAGCTCGGAATACTCGTTGAAGAACGCGGGTTCTTTTACCGCCCCAGAAACGAGGGAAAATCACCAAGAACTTGCCGAAATTGTAACTGTACAATATTTCTGTTCTGTATATATATATATATATATATATATATATATATATATATATATATATATATATATATATATATATATATATATATATATATATATATATATATATACGCCTCCAATCGCCAGATCGATATATTGAATTAATTGAATGCTTGCAAATGTAATGAGACTTCACTGTTATCAACACTGTTGTCTTCCTCTTAGAAATGGAGGTAGGCCATAATCTGATGTGTATTCAGTTAAGAGTTTGTTAGCTCCCGAGAGTCACTTGGTGATCCGTAGCAATTTTGTAACTAACAAGGAAGCTTTGAGCTATGTCATCTGGAGCGTAAGTTCCTGGGAGGGTCACCCCTGGCAGACAGATCAAGGCAGAGGCCTCAGATTAACATGATCCAAAATCTGCCAACCCTCATTGGACCAGCGTGGCAGATTACGGTCCATGCCTTCAACATGACAGTACAACTTCAAACATGGCCTTCATTCCCCGTGGAGGCCAAGGGGCAACTACCTACGGCAGCGGGAAGATCTATCCCAAGGCAGAGGGTGCTAAGAATCACCGGGTTAGATCAGGCTGCTATTGGACTTTTGACATTGCTACGCTTAATATACGGACAATGAAAGCGGAGACCCGACTGCAAGAACTGTTAATCGAACTTGACAACATACATTGGGATATTATTGGGCTCTGTGAAACACGAAGAAAGGGCGAAGAGTTAATCAAACTAGAACTAACTGGTCACGTACTCTACACCCGAGGTATGGAGAATTGACGATGTGGTGGAATTGGATTCCTCATCAATTGAAAGCTGAAAGATAGTGAAGTTAAATTTGAAAGTATATCTGACACATTAGCCCAATGCGTTATTCAGCTGAATAAAAAGTTTAAGCTTCAAATCGTCCAAGCTTATGCACCAACTATAAGCCATAGAGATGAGGAAATTGAGGAATTTTATGATGATGTGGCCTAACTTTTAGACAAAGAGAAGTGTAGGTATAAAATCCTGATCTGTGACTTTAATGCCAGAATCGGAAAAGCAAGAACTGGTGAAAATGCAACTGGCCCATATGGTTGACTTTGCTGAAGGACAAGAACTCTATATTATGAATTCGTTTTATAAGAAAAATGTCAACAGAAAATGGACATGGAAAAGTCCATCTGTGCTCACAAGTGACATTGATTACATCATGTCAAACGATAAAGCAATATTTTGCAATTGTACTGTCCTTAACCATTTTAATGTGGGAAGTGACTACCGAATGGTATGAGTAAAGATTAGGATAAACTGCCGAAAAGAGCGCGAAAGAATGATAAGATCAAGAAGGGGCAAACTGGATTCTGGGAAGCTGCTCGAGAGGGGCAGAGATTTTGAAATTGCTTTGTCGAATAGTTTTGCTGTTACAAGATCCGAGGAGATGGAAATGTGTGTGCAACGAGATTAAGCAACAGTGTGCTTAAAACGAGGTCTTCAATCGCACCAGAAGATAAATGTGTCAAAGAGTCAAAAATTTCCTATGAGACCATTAATTTAATGAAAAAACGCTGGACAATGAAGAATGCAGTCAGTCGTTTTGGCAGGATTGAGTACGTCGAACTTTGCATAACTATAACGAAACGGATTCGAGAGGAAACGCGCCGATTCAATATGCAGCTGGTGTAAAAACCCTGGAAGAAAACAGGGGAATTAACAAAGCTAAGCAGAAGCTAAGAAAGAAAAGGACACAAATGTTTTCCTTAATGCGTGGGGATGGTACAGTGTGCAGGGAATGGTCGGAAATGTTAGAGGTTTTTCGAAGATGTTATTCAAAGTTATATGAGGACCAGAATCAGGCAAGAATAGCAATGCTCACTGAAGAACAAGGGCCGGATATCCTGGTGGAGGAAGTGACAAAGGCTATAGATTCGATGACAAATAGCAAGGCTCCAGGAAAGGATAGTTTAACTGTGGAGATGTTAAAAGCTGGTGATCGGACTTTACATAAAACACTAGCAAAATTATACTCAAAATGCCTCAAACAACAAGAAGTACCCAGCTTATGGAAAAATGCAGAAGTGATTCTTTTACATAAGAAAGGAGCACGGGAAGATTTACAGAACTACCGTCCAATAAGCGTCCTATCAGTGGTATAGCCTATCAAACTTTTCACCAAGATAATATCCAAAAGAATACTAAGAAAACATAATGAAGCACAACCAAGGGAGCAAGCAGGATTCAGAAGTAGATTCAGTACAATTAATCACAGCCAGGTTTTACAGCAGGTCATAGAAAGACACAATGAATCCACTATGCCACAGTGCTTGGCTTTTATCGATTATGAAAAAGTATTTGATTCAGTCTCAAAGTGGGCCATAATGGATGCATTGCTTAATCAAGGTTTAGAGAAAGCCTTTGTAAATCTACTAGGATCGACATATGATGAAGCTACAGCGACGGTCCACCTTGACGATTTTGAGGTTGGGATAAATGCAGAGCGGGGCGTACGGCAAGGTGACGCAACATCGCCTCTTCTTTTCTCATCCTGCCTGGAACAAGTGTTCCGTAATCTGGATTGGGAACAGGACGGAATAAGGATTAATGGTGCATACTTAAATCATCTTAGATTCGCAGATGATATCGTTCTTCTTTCACAAGACCCAGAGGAACTGCAAAGACACGTACAAGAGTTGCAAAGGGCTGGGGAACCATTTGGCTTGAAAATAAACCAGAAGAAGAGTCACGTCATGTTCAATAAATTTGCTGAGAACAAAAGGATTTCCATTTTGGGAACGGATTTGGCAGTTGTGGATCACTATATATATCTTGGGCAGAGGGTTTCAGTGGAAGGGGATACCGTCTGGGAGGTGGAACGACGCGTTAAATGTGGCTGGTGGGCATTTGGCAGGCTCAACATAGTGTTTAAGAGCAAACTACCACTTTGTCTGAAAAGAAAAGTCTTTGATCAGTGTGTCCTGCCCGTTATGACATACGGAAGTGAGACCTGGACACTCACATCACAGTCAGTTCAAAAATTTCGAGTAGCCCAGAGGGGAATGGAAAGATGTATGCTCGGCATTACTAGACGGTATAGAAAGACCTGCACATGGATCAGAGAACAAACGAAAGTGAGTGACATCATTGGAAGAATAAAGCAATTGAAATGGAAGTGGGTAGGCCATGTAGCGAGGCGATGGGACGAAAGATGACCAGGGCGGTCCTGGACTGGATACCGCTTGATCGCAAACGTCCACGGAGAAGACCGAAAACACGATGGACTGATGATATTATTAATAATATAATTAATAATATATAGTTGGAAGCACGCTGAAGAGGCCTTGATCCTGCAGTGGATTGATACGATATCATATATATATATATATATATATATATATATATATATATATATATATATATATATATATATATATATATATATATATATATACGATATATATGTATATATATATATATATATATATATATATATATATATATATATATATATATATATATATATATATATATAAAGATGATTACCAAGGGATGACTTCGATCATAGAATAAAATGATTATCTTTGGGTTGTAAAATGAGCGTTTTAATTTATAATAGAAAACACACGAACTTATACAACATTTTGTTCTATTTTGACTGATTTTGAATGAAGTTCACTATTTTGTTTGTAAAATCTAATAAGAAATTTTTTTACAGCTATTTGAGTTTGCATCAAACACCTAGTAGTCTAACCATTAAGTGGACGCCCAATCAGCTAATGAACGGGTTTACAGATGAATCTCAGGATAAGAGGTTAGTATTGATGTAAAGCAGTTGCTAGGTAGATTTTGCAAAATCTCAAGGGTCCTTTTTTGATAGCTAGTGTAGTACATATTTGAGAGCTGTATTTTTCCTCTTGCCATTTGGGAAATGTAATAGTTTCCATTAAGTTGTTATATATACGATTTTACAGCTTACGAATCTTTCTTACCTTATATTACTTATTATAAAACAATACTAACTCTATATTTTTCTTTGCTTAAGATTATATATTGCTTTATTTGAAATTGAATTATGTTATTGAATTATTATTATTTATTATTGAGTTATGACAACATTTTAAATTCGAGTGCTTTTGAGTCAAAGTGGAAGCAATAGTTGAAAGCTACGGAAGCTGTTACGAAATTCATTGCGAAACCAGACATTTTACTCAGGAAAACGTTATTGTTGTTAAATGTTGTGGGCGTAATCTATTCTGATCTAGTTCCAAATAGTCAAGTCGTTGAGGGGAAATTATATTGTGTGTATCTCAACCAAATTTATGTAGAAATTTATACCGAAAATATCCGGCTTTAGACAAAATAAAGCGCATTCTTAGTCATTCTTACACTTTTTACGTGGAGCTGAATGATTTGGACAAGGTTGAAAATTAATGCCGTATATTTTTTGCTTGTAAGAAAAAATGTGGTACATATACGTTTAACTTTTTCCTAAAATAAAATAGCCCGATCCAAATTATCGGTTTATCTAACAATAAACATTTCAATTCATTTCAAAACAACAGTTTTACTTGTTAGTTTCACCAAATGTTACACATCTAATGCAATTTATGCAAAAACAAAACCAATTTTTGATCTAACTAATTACAAAATTATTGTTATTTAATTATCCTAATATTGTATTTAATTTCAGTATTTATTGGGATTATGCTCTCCAAGTTCGTCTAGATGAAATAGTATATGTTCATTGCCATCAAGATAGTGAAGCAGGTGGAACAATCATTCTCGTTGGACAAGATGGTGTTCAGAGACCACCCATACGATTTCCAAAAGGTAAGATAAAAATTTTAAATGTTATTTTTTTAATGGAAAAATCGTGTTTCGGATATATATTTCAATGTAATCCTTCAATCATTTATGGACTTAATCAGTTTTCTCTGTGATCTTAACTATTTTTAGCACGTTGTTTGGCAAAGTTCTGGAACCATTTGTTTATTACTGGATCATATCCTTTTTAGTGTCTAATGGTGTTTTAAAATTATGTTATTATAATTGTTATTTCAATTCTATATGTTTTTGGAAAATTCAAATATTACTGCTGAATGACATTAATAGTTCTTGTACGAAAAAGACATATACAAGGGTCGTTCATATACAAAGACATACAAAGTTCTGGACCTGACAAGAAAAACACAAGTTTTTGGAGAATTTTTCGATATTGAACTAAATCCGACGAATACGACGCATATGGAAGCACTTCGACGCATAGGTCACGGAGTTTAGCAGCAATAACCCGTGAAGCGCACGCATTCTCGTCGTTTTGGTCATATATGGAAGTTTAGCGTGAAAATCGCTCTTTAATTGGTCCAATACTGAAGCGTAATAACCCCGGTGATGGTTCTGCGTTTTCCTAGCTAGCCTACGAGCACTACTTTATGAAAATCCTAGCCAACAACCCTGTTTCTTTGGTGCAATTCTACTTGCTCCCAGCCATTGTTTGAACTGCTTCTGGTATTTTGGCTTGAATTGTTTCTGGCATGTATAGGATATCGTTAACCGAATTCTTGAAAGATAACTCCTTTCGCCGGCAACTCTGAGCACACTTTATGTATTTGTTTAATGTGCATCTTGGTATAAGCATAGAAAGCCTCGCAAAGATACCAAGTGTTATATTAACCGTAATGAACGTATACATCATTAACTTTTTTTATATCAGATGTAAGTGGAATTCTTTTATTCTGGTTATTGGTTCTTCGTTCTTGATGTTATAATATGAAAATGAATCCAATAATAAAAATTCCATTCCAATATGGAATGTATCTGTTCATCAAGCAAACCTGTTATAGACTCATTAAGGTGAACCATTATTATTGAAACAGAAAATAACGATACGGTAGAAAATAACGTATAAGTTGTGTACGCTGTGATCTTCACCAGCGTGGGTTTGCTGGAGAGTTTATTGGAAGCTGTGAATATAACATATTATATTTTTTATGTCTTCGTGATATCTATCTCACTCTTCAAAATTAACAATTTTCCCCTGTTAATTTAGAACTGATAGCATCTTTTGTAATTATTATAAAAATTCATTGATAATTTTATAAAATGGAAAAATTTCTCTAGTAAAGGATTTGCATTAAATTTAGTCAGAGAATTTAGTAAAGGAGAATCTATGATAATAAATGTTTAGAAGTGGTACAAGGACTTGAACCTCGTTCAGAAAGATCTTCCATGTTAATCCATGAAGAAGAAAAGACTCTGAGTAAACGCCGGTTGAGAATTAAAAAAAAATATCCAAATTTGTGGAAAAACAGTTCCCGGTTTTTGTACATCGACATTAAACATTGATAAGTGTACATCGTAAATAATTATTCGTCATTTTTTCTCTAAAAATCAAACAAGCACTGATTCACGAGCACCATATTCATCAGAAATGACACCGTCATATTCCCTCGATTAAAGAAACAACTTTTGGGGCACCGCCTTGAGTCCCTAGAAGTCATGCAACAGAGTGCGCTGGCTGATTGGAAGGAAATCGATTATAAACATTGTTTCTAATATTGAAAGAGAATGTTGAAATAAATGAATTGTGGTGGGAAGGGATTACTTTGAAGGAGACAAAATAAAATAAATTTGGATGAATAAATAAATACTTTGTATTTTACTTAAAAAGCCACTTTACTTTTTAATCATAATAGTATAATATCCTTGTAAAAAAATGCTTGTGGATAGATATAAAGACGAAAGTGCTAACGTAAAAAAATCATTTCTTTGAGATATTCCAAAAAACCGACTTGCAGAAATCATAATCTTTTAAAGAAGGCATGTTGTATAATAGGAAAATATTTTCAATGTAAACAAAGAGGAACATATTTTTGTCTCATAATTTCATATGTAATAAAGTCAATTTTTATTTTTGCTACACTACTATGTAGAGAGTTCCTATATTAATCTTTACAGCGATATTGCTGCTATTAATACCAATGACATTACATAAAAATAACACGAAAAGTTTCTTCCACCGTTTTCTGATTAACTGCCTGGATAGTTCGAACAGTAGTTAGAATTGGAAACAGTATTTTTCAGTTTTATAACAGTATATTTATTATAGAGTATTTTTATGGTTGTTTTTATAAATTTTAAGGAAACTGTGTCTTATGACAAATTATTTTAAGGCGATAAAGTAGTTTAAACAGGACGAGGTCGTTATGTAACATAACTTTGTATTTTTATATCACAGAACATAACTTAATCCTTTCACGCTGTGAATGTACAAATTTACGTACACCCTGCTTGAAATGTTTTAAAGTTTATGCTATTAAAGATGAGGGACAATTAAAATGATAAATGGAAATTGAAATAATAGAATAATACTATTACTATTGCTGGTCGATACTATTGCTACGTAGCTACTATCGCTATAGATCGAAAATTCATCACCTTTTGAGAGGGCATTTTTGACAGTGAAGATCAATATCTACATAAAAAATAATTACCAAGTATCTGATGGAATGTGAAGTTGGATATGTTGAATTCTGATTGTTACTATGGACTTCTATCCATAATAACTGATGCCGTTTAAACAAAAGTATGTAGGAGGAGTGGTTTAGATTGTACCGAGATTACATGTAGGCAGAAAGAATTGACGGTATTACTAGACCACACGTATAAGGAGAAATCTTTGCGAATGTCCCAAGATAATAGATATGGTGGAATGGTTGAGAGTGTTACAAGACAATATGTAGAGAGAAACAGTTGAGCTGTAGTTGCATATTGGAGACATAGTTGAGAATGTCATGAAATAACACATATGTTATTATAGAAGATATGTTTGAGAGTGTCATTAGAAAACACGTAGACAGAGAAAGAGAGAGGGTTGAAAACATTACGAGAATATACGTTGGAAGAAGTAGTTGAGAGTGATACCAAGTAACTTTGAAAGAGAAAAAGTTCAGAGTCTGATGAAATTACACATTGAAAGAACTAATTGAGGTTCAGGCTAAAAAATTAGCGGTTGAAGTTTAGAAACAAATTACACGTTGCAAAAAGGTTAATTTGTATTAGTATTTTGTGAAATACGATATATATTGTTAATAAAAAACACACAACAATTATAAATAGTTTAAACACTAACACGTAAAGTTGGAAAATAAGTATCACGTTATTAAAGATAAACTTCAAGTACAAAAATACACCTCGGGTAAAGCGAAGTAGAATAATAAGATTACTAAAAAACAACAGCATTTGTAACTATGCATCAAAATAAATGCATATATGTATAACTTCTGGCTATTAGTTGACACTCAGGGTCTCTCAAATCAGTGAATGCTAAGGGAAAAATCGTCTCTAAAAGTTTGCATAAAGATTCTAAAGGTGACTTTCTGCATTAACACTTTAAAACACTTGATGAGATCCAGAAAGCAGCATCTAAGAATTTATTTACCCAGAAAGGCTGTTAATAATCGTCAGGGCCTTTACCAGTGATCCAAAAATTTAGTAAAGTCATTGAATTAATTTATGCGTAAAGTATGGTTTGGTCGTTAGTCCACTCTCATATCATTTAAATGGTATTTTTTCACGTAAGATATATATATATATATATATATATATATATATATATATATATATATATATATATATATATATATATATATATATATATATATACTCTACACTCGAGGTACGGAAAATGGCCGATGTGGCGGAATTGGATTCCTCATCAATCGAAAGCTGAAGGACAGTGTGGTAAAATTTGAAAGTACATCCGACCGATTAGCCCAATGCGTCATTCAGCTGAATAAAAAGTTTAGGCTTCAAATCGTCCAAGCTTATGCACCAACTATAAGCCATAAAGATGAGGCAATTGAGGAATTTTATGATTATGTGGTCCAGATTTTACACAAGGAGAAATGTAGGTACAAAATCCTGATGGGTGATTTTAATGCCAGAATTGGAACAACAAGAGCAGACGAAAATGCAACTGGCCCATATGGAACTGGTGAGCGAGACAATAGAGGTGACAGATTAGTTGATTTTGTTGAAGGACAAGAACTATATATTATGAATTCATTCTATAAGAAAAATATCAGCAGAAAATGGACATGGAAAAGTCCATCTGGGATCACAAGCGAAATTGACTACATAATGACCAACGATAAAACAATATTTACCAATTGTACTGTCCTTAACAATTTTAATGTTGGAAGTGACCACCGAATGGTACGAGCAAGGGTTCGGATTGACTGTCGAAAAGAGCGCGAAAGAATGGTAAGATCAAAGAAGGGCAAGGTGGATTCTGGAAAACTGCTGGAGAGAGGAAGCGATTTTGAGATTGCTTTGTCAAATCGGTTTGCTGCGTTACAAGATCCAGAGGAGGTGGAAATATCAGTTAAATATAAAGAAATCGCCAACAATGTACTTCAAACGGCTGCTTCAATAGCACCAGAGGAAAAATGTCTCAAACAAACAAAAATCTCCAGTGAGACCATTGATTTAATGAAGAAACGGCGAGCAATGAGAAATTCAGGTAGTCCTTTTGGCAGGGTCGAGTACACTGAGCTCTGCAAAACTATAAGAAAACGTATCAGAGAGGACACGCGCCGATTCAATATGCAGCTAGTGCAAAAAACCCTGGAAGAAAACAAAGGAATTAACAAAGCTAAACAGAAGCTGAGAAACAAAAGAACGCAAATATATGCTTTAAAGCGTGAGGATGGCACAGTGGGCAGGGCGCGTACCCAAATGTTAGAGATGGTCAGAAGGTTTTATTTCCAGTTATATGAAGATCAGAGCCAGTCAGGGACAGCAATACCCACGGAAGAACAATATATAATGCCAGATATCCTAGTGGAGGAAGTAACAAATGCTATAGAATTGATGAAGAACGGCAAGGCTCCAGGAAAGGATAGTGTAACTGTCGAAATGCTAAAAGCTGGTGGTCGGACGTTACATAAAACACTGGCAAAATTATACTCAAAATGCCTCAAAGAACAAAAAGTACCTGACTTATGGAAAAATGCAGAAGTGGTCCTTTTACGTAAAAAAGGAGCACAGGAAGATTTAAAGAACTACCGTCCAATAAGCCTCCTATCAGTGATGTACAAATTTTTCACTAAGATAATTTCTAAAAGATTATTAAAAAAACTGAATGACGCACAACCAAGAGAACAAGCAGGATTCAGAAGTGGATTCAGTACAATGGATCACATCCAGGTTGTACAGCAGGTCATAGAAAGGCACAATGAATACACCATGCCACTGTGCTTGGCTTTTATCGGCTACGAAAAAGCATTTGATTCCATCTCAAAGCATGCGATAATGGATGCACTGCTTAGCCAAGGTGTAGAGAGAGCCTATGTAAACCTATTAGAATCGATATATGATGGAGCTACAGCCACAATTCACCTTGATGATCTTGAAGTGGGAATTAATATAGAACGAGGTGTACGTCAGGGTGACGCAATATCGCCTATTCTTTTCTCGGCTGGCCTTGAAGAAGTATTCCGTAAACTGGATTGGGAACAGGATGGTGTAAAGATCAATGGTGCTGACTTAAACCATCTTAGATTTGCAGATGATATTATTCTCATTTCACAAGACGCAGAGGAGCTGCAAAGACGCATACAAGAACTGCAAAGGGCTGGCGAACCATTTGGTTTGAAAATAAATCTGAAAAAGAGTCAGGTTATGTTCAATAACTTCGCTCAGGACAGAAGAATTTCAGTTCTAGGAAGGGATTTAGAGATTGTGGACAGCTTTATATATCTTGGGCAGAGGATTTCCATGGAGGGGAATACCGCCCGGGAGGTGGAACGGCGTGTTAAATGTGGCTGGCAGGCATTTGGTAGGCTCAACATAGTGTTTAAGAGCAGACTCCCACTTTGCCTGAAAAGAAAAGTATTCGATCAGTGCGTTCTACCCGTTATGACATACGGAAGTGAAACCTGGACACTCACATCGCAATGAATTCAAAAACTTCGGGTGGCACAGAGGGGAATGGAAAGATGTATGCTTGGCATTACACGACGAGACAGAAAGTCCTGCGCGTGGATCAGAGAACAAACAAAAGTCTGTGACATCATTGGAAGAGTAAAACAGTTGAAATGGAGATGGGCAGGCCATATAGCGAGGCGATGGGACGACAGATGGACCAAGGCAATCCTGGAGTGGATACCGCTTGATCGCAAACGTCCGCGAAGAAGACCGAAATCACGATGGATTGATGACATCACAAGTATATTGGACCCGAGTGGCAGAGGAAATCCCAGGACCGTGAAGGTTGGAAACATGCTGAAGAGGCCTTCATCCTGCAGTGGATCGATACGGGCTGTATTTGTTAGCACTGTTTTTTTTTGCGAGGAATTCGTGAGTTGCCTAAAAGATGAAGTGTCATCGAGAATAATGGAAACTATTTTTCTTATGCAAAAAAATTAGTTTGTGTAAGACTTGAGACTTGTGTAAGACGTATAAGATTCGGAAATTGTGATAAAGGATATGCAATTGAACTATGTTCAAGATTTGAAAATTATTCACTATCTATTTTTTTTCATGTTCGATGTTTTCAAACCGTTCTTATACGCAGCCTCTTATGGTAGAATGATATTATTATTATACTATTAATTTTCTAACTTTATAGAATAAAAAATATTACATGATAAAATTTATTATTTGCAGAATGTTATAATATATGAATAATATCGGGTTACCGATATAATTATTTAACTAATTGAATCAAACTTATGAAACTAATTGAATCAAATAGTTATAGCTGAAAAGAGAGATTACTGCGCATGATGTTTCTTTCTTATTAAAAAGTTATTTTTCTTTTCTTGGACAAATAATACCTTTTTATCAAGAATGCATATTTTTGAATATAAATTTTCCATTTTTGGCTTCAAATTCACATATACTCTGATGTTTCTATATGTATATATCTATATATACATACATACACGTTATGTTTTGACAGTTGAATTATTCGTTGACATAAGTATATTATTCCGGAAGGGGCCTACGGTGAAGGTGATACAATAAATTTGCATAAATAATAAACATTTTATGATTTATTGACCAATTCCCGGTACTTTTTTAACAGAATGTGTATATATATATATATATATATATATATATATATATATATATAATATATATATATATATATATATATATATATATATATATATATATATATATATATATATATATATATATATATAGATATATATATATATATATATATATATATATATATATATATATATATATATATATATATATATATATACATATTTGATTGATATTTGATATAAATTTTTCACAGCTCTTTTGGCTGTTATGTTGATTGTAATGTCGATTAGTGTCGTTAGTGTTTATAAAGTGATAAAAACCTAGAAACAAATTTTTAAAGTATAATGACATACATTCTTCATGGAAGATCTACAATGGGTAATTTAAAAAAAATAAAATGTACCAACGTTAGAATACCAACAGTATTCTATATATCTATATATATATATATATATATATATATATATATATATATATATATACATATATAAATATATATAAATATATATATATATATATATATATATATATATATATATATATATATATATATATATATATATATATATATATATACATATATAAATATATATAAATATATATATATATATATATATATATATATATATATATATATATATATATATATATATATATATAAATATATATATATATATATATATATATATATATATATATATATATATATATATATATATATATATATATATATGAACACTCTTGTTGGTCGCTTGACCGGGAAGAGCCCCACCTATCCCTTCAACAACTGGATGACATATGTTTTGTCTCTTGAGGTTCAGACTCTTCCGGGCGCCGACATATACCATACCATCAAGAATAGGGAGACCCTATCCACAGCCAACAACCCATATTTTCGCCGACCTCCCGTCGGGTGTCCATAACCTAATTATTTCATCGGGTGAAAATGGTCACCTTCATTCGGTTTCAGGTCGGGTGTTTAATTTTCATAAAAATCGACTAGTTGTCTAGTTAGCCTACTCGGATTCATCCGTTTTATGTGTCTGTAAAACTTAAGTCTTTTTTTTCTCATATCGCTATATATATATATATATATATATATATATATATATATATATATATATATATATATATATATATATATATCTGTGTATAGTTTGATTTCTTGGTTTTCTCGAAGTCGGTATGTTGTGCTATTTATTTGTTTGGGGCCATAAGATTTTTCTTATGATTTTTCTTTCCTTCTGTTCAATGTCCTCGATGTCTCTCTTTCTATTCAAAATGAGCGTTTCTGCCCCATATACTCATTCTGGCTTAATAACTGTGTTATAATGTCTCAGTTTTGTGTTTTTAGATATGCATTTTTTGTTGTAAATATTTTATGTAAGTCTCAATGCTGTTTCCATTTTTTGACATCTACCCTTATTGGCCGCTTTTTCCAATCCATCTTCGATGATTATTTCATCCAAATATTCCGAATTGAGAGACTCGTCTGATGTTACCATGATTTGTTTTTAGAAATGGTGTTCTTAGTCTGTTGCAGGTCATATATTGTGTCTTTTCAAAGGAAATTTGGAGTCCTACCTTTGCTGCTGTTTCTTTTAGGATTTCAATCTGTTTTTGTGTCATTAGTATATTTTGAGCCAAAATTGCTAGATCAACAGCAAACGCCAGACAATCAATTTTGATGTTGGTTCTCCCCAGTTTAATGGGCTGGTCAATATTCAGGGTCGACTTTTTTTCACGCCACTCCTGTATTAATTTTTCTAGAACACAGTAAAATAACAGTGGCGAGAGTCCATCCCCTTGTCTCACTTCAGTTTTAATTTCGAAGGGCTTTGAGATATCACCCATGAATTTAACTTTTGATCTTGTGTTGGTTAATGTTGCTTTAATAATTTTCAGCGTTTTGAGATCTAGTCCTTGTTATTTCAAGATTTGGAATAAAGATTCGCGGTCAATAGAATCATATGTTTTTTTGAAATCCACAAATCTACAGACGAGATTTTTAAAACAATTTTTGATGTCTTAGGATCAACTTTAGAGTCAGGATCTATTTAGGACAGGATCTGCCCGGTCAAAAACCTGCTTGATATTCATCTATTTTAGGTTCTAACTGCCCCTGTGTTCTGTCTAGTAGACATTGAAATAGAATCTTGTAACAAACTGGGAGAAAAGATATTCCTCTATAGTCGTTTACATCCGTTATATCTCCTTTCTTGTGTAGTGGATGGATTAGAACATCTTTCCAATCTTCCGGAATCCGTTCGGTTCGCCAAACTTCTTGTAGAATTTCGGTTATTTCCTTGATTGTACCTGGAGTAGCGGATTTCAAAAGTTCAGCAGTGATTCCATCTTCACCAGAAGCTTTGTTATTTTTAAGTCGCTTGATTTACCTAATTATTTCATCTTCATCCTGTGAATTTTATGAAAATAGGAGTAGAGCTAAAGTAGAAATAATTAAATGGATTGCTGCAATTAAAGAGGACCTAAAATCGGCAAATATTACTCAAAGTGAAATTCAGGATAAAGGCTGTTTCAGACACAAGGTTAACTTTTGGAAGATTTGGTTTGGTTAAAACAACTTGGTCTGACGAAAGGAAAAAAGCTCATATTTGATAATCATAAAGTTTGTTTTAATATTATAATAATATTATAATATTATAAAAAGAATATATGGCGATACTCATTAAGTATCGCCTTATCAGTTTCTTGAAGATCACTATCCTTAAAGGAAGTACGAGCGGCGATAGTAACTTGAATTTCCTTCCGGAAATGTAACGGAGGAGCATGGTTATGTCTACTTGATCGTACTAATTATCTATATACAATAATTAACTGTACTATTAAATACAGGTAGTACGACGGTATGTTTCGTTTGATTACTAGGTGGAAAAAATTCATCCATATCTTAAGACCGGTTTCGTTCTTTAAGAATTGAACACTTAAGTTCGGATGTTTTTCCAACCAATATCCGACCTTAAGTGATGAGTTCTTAAAGAACGAAACCGGTCTTAAGTTGTGGCTGAATTTTTTTCTCCTACTAATCGACCGAGATGCAGTTCGTCTAGTCGTACTACCCGTATTTAATAATACAATTAATTATGGTATATTAAATGGAAATTTTGTTTTTTTTAATGAATAAATTTTGAATTTTATTTAAAAAACCATTGAATTAATTTGTATATCTTTTAAATAAATAATCAAATTGAAATCAATGCATGTTAATCGAAATGAATTCGAATTTGCTAAAATCCTAAATTGAATCATATTTCATAAACATTTCCAATTCATTTCCTTCTGATCGATACTTGATAAACTTTTGCATTAAAGACCTGAACCAAACCCCGAACGGTTAGAGGAGTGTTACTAATTTCCGTTTAAAAACAAACATCCTATTGAATATGCAAACAATACACCTCAATTTCCATTTTTCAATAAAGAAATGGGCGTTTTAATGGAGGCGGGAAAATATAGGCGGGGTAAAATTTTCTCATGACGACGTTTCAGAATATTCTTGTTTCCTATCGAACCGAATTCAAATTTGTCAGATATTAATATACGAAGTGTGTAAATAAAGTAATGAGGTTGGCATTGACATTGGATCTGATATGACTATTGGATTGTCCTTTCATGGTGAGGAAGGGAGGTCTGCTCCTCCCGAGAGGGAAGGAAGGAGAAGACCTCCCGAAACGTTAACTTTCAAAAGTTTGTATTTATTTTAGAAAATTTTTGTATTTTTTAAAATTTTGCTCGTTCGGCAAATTTATTACAGAAAAAGAAATACTGAGAAATTTGTCTCCGTTTGGTTTTTTGCTTTTTACCCAGTGATTCTTTATTTATATAAGAATAGATATTTTTGAGTTTTAGACCGCGGCGAAAAACCAAAAAAAAAAGAAAAAAATATATAAAAACACGCCACGATCATTCAGACAATACTACTTACATTATCTAATGCGTCTTCAGCACGAGTTTGAATTCCCCAGAGTTACTTGGTGGTCCGTAGCAATTCTTTGATGAGTCGGATTTTTCTAGTGCATTTTGCAAATGACTGACAACAATTTCGAGCAACGGTGCTCGATCAAGTTTTATTTCAGATTTCGACACAATATGACGAAAACTTTTGCAAAACTTCAACAGGCCTATGGAAACAGTATTTTGTCAAGGTTCCAGATTATCAGGTGGTCTAAGGTATTCTCAGAAAGCGGAAACTCGAGTGAAGACAAACCTGGCAATGGAAGGCCTACAAGAAATGATGAAAATATCCACATAATTCGGAATCATGTGCACTCTGATCGCCGGTTGACGGTTAGCATGATAGGGAAAGAGTTAAATTTGACTCATATAACAGTTCATTCGATTTTGGCAAATGAATTGGGAATGAAAAATATCTGCGCTTAAATGGTTCCGAAAAACCTTTAGCAAAATCGAAAGGAACAACAGGAGGAATATGCCTTGACTTTTTGGGGCGGATTAAAAATGATCTTTATTTTTTGGAACGCGTTATTACACAGAAGAAAATATTTGAGAACAACTATTCTAGTGTCAGATAATTTTAGAGAATATGTAAGGGAAATCAAATTTTTCATCAACAAAAAATTTTTTTTTCGAATAATTCAATCTTGAATAAAAAAAGTTTCCTTGAGTCGACATATATTTCACACTTACATCAAAACTTATATTTTCACTTGAATATTTGTTAATCCTCAATATGAGTAATATGTTTTTCAAGCAAGATCCACAGGCCAATAATTGTTTTGGTGCCGGGCTATTTGGAGATGATTTTATATGAATTTGATGCCCTGAATTCAAATATGGCATTAATTTTTGCCTAGGAGCTCAAACTTCTAAGATTTAGCATTTTAGTGAAATATACGTTACGTGTATTACCGAATATAATACTCAAAAATGCAAGCAAAAAGCTGATTGCCTACCTAACTTCACTTTTTAACTCATGTCTAAAACTTGAATATTTTCCACAAACATCGAAGCACTCATATATTCTGCTTTTCCCAAAGCCAGGAAAAAATCACAAATTAATTTAAAGTTGTAGGCCAACAAGCCTCCTTTCTACAATGGCTAAACTTTTTGAAAAAATTTTATACGACAGATTGAACCAAACGATTGTCAACGAGAACATAATTCCAGCCTTTCAATTTGGTTTTAAACAAGGTCATTCTACGTGTCATCAACTCCAACGTCTAACGAAACTATAGAAGAGGGGTTTGAGAACAAGGAGTACACACTAACTATATTCTTAGACTGGTTAAAACATTAAATAACATGGGTTCAGATACCAGAATATTTAAAAGCCATCCTTTTTCATATATAAACGACTGTTCTTTCCAAACATCCATGCACAACGCAACATCAACTATTAGAAACATTAAAACCGGCGTGCCACAGGGGAGTATGCTTGGCCCAATTCTTTTTATTCTATATACAAACGACATAACGGAAACACCGAAGCCTCTCTCGTTATGGTTGCAGATGACAATTATTCTAATCAAGGTACAAAATCTTGGACTTGCGGTAACTAAACTTCAAGCAGCTACAAATACCATTTTAAAATGGCTCAACAAATGGAATCTAAAAATCAATATAGACAAGTGCGCAGTAAAAATTTTTAGTTAAAGGAAAATCAATAACCCTCCGATAATTGACATAAATCAATAACCAATCGCTTGGAAAATAAACGAAAAATATGTTAAATATCTGGGTGTATACCTGGATACCCGATTAACGTGGAGAATTGACATAATTAGCAAACTTAACGAAGGATATGCCAGACTCTCTCAACTCTACCCGCTTCTCAACAGGAGATCCTCATTAAAAAGAGAATGTACCTTATTGCTATACAAATCACTAATTCGGCCTTTAATCCTTTATGCATGCGTTATCTGGGGCAACGCATCGCCTATCAATGTAAACAAAATGCCGGTTCTGCAAAACAAAATATTACGGATAGCTGTCAATGCTGAATGATACGTAACCAACCGACAACTGCACCAAGAACTCGGTGTACTAACAGTGTCAGAGTATATTAAAAAACGAACGATTATCTTCCATCAGAGGCTAAAGCAATCTCCCAGCACTGAACATTATCAACTAGGACGCAGATAATATAGAATTATCATGTTAATGTTAACACTTTCATTACAACACTGTCTTGTAGAACAATTGTAATTGTTGAGCAGACATTTTCATAAATAAAAAACGAACACCTGTGTGCTAAATCACGACAATGCGCCTTATCACACCGTGATTTCAATTAACTTTTTGACAAGTAAAAGCTGTACTGTGGCTCCGCAGCTCCTTTATTTACCAGATCTGAATCTTAAATCCTTGTGACTTTGGGATGTTGAAAAGGCCATAACCGAGAAGAAAAATTTGGTTGCGGAAAATAAAAGCGTAAAAAGCACCTAGTGATGTCGTGGGAAAGAGGGGGGTGTAAATGTTAAAAATTTATATTAAAAAAAATCTGCATTGAAGACGCATCAGATGTTGGCATTCTTTCCTCCAAAAGGGAAGGTAGCAGTGTTACCAGATCGAAAGCTACACCACCAGTCTCATTGCTATATTTTTACACCTCGAATTTAAAAGTATTTTTGTGTGATGTTACTTATATTGTATTATTTATTTATATTATTTTTATTTCAGCTTACATTATAATATGATACTTGTTTTTAATGATAAGCCAAGGAGTTGCTTATTAAGCAATTATGGTTTGGTGGTTATAAGGAGACCTTACAAATACCATACCACCAATTAGATTGCACCAATTGCCTCTTGCAATTAATGCATATCAAGTTTCAGCTCTCTTTTTTATATCGGGTCCCTTTTTGTTTACTAAACTGAACCCCAACCAATTTGTTGTAATATATATTTAGTCAGACTAGTTCGACATATTTGAAAATATCGACGGGCGAAACGCTGAAGATACCACCGTAAAATCCCAGTTATATATAGAAAAATCGTTCCTTTGACGTTTGCTTGAAATAAAAAAAAAAACGAGTCTGGGTTTTAAAGTTCCGAGTTACTTAGCCTTAAGGGAAATGTACTGAAACAGAAAGGGTTAGGGAGTTCGACACATTTTGCCAGGCTAAATTTAGATTTCTTTTCTTTTTTTATATACATATATTTTTTTAATCCGAAGATATTTCTATGATTGGAATTGTTTACTAAAAAAAAAATGTTTCAAAGACAATCTAATTTACTTCAACAGATCTGACTATATATATATATATATATATATATATATATATATATATATATATATATATATATATATATATATATATATATATATATATGTATATATATATATATATATATATATATATATATATATATATATATATATATATATATATATATATATATATATATATTATCACTTTTACAAGCAATACAAATTCATATTCAAAAACCTAACAAATATATCTAATTTTTTTTAAATGATATGAATTATCTTGACTAATTTACTTCAACAGATCTGACTATATATATATATATATATATATATATATATATATATATATATATATATATATATATATATATATATATATATATATATATATATATAAATTTCGTGTCACGTTGTTGGTCCGCGTTGGTAAACTAGTGAATCGATTATGAAATTTTGCACACTGTGTGCAGTTTGGTTCAACTTGAGAGATAGGACAGTTTTTATCTCAATTTATAGTCCTAATATTTTTTTATTGCAAATTATTTGTTTATTATATGACAAAGGCTTATAATTATCTGTAAGTACCATAAGTTTCTAACAGAGGGGCGGTGTAAGTTAGTTTATCGATATGACACTTTAACTCTTTAATGTCCGGATTGGGTAAGTATCCAATAGATGGCGCTGTGTTAAGAGTTCAAACGTTTCATTTATCATTTCACGTCACGTGTGTTCAAAACTTACTTACGACATAATCTTGCTTTTTCAATTTTTGGTGCATTATTTTTTCATTTAATTTAAATTGTTCTTTGTATCATTTTGTTCCTTATTATTTTTAACTAAAAAATAATATCAAAATTTTGTACATAATTTTGATTTCGTCTTTTATTTATTTATTTTTTAATTAAAAATTGTGTAAGTAATACTCAATTTTATTATCATTTTTTTTATGCAAAGGATAATAATATTTATTTAAAATATTAATAATGCAATAAAAATTTAGCATATAATTAAATTTAGGTTAATAATTTTTTTCCATTCTAATTTTTTTTTTCAGTATTAATGATTTTCATACCATCGTGACTATGACAGTTTATAAGACCCTACAATAAAATTCAATTTGTATATTACTTGATTGCTTCTCATTCTATTATTCCAATTTTATTCGAACAGTAGAAAATCGCATTGGCAGAAATTTACTTCCAGATACAACAGTTGTTGCCTGGTAATCTGGTGTCTTTTAAATCAATCGACACTGTTGATGAAAACGAAAATGTAAATTTTTCAATTGAATTTTGAAATTCTCTGGATATGTCTGGAATGCCACTACATAATGTTCAGTTGAAGATTGCTTTACCTATTATTCTTCTGTGTAATTTGAATTCACCTCGATTATGCAACGGTACAGGTTTGGTCATCAAAAAGATCACAGGAAATATTCCTGAAACAGCCATTTTTACTGGAAAGTTTAAAGGAGTGGTCCTGTTGCCACTTATTCCAATGATATCGTCAGAATTTGCGATGCCATTCAAAAGATATCAGTTTCCAATTCGTTTAGCTTTAGCCATGACCATAAATAAGTCTCAAGACCAAACAATGCCCATTTGCGGCTTAGACTATATGTTGCATGCTCACGTGTGGGAAAACCATCGAATCTATTTGTGTTAGCAAGAGACAGGTTAACCAAGAATATTGTGCACCGATTAGTGCTGAATTAAATTAAAACTGAAAGTTTTTATAATTCAAAATAATAAATATATATATATATATATATATATATATATATATATATATATATATATATATATATATATATATATATATTAATATATATATATATATATATATATATATATATATATATATATATATATATATATATATACAACGTTTTCGTCTTTATTCGTAGATGATGATTTGACAGTATTGAATAGTTTACTACAATATAATTCAACGTATAACTTAGCCCCAGAAACGCTTGGCCGGGTCTGCTAGTATATATAAAGCTCATGTAACGTACTCTATTATAACCTATATTTAAATTTATCAAGAAATATATAATTAGATCATTTTTTATGTCTGACGTTAAGGAAAAAAATGCAATTCTAATAATAAAAATTCGAAAATATATCCCCGATGTTCATTCTGTTAAACCTTGAGAGTTCTGAACTTTAACCTTTCTTTTCCTCTGAGAAGATTTTCGTCGAAATTTCATATATATATATATATATATATATATATATATATATATATATATATATATATATATATATATATATATATATACATATATATATATATATATATAATATATATATATATATATATATATATATATATATATATATATATATATATATATATATATTTATACCAGCCTACTACAAATTCACAAACAGGGTCAATTCTCGATATTTTGCTTCGCGTTAGCGATATCGAAAACATGTTATTAGGAAAACTTGTTCGGAATATTATTTTAACCTAACACATCGAGTTTCATGACAAAATTCGCATTTTAAATTTTCCTTTATTCTAGTCTATACACAAAATTATTACTTAAAATTATTATTAAGTTTATTTTTTAATTTGATAATTTGTGTGCCATGGATAATAATAATTTGAAACTTAGGTTAAATGCCAGGCAGATGAAACTTTAAGTTTCTTGTGTTAAGTTCTAGCCAGTGATCACAGAATTAAAATGCCATTGACTTTAAGAGAATAAATGTAAATAATCCGGTTGTTTGGGGATTTGGCTCGTAGTAGCAGAGAAGTTACTGCAGAGTTTAACATGATACATCCCTAACGTGCTCCCATTACTCATGGAAAAGCAGCCGTTGTAAATGCTCTTTTCAATGAAACTGACGGTGTTATTAAAATCCATCAAAAAGGCCAACCTCATCGAATACAGCAGAAGACAGAGATTTTTCGTCTCAAAGGGTATATGAGCAAGGATAAAATCTGAAGATGAAAATCGTCACATCAAGCTCTATAAACCGAAGTTGTTACATACATTAAAAGAAGATGATTTTAATATATAGATTATACTATTGTTAGGTAAATGTAGGTCTTCATTAACACTGTTAGCAACGGCGGCGATATTTTCTTCGGAAGCTACAGTTTATTGTCTTGTTTTTGTTTTAGTATCGAACAGTGTGAAATGCGTTCGGAATTTGTCATTTGTCAGGGTACCCTGACGTGCCTGATGAGTCGGTACCCTGACGAGCTTGAATATTGAGAGGCGAAACATGTGCTGTCCAACTGCAGGGATGGGGGGGGGGGGGGTCATTTCCGGTTAAGCACCTAACAAAAAATGTTCATTTGGGTGGAGACGCAGGTTGCTATATGTTTCACATGAGATTGTGAAACACATACACACACACACACACACACACACATATATATATATATATATATATATATATATATATATATATATATATATATATATATATATATATCGTGGGCAGAGGATTTCAATGGAGGGGAATACCGCCTGGGAGGTGGAACGGCGTGTTAAATGTGGCTGGCAAGCATTTGGTAGGCTCAACATAGTGTTTAAGCGCAGACTCTCACTTTGCCTGAAAAGAAAAGTCTTCGATCAGTGCATTCTACCCGTTATGACATACGAAAGTGAAACCTGGACACTCACATCGCAATCAATTCAAAAACTTCGGGTGGCACAGAGGGGAATGGAAAGATGTATGCTTGGCATTACAAGATGAGACAGAAGGTCCTGCGCCTGGTCCTGGCCCTGTATATATATTTTCCTGCCCGTTTTTAATATTATTATATTTTTTGTTTTTTTGGGATTTTCAGTCAATTATTAATAAATTATTGTTCTTTTATTATTTTGCTAACGTTTCGGTTTATTTATAAACCATCTTTAGAAAAATTCTACAATATATATATATATATATATATATATATATATATATATATATATATATATATATATATATATATATATATATATATATATATATATATATATAAATATATATATATATATATATATATATATATATATATATATATATATATATATATATATATATGTATATATATATATATATATATATATATATATATATATATATATATATATATATATATATATATATATATATATATATATTATCACTTTTACAAGCAATACAAATTCATATTCAAAAACCTAACAAATATATCTAATTTTTTTTAAATGATATGAATTATCTTGACTAATCTTCAGTTGACACATTTTTGAATTTGACATATTTTACAAATATGTTACCATGTTACCTTTATATTTTTTGTTTATTTATTATAACCTAACAATTTTGAATTTTTAACTTTTAATGACAACGAAGATGAATTGTGGATGTGCCCTCAGTTCCTCCAATAGTTACAGCTCCAATTATAATGTTATATGTAAATATGTGTATAATCGAAGAATAGGTGATATAGTAAAAGGAATGTATAGGTTATAATGTATCGCTTTGGTCGCAAGACCATGCTCTGTGTCTGGTGGGACCAGGTTAGTGTCGTATATTATGAACTGTTGAAATCTAGAGAAACAGTTAATACTAATCGCTATCGACAACAAATGATCAATTTGAACTGTGCATTGATCGAAAAACAGTAAACAATACGCTCAAAGACCTGATAAGGTGATTTTGCAGCATGACAACAAAACCAATCAACAATCTCATACAGCAAAACCAGTCAAAGAAGCGTTAAAATCACTTGGATGGGAATCAGCCGGATCGCATCCGTCGTACTCTACAGACCTGGCTCCATCCGACTACCACCGTTTCGCACCGATGGGGCACGCACTTGCAGAGCAGCATTTCACCGATTTCGAAGAAGTTAAAAAATGGTTTAGATCAAAGGAGAAATTGTTGTTTTGGAATGGAATCCATAAATTACCTGAGAGATGGGCAAAATGTATAGAATGGAAATACATTTTAACTATCCATTGTAAATAACGTGTTTTCTTATGCGAAAATGGAATGCTTATGGAATTACTGACACACCTTCTATATATATATATATATATATATATATATATATATATATATATTAGAATTACTATATATAATCTCGACGTTTCGGCTTCCACTTTGAAGCCATTTTCAAGAGAATCTAGTTGATTTACTCCGAGGCCTCAATCTCCTACTTCCCAGAGTTCACAACTAGAAAAGAGCGTGGACGGCGCGACCTCTGTATTAATAGGTGAGGTTGTAGGTGGTTGTGGGCGCTTGGTTGAGGGGTGGGGGTGAGACGGAAGGTAGAGGTTTGATTGGGAGGGTTTTGGATGGGTAACTTGGAAATAAGCGGTTTCCATGTATTTGGAACTCTAAGACCGTCGTCCCTCTTGTTTAAGCAGTCTGGACGTTTTTGATCTCAATTGCTTCAGGAATTATGAGGGGTTTGTAGGAATATATAGGTGTGATTACTTTGACTTTGTTGAAATCTATTTTGTGACCCGTTTGGATATGATGTTCTGCTAAAGTCGAGGAGAGATTTTCGGACGGCGAGAGAATGCTCGTACGTGCGATATATTTATTGCTGTTGTAAATATCGTTTCGATATTACTGGACCTGAATACGTGGCAAATTTTATCAGTAACTCCCTTGATGTATGGCAGAAGAACTTTGGGATTTTGGGACACTTCTCTACTAGATTGGTTGGTATGACCAGTTGCTTGAACTTTATTAATTTGCCTTTTTATTTGACGCGTGTCATAGCCGTTCTGAATTAGTGCCGTTTCTAATGAATTAAGTTCTGTTTACCTATGTTTCCTATCCGACAATCTCAGTGATCTTGTTCCGTTACCACTGAATGTTTAACATGAGAGCAACGTTTGCAAATTGTTGTAGTTTTAAACTTATAGAGCACTTCGTGAATTTTATGGTGCACATAATCGCCCAACCGAGCGATGTATTCACCAAATTATCGACAAATATCGAACGCATTTTACGGTGCTCAATATTAAAACAAAAACCAGGCAATAAATTGTGCGTTCCGAAGGAAATATCGCCGCTCTTGCTGACCTGCTAATGAAGATCTAAATTTATCAATTCGTCGTCCGTTCGCATGAAGTTGGGCTTTCCTATTCGACTACGTAGATAATTTAATTCCAAAATTGAATGGTATTGATCTGGAGGAGATATGGTTCCAGCAGTACGGCTTCACGTGTCATACAGCCAACGCAACAATCGATTTATTGGAGAAACAATTCGGGAGAAAATTATTTCGAGGAATGGACGTGTTAATTGGCCACCAAGGTCATGTGATCTATCAAGTTTAGATTATTTTCTTTGGAGCTATGATAAATCTTTGGTTTATACCGATAAACCAGCAACCATTGAGGCCTTGGGAGCCAACACAACTTGGACAATTGCTTGAAAAAGTGGTCGTAAATTGGATGGACAGAATGTGCTTTGTCAGAAGTGCCGCGGTGGACGGTGGAATTTGTCCGAAATTGTTTTTAATTATTAATTTCATTTAATGTTCTTTCACATAAAATAAATAGTTTCAAGGCATCATCATCATGTTAGATTTTGACATTATTAGAAAATACACCACCGTATTAAAATAGCTACTTTAAATATTATGACAGATAACTTAATTAATTTTCCTAAGTTAGTTAATTAATTTCCCAACAGGTAAATTGAAAGGGGATTCAGCTTTCATTTACGGTGTAAATGTTTGTTGTTGTTGTACATTATTTGTATGTTTCTATATTCTCTCTAGACCAGAATGAAAAATCTGACATAGAACCGCCACACAGTCACGCCATTAATTAGGCGAGGTATGTGGGGTATCTTTTATGTGGGTCACTTTTTAATCCATAAGATTTTTGAGAAACTATTTATGAGAAACCAGTGTTGATCAGAGTTAATTGATATCTGATGACTGTTGTTTGGAACCCATGTCAAGCTGTAAACCCAATTGCTAAATAATCTTAGTGCGTTTCTAACTTAACTAACTTAACGGCGTTTTTAACTTAAAAATTAACCAAACATTATGGAAATATTTGAGTAGAAGAAAAAACGAGAGTTTTGTAAAATCATCAAATACTTCTTCAACATATGTTTTCTTTCTTGCTTTCAAATGTCGCCAAATTCGAATCCATATGTACCCGTCGGCGATTCCGATTCTCTTTTATTGCTTTCAAAGATCATTCTGATATAGAACACAAGTATTTTTACGATTCTAAATTGCTCGAAAGGTTCTTATTTGAACGATGTGGGATTTGTAAATCCGCATCCTTCACTCACAAAACAACGTAACAATATATATATATATATATATATATATATATATATATATATATATATATATATATATATATATATATATATATATATATATATGAAATTTCGACGAAAATCTTCTCAGAGGAAAAGAAAGGTTAAAGTTCAGAACTCTCAAGCTTTAACAGAATGAACATCGGGGATATATTTTCGAATTTTTATTATTAGAATTACATTTTTTTCCTTAACGTCAGACATAAAAAATGATCTAATTATATATTTCTTGATAAATTTAAATATAGGTTATAATAGAGTACGTTACATGAGGTTTAATGAGAAATGCAGCTTTTTTTAAAAATACTTACTTAATATTGATGATGAACAGATTTTTATAACCATAAGAAAGTTTTTGTCCCATACCAAAATTCATTGAAATGACTCGACGCGCGTTTCGCTAACCAAATAAGCATCATCAGGACGTTGGTAAAACTAAAGCTTAACCTAACGTGTTTGCAATATATATCTAAACTCACTGTAATGAAGAATATCAAACTCGCTGTTACCAAACTATTACCAAACTTAGAAATGGTTTGGTTTGGTGATGGATTGAAGAAATTAGTAATTTTCTCTTGTTTTGCCGCTTTTATAAGGCCTTTTAGTTCGGATTGATATTCGGCTGTGGTATTAACAACTTGCCTTTTAAAAACAATACTTTGTTCCATAGACGGATCAATTTTTATGAAGAAATCACAAAGTTCATTCGTAAGGTAAAAAAACCTGAGTGAACAGGTTTTTTAAACATAATGTCGCCTTTTCAGGGCTCATTCAGGCTTCCTTTTCAATGGAATGGGGTTTAAGTATTTCTTCCAAATCGGTTTCAGTCAAATCTTCATCTTGCGATTCAAGTAATTCTTGAATGTCACTTGATTCAATCTGGGAAACCATCTAGTCCTATGCCATTCGCAACTTCAGCAATGTACTCAGTTAATGTTTGAATTTGCACGGATTTAGTCCACAGTTATTTCAGGCGTAATTTCAATGTGTATGGCTTCAGCTCTTACAATGATTCTTTTATTTTAACGATGCACTTTGCTATATCTAAATTTTTCCAGCATTACATAACATTCATATCAGGATCACATTTCATGGTGCCCAGTATGATTTTAACGGTTTGTATAATATAATAAAGCTTAAAGGCCTGGATTATTTCTTGGTCCATAGGTGCGCGTAAGGCAGTCGCGTTAGAAGGCAAAAATATCTTCTTTATATTTGGATACATAGGTTCAAGCTCACGAGGGTGACATGGAGTATTGTCCAAAGCTAGATATGTCTTTATCGAAGTTATATTTCTTTAAATAAATTTCTAGTAACAGTAAATAAACAGGCTAGTTTCATCTGCATTAAACACTTGTTCATGTTTGTATCCACCGTAAGGTATTAACTTTGAAAATTCTGTAGGTCCAGTCGCTAAAAAGCCTTCTCAGTTGCTGATGCGTCTCTAACCCTAAAACTGTATTTTTCTTTTGGATTACCCAATAACTGCTGAAATTAATAATTGAATTTATATACTAATTTAATATTTAGTTCCTTTAGGTATTTTATCAAGTCCACCGGTAAATTGGGGTTCGTATAATGAAATAAGAATTAATTAATGCAGATTAATTAGTTAGTAATTAATGCAAATTTTTGTTTTTGTTTTTTGTAAAAAGGTACAGAATTCTTGAAGTGTTTTTTAAATTTAGACTTTCTTGCCCCTTTGTCTGAGTTTAAGCCTTGGGACAAACTGCACGTTGTAAATAATTTTGTTACTCTTTAGAATACAATATCTGATATCTCCTGTAATGTTGTTGTTTTCGACCAGATTGCTTCTCAGATAAGTTAATTCATTCACAACTTCAATCTTGTCAATACCGATTATCCAGTTCAGTTCCCTTATTCGATTAGTTTTCTTTTCTATCACCTTTGTTCCTTGTTATAGGATCTTTTATAAGCAAATCCTTGTGTATTGCAATTTTCTGAAATTATGTATACTACTCTTTTTTAAAATCCGACTTCAAACGTATAATTACTAAATATTTACGGCCGATATCGACTTTATGACTTACATTGATACTTATGTGTGCTCATACAAGATATCAGATATGCCTAATTTACTGCACTCTCCATATTTTTTCATAAATACATACCAAACGCTCAATATTTAAATGAGTTAATCAATTAATTATACTTATACATTTGATTTATTAATTCCAGGTGGCCATATGTTGGCCTTTTTAAGTTGCCTTGAAACCGGTCTGCTTCCCAGAGGTCGTCTGGATCCGCCGTTGTGGTCACAGCGCTCGGGTGCCAATTCAACCACTAAAAGACGACGACCCTTACCGGCTCTGTCGGAAGCAGAAGAGACCACCAAGGATTATGTCTTTCGGATAATTGATAATAGTGACCACAAAGATTTATGTGAGTAATTTACGCAATGTTATGTAATGTTTTCCTTCCCTTTTTACATTTTGTTTATTTATACGTATTATACGATGTGTGTAAATAAAATAATGAGACTGATTTTAAAACTGTTATATTCAACTGACAATTTTATATTAACTCCTTTAAAGTAGTTGCCTTAGGAAGCCACGCAACGCTGGAGACGGTTTGTCCAGTATTCATAGCAGTTTTGGAACTCAGATACTGGAATTGTCTTTTGCTGATCGGTTGAATGTTTTCCAATGTTCTAAAACGGTGTCGTTAAAGGTGATATTTCATTGGGATAATTAAAAAGTTTCATGGACTCAAGTAGGGTATATAAGGAGACTGCAGAACCACAGCGATTTTAGCGATTTTTTGTTATTCAAAATCTGATGAACTCTTCCCCCACCAGTTACTCTAAGTATTCAGACTCGTATTGAAGAAGCATCAGATGTGAGATTGCCAGCGCCCCCTTTCAAAGTGTTGCCAGATCAACGCTAGGCCATCAATCGCATTACTTTATGTATACTCCTTGTATGATGGAGAACAAACACTATAACAAACAGTGCGGCACTATGGACATTCTTTTTTTTTTTTTTTTTTTTGTTTTTGCAATTTCTTGCTTAATGAAACATTTCCCTTGTTTAGAAAAAATAACATTCCAATTCCTAAAATCATAGAGATTCTAATTAAATTTCGCCTTTCACTCTGAAAAGGCCGACCTATTTACGTCCATAACATTCATCTAAACAAAATTTAAACTTATTACTAAACCAAATAGAGTTCAAATGCAGGTCTCATTCAATTCTAGCTCAGCACTATACATATAATTGCCTGAAACGACACGAACCGCAGAATACCGCATATTTTTCTAACTTTTTTCTGCAATTTTCACTCTAAACTTTAATGAAATTTGCTGTGCAGTAGTAGCCATTTTGAATAAATTAAGCGAATCATTCAGTGAGGAGCGCCTTATATTGAAAAGTTAGAAGTTTCGAATTAGTATTGTTTTTACATAATGAAATTTAATGTACTTAAAGACTTTGTTCTACAGATTTTTTAGAATTATTGAGGTTCTATGATTATCCATGACTAGGGAGCCACATGTTTTTGTTATTTTTAATAATAACACATTAGCTATACTTCCAGCCATACAACAATACATTCAGCTGTACTTCGGTTTTATTTGTCGGCGGTAGCAGCTTTATATAGCATAACACTTGGGTTAGAATTCAAATATATAGTTATAACAAATGGGTTAGCATTGCAATAAACTGATAGAACTGAAAAGAAGATTATTTCAAAAAAAATATCTATGAAATCATATTGGATAGATAACGATTTTTTTGCGAATGTACGTAATATAAAAGTAGTAAATATATATATATATATATATATATATATATATATATATATATATATATATATATATATATATATATATATATATATATATATATATATATATATACTAGGCTAATTGAAAAGTTCGCGTAGCGACCCCTATAAAACAGTAAAAGAACTATATAGTTTACTATATTTTAAAGTTTTAAAGTTTCATCCTTCCTATGAATAATGTCTGAATGATTGTGGCGTGTTTATATATTTTTGTCCTTTATTTGGGTTTTTCGCCACTATCTAAAATTAAAAAAATATCAAAAATACCTGTTCTTATTTAAAGAAAGAATCACTGAGTAAAAACAAAAAACCAAACGGAGACAAATTTCTCAGTGATTCTTTTTTGTAATTTACCTAATGAACAAAATTTTAAAGAAATAAAAATGTTATAAAAAATTTTACAAACTTTTAACGTTAACGTTTCGGAGGGTACCCCCCGGAGCCACATTAGCTGTGGTGTCTAAGGCGTCAGCCTTACGTTACGGCAGTTAATGTGGAGCGGGTTCGAATCCCGTACTAGGCAAATTGCCTTCTCAGTTGCTGATGCGCCTCTAACCCCAAAACTTTACTTTACTTTACTCTCCCCCCGTTTTCAAAACTAAACTAAAAAATAAATTATATTAATTTGTAATATATAAAGTAACGAGTGAAAGTAAATATATTTTTTTGTATATGTCAACGATACTTACATTGACAACAATAGATTTTCATGACAGTGACATACTACCAAAAAATATATATAGGTAATGTTTACTGTATGATTGTTTATTGTACTGATTGTGTATTCAAATATTTAAATGTGTTTAATTGTATTCTTTAGAAACGGGAACCATATTGAATTTAAATCTACCGAAGGCATAGCAATACAGTTATTTTTATTTAAATTAATTACAGCGGTTTCTTTTAATCTTCTGTGTTTTGTTACCGATTCTTTTAATACCGTTTTGGAATTATTCCAATTGATTTTATGACCCGATTCCCATGGGTGTTGAAAAATTCTAGATTTATTAAAATCGCCCTTTCTAAGAAGGTTTTTACTCTTTTACTCTAACATCTAACGGTCTAGATGTCTCACCTATATAAAATTGCCACATACGCAGGGAATTTTATAAACCACATTTTTCGTATTTTGTTGTGTGTTGTTTGGTTTAGTCTTTGTTAATAGAGATCTAAGAGTATTTTTTGTTTTAAATGTCGTTCTTATGTTGTATTTATTTCCTACTCTTTTAATTGTGTCAGAATTACCGTGGATATAAGGAATTGTGAGGTTGATTGTTTGAGAGTTATTATTATTGTTATCAATAATTTGTCTGTTTTATCTAGTATCAAAATTTTTAAGCGATTTATCTATAAAATTTTTTTGGCCATTGTTTTTTATTAAAATGTCTTTTATGTGATTTGTTTCATTTTGCAGTGTATCACTGTCGGTACAAACAAGTTTTGCTCTGTCATATAAACTTTTAATAATAAACAATATACAACAAAATATCAAAAGTGTGGTTTATAAAATTCCCTGCGAATGTGGCAAATTCTATATAGGTGAGACATCTATGGCATAAAAGACATAAAAACCTTCTTAGAAAGGGCGATTTTAATAAATCTAGAATTTGTCAGCACGCATGGGAATCGGGTCATAAAATCAATTTGAATAATTCCAAAACGGTATTAAAAGAATCAGTAACAAAATACAGAAGATTAAAAGAAACCGCTATAATTAATTTAAATAAAAATAACTGTATTCATATGCCTTCGGTAGATTAAAATTCAATATGGTTTGCGATTCTAAAGAATACAATTAAACACATTTAAATATTTGAATACACAATCAGTACAATAAACAATCACACAGTAAACATTACCTATATATATATTTTGGTAGTATGTCACTGTCATTAAAATCTATTGTTGTCAATGTAAGTATCGTTGACATATACAAAAAAATATATTTACTTTCACTCGTTACTTTATATATTACAAATTAATATAATTTATTTTTTAGTTTAGTTTTGAAAACGGGGGGACAGTACCCTCCGAAACGTTAACGTTAAAAGTTTGTAAAATTTTTTATAACATTTTTATATCTTTAAAATGTTGTTAGTTAGGCAAATTTATTACAAAAAAGAATCACTGAGAAATTTGTCTCCGTTTGGTTTTTTGTTTTTACCCAGTGATTCTTTCTTTAAATAAGAACAGATATTTTTGATATTTTTTGATTTTTAGATAGGGGCGAAAAACCTTCCTATGAGCATGTACAAAAACAGCAGCTTAAGGTAAACGTATCAGTGTTATTTTTTTAAATGAAAAATATTGAAAATCGTGCAATGATTAAATTCTTTGTAAAAAAAGGTTTAATGGAAATGGAAATTCATAGTGAAATATATGTATTAGGGAAGTCTGCTTCTTCAACAACAATGAAAAACAAGCGTGGCTGATGATGATTCTCGTTATGAACGTCCAATAAATGTTGAATCGTCGAATAACTACTGAACAAATAAATAATTCTATACATGATACGGATGACAGATAATTGACTTTGAGTGAACGGGTGTTTTGTATTGTAAAAAAGGAATTGGACTTAAGAAAGCTATGTGCAAGATGGGTACCGCATTTATTAAATTCTGATCAAATACTAGTAACACATTCTAACCAACATTTGGGTCTTTTTCGAAAGAATAAAATGGATTTTAAACGTCGTTTTGTAACTATGGATGAGATTTGGGTTTACCACTATGATCCATAACAGCGACAACCAACCGCAGAGTGGACTGAGCCCGGTTGCTCCGAAGCAGCCAAAGTGGTCAAAATCGACCCAAAAGGCTATGGCATCAATTTTTTGGGATGCAAAAGGCATTTTGTTAATTGATTACCCTCAAATGGGTAAAACAGCAATAGAACAGTATTATTCAATCCTTTTGAATTCATTGGATGCAAAAATTCGTGAGAAAAGCCCTGGTTTAGTGAAGAAAAAATAATTTTTTAAGACAATGCACCAGCTCACAGAGGGGTTCTTGCAATGGCCAAATTGAAGGAAATACTACGATTTGTTGGAACTTCCACCATATTCACCAAATCTGGCCACCTCTGACTTTCATATGTTCCCAAACTTCAAAAAATTCTTGCGTGGCAAGCGTTCTTTATCAAATAAAGAAGTTATAGCAGCCATAGATGAGTATTTTGAAGCACTTCCAGGAAATCACTCCAGAGATGGAATAAATGAATTGGAGATCCTCTGGAAAAAAATGTATTGAGCTTAAAGGAGAATACACCAAAGTATAAAGTAATTTTTTCAACTACAGACTTGTATCATTTCCGCTCCTCGAAGTTTTCATTCCAATAATATATATATATATATATATATATATATATATATATATATATATATATATATATATTTAACCTACGATTCTTTATATTTTGGGGAACAAAATTTCCTTAAAACAAGTGTCACAAATACATCCATTTCCGCGGAAAATAGGTCAGAACTTTTTTATTTTCCTAACAATTTTTTGTATCATGGCCTTCTTAAGGTATTATTTGAAAATAAAATGTAATATTTTTTTTTGGCCATTAGTTTCATACGTTTCCATCAGAACAAATTTGATTTTTTTATGATAATTGATTGATTTATTTCATTAGGCCACATCAGCAAACTGGGCGCTATTTAGTGGTGCTAACAAAATATGTTTTTGTAAGATGAAAATGGTGATGCAACGATGATATTAATAAAGAAAGTAAAAATATTGTTTATAATAAATTAAATTTGAGTTGATGCAGTAATATTAAATAATGATAAAACCGATTAAAAACGACTAGAACAACAACATACATTCTGTCAAAAAAGTACCGGGAATTGGCTAATAAATACAAAGTGTTTATTATTTATCAAGATTTATTATATCGTCTTCAAATAGACCCCTTCCGAAATAATACACTTATGCCAACCAATAATCCAATTATCAAAACATTTTTTAAACGTATTTTCCGAAATCGACTTTAGTTCTCGCCGCGAATTATCTTTTATGTCTTTTATCAACTGAAAACGGGTGCCTCGAAGTAGTAATTTGAGTTATGGAAAGAGAAACAAGTCATCCGGAGCCATATCAGATGAATACGGTAGTTGTTCGATGGTGTTTGTTGAGTTTTTGGCCAGAACCTCGTTTACAATGATAGCCTTGTGAGATGGTGTGTTTTGATGCAAAATACAAGATTTTAACAAATCTGGCCTTTTTCAACAAATTTGCTCTCTCAAACGCCGCATAACGCTCAAATAATATTCCTTATTTACCGTCTGACCTTCTGTCAAGAATTTCAGTGGACAACACCGCGATAATCAACATCACCTGGTTTTTTCGGTTTCAGCTCAGTTGGAAGGCGCCATTCCGAAGCTTGTTGACTGGTTAGCATATCAAACTCGTATACCCATGTCTCATCACCAGTTACAATGCGTTTTATCAATGTGGGATTGGAATTGACTCTAGCATGTCTTCAGTGACCTTTACGCGATTGAGTTTCTGCAGAAAATTCAGGTGTTTCGGCACTAGTCGAGCGACAACGCGTTTCATGCCCAAACAATCACTTAAAATGGTACAAATTGATTCGTGAGACATAGAAAGATCAGCAGCTATCTCGCTCAAACCTAAATGACGATTTTTAGTCACCATTTTCTTCACTTTAGCGATGTTAACTTCAGTTGAAAACGTTGATGGCCGACCAAAGCGAGTCAAATCTTCCACTACATCTCGACCGCTTTTGAATACACTGTACCACTGATATGCATATATTTTTAATAAAGTCCATTCACCGTAAGCCTTCTGCCACATTTTCAGCGACTCGGCACACGAAATTTCATTTACAATGCCAAATTTAAGACAAATTCTTTATTCCATGTTTTTATCCATTGTAAAAATCGCAAAACACCCTTGAGATGAACTGACAAAATTGAGCACTATAAACAAACTAAATGACAGAGGAATGACAAATCAAATGGCAAACTTCGCGTCAGTATAGAGGACAGTTGCGCTGAACTTGGCGATAAATAAATTTTGACTATCTTTTTAAACGAGGTTTTCTAATGATCAATTTCCGTCACTTTTTTGACAGAATGTATATAATTCCTTTTATTTTTATATTGTTTATTAGAGAAAAAAAGATTAATGTCAACGTTGAAATTACTAGCCCTGATTTTTCGTCCTATAACTTACTTATACCTCTAGTTAATTCGTTAGATAAATTCAGCTAATATTTGTCAAATATGCTTTTACACATATTTCCTTAAGTTATTAATTTTAATCATAACTTTCAATTGGTGATTTTTTAATTTTCCCATTTTTTTTTCACGGAAACCCTTAAGTTTTTGATCCTTATATGAAATTTTTTCTTTCAAACGATGTGAAAAATCGTTGGTTACATTTACAAAAGCAATTTCTTTTACAGCTTGTAATAACTTCTTTGGAGTGCGTCCAACGAGACAACAGTAGTCAGGAATTATATACCTCCGACTGTTGGGTTCCACAATCTCATGTGGAATGCACAACAACCTGCGTCTCCGGTATAATGGACAATGGTTAGTTGCTTGACCGGGAGGAAGCCGCACCTAAGTAAAAAAAAAGTTCCATTTATAAGCGATCCGACGAGAAGTCGGCGAAAATATGGGTCGTTTGATTGTGGAGAGGGACTCCCTATTCTTGGCGAGA
Source organism: Cosmopolites sordidus (assembly GCA_031761425.1). NCBI lineage: Eukaryota > Metazoa > Arthropoda > Insecta > Coleoptera > Curculionidae > Cosmopolites > Cosmopolites sordidus. The sequence goes on along the minus strand of JARFXV010000063.1, from coordinate 92,094 downwards.
GAGCATATATCGGTACCCTGATGAGTCTAACCACCAACAGACCAAACATGTGCCCTCCAATATAAGGGATGGGTGGGGCTACCTCCCGGTCAAGCCACTAATTGCTCATTATGGCGGAGACGCAGGTTGTTGTGCGTTCTACATGAGATTGTGGAACCCAACGGTCGGAGGTGTATAACTCCTGACTACTGTTGTCTCGTTGGATGCAGTCCAAAGAAGTAAAAAAAGCTCCATTTATAAGCCATCCGACGAGAAGTCGGCGAAATATATATATATGTATATATATATATATATATATATATATATATATATATATATATATATATATATATATATATATATATATATATATATATATATATATATATCTATATATATATATATATATATATATATATATATATATATATATATATATATATATATATATATATATATATATATATATATATATATATATATATATATATATATATATATATATATATATATATATATCCCTCATAAGTTTTGATTTTATATATGAAATTTTTAGCAGCAAGTATAGCTTATACACATATTTGTATACGACAATTTTTTTTTAAAAAATAACTATGTTGAAACTCGAACCATGTTATATATAAAATCAATAATATAAATAGATAGGTATTTCGAATATTACGTTTTAAACATTTTATAAAATGTATACATTTATGAAGAGAATACATTTCCAATTAAATGCTATTACTAACAATATTTGATAGCTAGAAGCATTAATATTTCGTTTATTGGAATACCGTAATACTGAATTCATTTATGTTATTTATGAAAAGTACGCTAATTAATAATGTTAATATCCTAAATAACGATAATATTTTGTCAATATGCAATATGCTTAGTTTGATCTTCTAATAGCGATTTAAATAGTGGTAATATAATATCCATCTAAATATTTAAACAAATAATTTTGGTATGTAAAACGATTGCAATTTAAGAAAAGTCAGTAAGGATTTTTCAAGTTCACTCTCTCTCTCTCTCTCTCTGATACATCTTGACTTCGATTGAGATCGGTCCGTGTGCGTGCGTCCGTGCGTGCGTGCGTGCGTGCGTGCGTGCGTGCGTGCGTACCTGCGTGCGTGCATCAATGTGTGTGTGTCTTATATCACTGGAATTTTAACGACGATTGCGTCGTATTTGTTGCGGTTTAAAAAAAATTGCTTTAAAAATATATTTATTTAAAATTGCAATTATTACGTATGTTAACTAAGATTGTAATATTTAGACTTATGATCTCAGACTTGCTGTAATTGTGTTAATAAAACAGTCGCAATATAACGATAAATTATTAGTATTACTTAATAATACTGATTATTATTTAAGTACCGTATATCGAAGAAGAACAGGTGGAATATCAGGCAGGGTTTAGATGGAGACGCTCAATTGTTCATAGTTCGACAAATAATGAATAAAACGACAGAATTTATTATTCTTTTATTTAATATGTTCATAGACTTCGGACAGGCGTACCGCTGCGTATGAAGATCAATAGTATAGAAGACCATAGAGAAAATGGAAATACTAGCTAAGCATATTAGATTTATTTCGAATGACGATGATTAATTCTAATTAATTCTAAATCCAATAACACATGAAGATAAACTTTGTATCAGATTATTAAGAGAGACCTATGATGAAACAAAGATGAAACCAAAAAGAGGTAGTCTAGAAATAAATATGGACAAAATAAAAGTGATAGAAAAGAGAACCGATCCAAAAATAGTTTAGAACTGGATAATCAGCCATTAGAACAATGCAGTTGTAAAATAATTTACTTATCTGGGAAGCCAACTAGAAGCCAACAACATCACAGGATATATCAGAAATCGTATTATGAAAGGTAGCAAAACGATTTATTTCCTGCAGTTTCTCCTAAGATCCAAATTTACATGAAGGAACACGAATGTTAAGATCCATAAAACACTAATTCGGGCAGTAGTCACTTATGTGACTTCAGTCCATGAGATGTGGAACCTCCCAAAAAAAAAAAACAGAAAAGATATTCGCAGTATTTGAGAGAACGGTACTTAGTAGTAAGAATTTTTGATGCTGTGAATGATAATTGAAATTAGGGGATCAGGTATAGTTTCAAATTCAAGCAATTATTCAAGATCTGGAAATTATAGGCTATATAAGAATCATTAAGGCACGAATGGCTGAATATCTCCAAGCCGAATTCCAATGATATCATGAAGGGACGAATAGTGAGCAACAGGGAGAAAGGCGCAATGGCAGGACAATGTTAGAAAAAATGCTGAAGTGCTACTGCACTTCAAAAACTGGCAAGGGGTTCTGGAGATTGGGCAGTTGCTGGTCATTTTTACAATTTGGTTACGTAAACTATTATCATTTTGCTGAATCCATCAGTGCATACGATTTGCTTTTGAGATTAACCACGGACTGCTCTGATATGGATCAAAAAATGGATTGTAGATTACGCATAATTATGAAAACTGCCCATTTCTATGCCCACTGTTAACAATTGTCTAAATGGAATGATGCTTTGTTACAGTTGCAATCGCAAATATATTACGTACCATCAGAATTACGTTTGACTACATGTATATTAAGTCGAACAAATTGTACATGCAGATACGTACTGTACGACGCCATTTTATAAAATATAAAATGCAATATGTACTAGATGCACTTAATGATATTGCTTGAACGTGAAATTGTACATTAAGTCTCTATGGTAGTCTCTTTTGAATGCTTCCCAGTTCCTTGATATTTCAGTCATAAAGCTGATATAAAAAGTTATTCCTATCTACTCCAGAATCGTAAAATTTATAACTTTAACACGCATTATAAGAGTAACATAAACAAGTTATGTCGTTCTGAAAACCTACCTCGACTCTTTACTGTTATTGCAATTTTTAATTAGAATTTTAGTATCGGATTTCATTAGTTAAAATATTACTGACTTAATAAAAAATATTTTACATGTTTTAACTCCTAAATATTATTTTATGGGTTATAATATTTCAAAATTTTACTTTAATGGATCGTTTACAAAATAATTTTGTTTGAATAGCATAAACATTACCCAAAACATGATAAAAAAAACATTTTTTAGCATCGTTTACATAATTTTATGAATATGGATTCCAGAAGTCACTTAAACAAATACTTGTTTCTTTCTAATAAAATAAAAAGTATAGCGGGGAACAAAAAAAAGGGCAGGAACCCTTTAAAAGTAAACAGTTTAAATATTTTCTTTTTATCATGTTGTAAGGTGTTTTTGTTACTGCAAATCTAAAAAGTAGTCTTCTCGTTCTGCTAAAAGCATTAAGATGTTACGAGTTTGTGAATCCCATCGTGTCAGGCAATTATCGGAGTATGAAAACGAACGAATTGTTGCTATTAAAGAGGCAGTTGTAAATTTTCGTGAAGTCGCGAGGCGATTAGATATAGTCGCTCCTCTGATTATGAGGACAATTCGGATGATTTGTGAATCACAATACTGGTCATCTTAGAAGTATCTATGGTCGCAATCAATGGCATCTTAGGCTTTTGCTTTATCAAATCGACATTTCAATCAGTCGACAGGCAGAACTATTTCGAGGATGGATATTAATTTCCTTGCAATGGGATGTGTTCTTGTCATGTTTTATTTTAAAAAGCCCCACAATGCACCTTGCTTAAAAGGTTTTGAGCTAGAATTGGGTAAACTTGAAGAGATTTACCTAAACACCAAATAACTTATTTTTAAACTTCTCGACGCACGTTTCGCTAACCATGTTAGCATCATCAAGAGATGGTTTAATCTGATAAATAGTTAGCATCATCAGGAGATTAAATCATAGTTAGCGAAACGTGCGTTGAGAAGTTTAAAAAAGTGATTTGGTGTTTAGTGGTAAATCTCTTCAGGTTTAATGAAAATATTGTCCAACTAATAAGTAGTATTACCTCCCCTATATCTTATTAATGCGTAAACTCTTCGATGCATTCCAATAATTAGGTTATTAATAATATTTTGTGACAAATTGGTCCATTTCTCTTGAGTGGCTAAAATTAACTCCTAGCTCCCTTGAGTGGCTAAAATTAGCTGCTGGCTATTTCTTGGCGGATTGTTCGTACGGTTAATGGCTCTAGAAAGGTAGTCCCAAATATGTTCGATTGGATTCATATCCGGTGATAATGGCGCCCAATCTAAACTGAATCTAAACTTAATTCCAGCTTCATTTAGTGCCATCTGGACGATCCTAGTCCTATGCGGGCGGGCGTTATCATCCATAAAGATCCATTAAGATTAAATTATCTCCTGATGATGCTAACATGGTTAGCAAAACGTGCTCGAGAAGTTAAAAAAAAGTGATTTGGTATTTAGTGGTAAATCTCTTCAAGTTTAGTGTTTCACACCAAAGGTTGCAATAGAAGAATTGATCTAGAATTGGGTATTTGAATAAAATATAATTATCGATTTTTTTTACTCTATTTTAAAACGTTATCGTAAACAATATTGATAATTAATGCGAAAAACTTTTAAAAATGGTTTGCAATTAATTATAAATGGATTAAAATGTATGTGTATTGTGTAATGTAAAGACCAATTCTGATAATATACCTGGTGTGGATATTTTTATGGTCACAGATTTTCTCAAAAATATCATTTGGTTCAATTCAGCTGAAGTTCGAGATACTAAAGTTTAGTGAAAAACAAATGTTTGTTACTAATTTAGTTCAGTAATGTGTAACAAAGGATTCATAAAGACAATTCTGATAATATACCCAGTGTGGATATTTCTGTGGTCCCAGTTTTTCGCAAAAATAATATTCGGCTCAATTCAGCTGAAGTTCGAGGTACTAAAGCATTAATTTGAGTGTTTAAAAATAGTAATGTAAATGTAAAAATTAATTAAACTTTTCTATTAAATATAATTACATTTTTTGTAAGAAGGTTACGGTGAGAAACCTATAAGTTATGTTTAATGTAACCGCAAATTTTGTTTTACAAATTGTATTTGCACCGTGAATGGACGGGTATGTCCAGGCCATACAGTTCTGAATAAAGCTTATACAGTTACCTTGACTATTAATGAAAAACTAAGAAAAGTTGAATACACTAAACATCATGACTGTGTAGCTTTAGCAGGTAATAAACACTCAAACATAAGTATGTATATATTTGATGACAGATAGTTGTAAAAATTTGGTGTTTTAGGATTAATACGTCGTGCTGCTTGGAACGATTTAAAAACACTTTTTCGCGAGTTTTTGTAATATTCGTGCAAATTGCCATTAAATAGGCACGATAACTAATTAGATTTGGCATTTTCAATAAATTTATCAATATACTGATGATAATAACAAGAATAAGTTGATTAAAAACTAAAACATTCGTATCACCTGTCTGTAATGTTGAGGGAAATAAATATTGTGACATCACACGCGCCATTTTTTTCCATTTAAGATAATATTTTTTTAAATCCCAATTGAATGGTATCTGTAAGGTAAGTCTAAGTTATCATGATCGACGTAAAAGTATTGGGCGTTGTTGGGGTAACAGGCGAAATATACTTTTTGTATTAGAACGGCATACATCTGTCACTCCAAGAATTATGGTATGGGGGCCGATATGTTTAGGAAGCGGATTATATGAAATAGCTTGCCTCTTGCTGAAATCTTGCAATCCGTCATAAACAGTATGTATTTCCAATTTTCATATTTAAGGAAGATAATGTCAAACAGAGCACAACTTATTAAACAGGGTAATATTTAGAAGAGTCTACGATAGTGGTACTTAACTTGATGGCGAGATCATCAGATTTATCGCCCATGAACAAATATGGTAAACTGTGGCTTAACTTCTTAAGCAATTGTACAGGCCACCAAAAACTATAAACGAACTAGAATCATATGTACAATGTTTCTGGGATATCTTGCTACAAGAAGACATATATGATCTAATTCGGACTGTGCGGGAATTCCTTTGTTAGAAACCGCGTTCGCTGGTTTGCAAAATGTATCTTGGCTATTGAATTGATCGGCAGACAATACACATATATACATTAATTCACTTGAATATTTACAAATTCTTCACTATACTTTTTGTGGGCTATTTTTCACTTTATTATCTTAAGTTTTTTGAGATTTGGTTTACTATTCTTTCTGTTAATATTTTACAAAATACTTATTTAAATCGACTTTAACAAGGAATTGACTCAAGCGTTTAATTTTTTAACTTCTTTCTTTAAAGCTTCTACATGCTGTCTCAACTCGGACTGTCAACTCTTACTTCTTATTCGTACTGTTCACGTGCAACGCTTAACTAATACTCTTAACTCGTGCTTTCAACTCTGACTCTTTACGTACAGATCTAAATTCGTACTTCTTCCTGACACCATCAAAGTGAAACTGCGAACGTGAAGCTCTCAAGTCCGATTATTTACGTGCATCCACCCAACCATTTATTCGTACAGTCTAATCTAACTTCTACCTCGAATTTCTACCCCAATGTCCACATGAAAACTATAAAAATTCTGTCTGTTATTTTGTCTTTTTTGAGTTTTCCACACCGGCTTCAGGGCCAATTACCATTACGTTTTTCTGAAATGCTGTTACATTTTCTAGTGGCAGGTGCCCATACTACCAACATCCACTTTACAGTACTAATAAATTTTGTTGTAAGAATAAACCCTCACAACATGGACCATGCCTGCCATAGTTATATGTTATAGTGATATACAAAGAGATATACCTTTTATAATGCTTCAATTTCTTGAGCGATTGGCCCGGCCGCTAAAAATTTTAAATGGACTTGAAGCATACGCACATACCCAAAAGTTTGGAATATTCAAACATTTAACTTTTTATTGATATTAAGTTTTTCTTTTACTCGTTTACGTAATCATCATTTTATTACAACTCTTACTGGTACCAAATAAAACTCGACACCAAATGACCAATGTGTGTAAAATTGATTTATTATTTTGAAGTCAAACAATTACAATATAGCAATTGCCTTCAAAAGTAATTTAAAAATAAAACGAACAACTTTCAATAAAACCACGCAGATTTACAGTGTGTTATAATAACCGTTGTGGACCTGTTCATTATTATTTTTTTTGTATTTAATGTAAAAGGTATTTCTTTATTTTTTATCATTATATAATACGAGGGTTGCTATTTATGTATCCAGGATTGGCAACAATGGTGTTGCTAGGCGCCATCTAACATATATATCGTAAAGTTTGACATTGTTCTCTCAACACTAGACAACTCAACAATAGTGCATCGATCAACTCACCTAGACTTTTGGTGAAATTGGGCGCGATGGATTCTGCATACTTTAACAACCGCTCAAAAAACTGCTTTTGTCGACAATTGTGGTGCTTCAAAAGCCGTGTATAATATCCACACAGGTGACGAATCTTGGATCTATGCGTATGAGCCCGAAAGTAAACAGTATTCGACTGTATGGGACTTATAAAAAGGAGCCAAACCCAACGAAAGTTGTTCGCGAAAGAAGGTTTCGAAGCAAATGGTCGCCTGTTTTTTTCGGATAAATGGGTATGTGGCTACACTGCCACTAGAGAATGGTAGAACGGTCAATTCTGAATGGTTCACAACAATTTGTTTGCCAGAAGTCTTTGAAAAAATAAGAAAAAACAACCAGCAACGCAGGATTTTTCTTCACCATGACAATGCGAGCTCTCACACATCGGACCGATCAGCTCAATATTTGACCGGTCAAAACTTCGAACTGATGGGTCATCCGACTTACAGGCCTCATTAGGCACCCAACGAATCGTTTTTGTTCCCGACGGTGAATAATAAACTATGTTGTCAACATAGACATTTTCGACATCAGAAGAAGCAGTTGATGCGTTCAAAATGCATGTTTTACAGATACCTCAATCGAAATGGAAAAAGTGCTATGAAAATTGGTTCAAACATCGCGGAGAATATTTTGAAAAACAATAAAACCATTTTCAATGATAAATATTTGTTTATATTTATTATTCCGGATACATAAAAATAGTAACCCTCGTACCGTCCTGGTGAAAACAAAAATTACCGAATTAGTTCAATAAAATATATTATGGACAGTGTTGCATTATATTTTGTTCTCCAATACTGAAATTTTTTTCGAATTGTTTGTTATATTTTAAGCTATTTATGTGGAACAACAATATTCGTGGAAGGTCGATATAGACCTTGCTCTTCGAATAACTCCACAAATAAAAATTTTCGAGTTGTCACATTATAATCATTATTTTTTAATCATAATTACAAATGCTATGATGCTTCAAATACAATGAAAGTAGTCGCTTGTAAGTAGTGATATAGAAAAGTAGTGATATAGAAAATCTTTAGAATCTATTCTTTTAATAACGTTGTCGACATTGCTATATTCAGTAAATAATTGTATTATTTATATAATTTAATCTGATAAAATACAACTCTAATATTAAATGAAATTCTATGGTTTTATAACCTAATTATCTGAATTATATGTTCGCAATTGCAGCGTTTATAGGGCACCTCGTTTTATTGTTCGTTAAAATCATAAAATATTTTATTCCGGCTCTGAACTTTTATATCTTCTTAAATTTAAAGGCATGATTGTAAATTAGGAAAATCAACGCCTATAAATGAAACACTTCAACTGTGCAATTTAAACTTTAAGTGAGTTGAATTAAATTAGAAAGTCATTTAATTGATTTTACAAAATTCGCTCGTATCTCCGGCGTATTTGACTTTAAAAGAACAAATTTTTATTATTTTTTTATAAATAAATGCTAGTTGAAAAATAGTGGATGATCCATAAGTTGGGTGGTTCTTTTATATAAGTTTTTTAAACAATTGTTTGAAGTTAGTTAAGCCATTCAATTTATTTTTACTTCATTTTCGTAGATCTTGAATTGGTGTTTAGTCATGTTAATTATTTGTGACGAGAAAAAAATAAAGTGTAAAAAGTGCGTCAAAAAAGTTATTGAAAAGCATAGCTGCTAGCATAATCTGTAATATTTATACATAGTCTATATTAAACTAGTGGTAAAAAATGTGTTACATGCATATGTATTTTTCAGTAAAGAGAAATGACCTTATGGACACGAAAGCTTCATTACCAACAAAAGTAAGGGTACAACTATGTAGCACAAGCACCAGTTCTGAAAGTTCAACAAAAAGTTTTAGCATAGGTAAGTAAACATTCTTTCTATATATGTATATATGTAAACTCGTCGTGATCTGTATCCTAAATATTGTTGTTTTTTTGTTGTTAAGAAATTTTAAAACTGTAATGTAACAGTCCGGTAATATAAATACAGTAATCCAGAAATGAAGTATATTACTTGTTGTCATTCAAAAATTATTTCTTGGCTTAAATAGTTTTTCGACACGCGTTATATCGTATTTATTATTAGTGCATTTAAACACATGTTGCATTAAAATTATTTATTTTATTTAATATTATTTTTGCTTGTATAAAAGTATATTTTATAAAATGTATTTGTGCATTTTTAGTAGCTTTTAAAATCTTTTTTAACTTTTCTTTAACTCCTTCTTTATGCTTTGTTATTCTTTCCTGTGGTGCTATAGTCCACATCATATATCAGTGAGCCTTAACCTCCTTAAGCCTTCGCTTCCAACCCGATCCACAATCGACCCAACAGCATCTCTTCTTATATCATTCTGCCATTGTGTCATTGGTCTACCTTTTCTTCTGTTACATCTTATTCGTCTGTCTATGATTTTCCTTGGTATTCTTTTCTGACATTCTTGCCACATATCTGGCTCATCTGAGTCGCTGGACCCTCACATAATCTACAATATCCAGATCTATGTACAATTGCTTGAGTTCGAAGTTATATCTGATCCTCCAAATCCCATTGTCATCTACAACACCAAAAATGTCTCTCATTCAGTCGTTTTTATTTCAAATACTGCAAACATTTCTTCTTTTCTTTATGAAAGTCAAATGAGTGTTTTATAGATTCTAATTTTCATGTTCCTTTAAATGCAGAAAATGCTAGGAATAAGAAACTTTGTTAACTTCATAATATGATTCCTCGAATACTTTATTTCATCATACGTCTCTCTTAATAATTGTTTCGATCATATTAATACGTTTAGGTCATCTGCATATTCTACAATATGTTTTTCTTTATTTATCATTGTTCGATTTACGTATATGTCTGTTTCGTTGATGACATTATTCAGTACTCTGATAAAAAGAACTGGTGCCAATCCATCCCCCCTTCTCCTATTTCAAATTTACTACTGCCTTCGAATTAAGCATGAACTTCCAGGTTAATTTAATAAGCTTAGCTGGTATTCTCATTTGCTCTTTGGCCTCATATATTACCGCTCTTTGTACGCGGTCATACACCTGCCTGAAATATATGAACATTTGGAATAAAAGAAAATATCAAATTCGGCTGTTCTCTTCTATAACCCCGCCTGACATTCGTTCATTTCTTTTTCGATATAAGGTACTATCCTCTTCCTTACTATGCTTATTTTTTAACTTCTATAGAAGTTCAAACGTTTTTACATTTTACATTTTTTATATTTTACTTAGTCGTTCCTCTACATATATGAGAATACAGTGAAATGTCGGATAGTTTTCCGAATGCTGGCAGTGCGGCCGCGAAGGTGATTGCATTTTGGAAAAGTGGAGTTCTTTCTAATATGCCCAATGACTTTTAAGCCGATATGACATTTAGTTTTGATTTGTCAGTCTTCATATATTCAATATTTTTGCTATCATTGAAAAAAATCGAATTTTGATTATATAGTAATTTTTATAATGAACAACCACCCTGCAAACCACATAATAGTGGAAATAAACGTAATGGGAACTCTACTCCTTCATATTTTATGGTTTTTATGATTTATAAGTGGTTTACTGAGTTTCGATGTAATTGAACCAGCACGAGTAAGGCGCTGCGCTCAGAATACACCATTGAGATCATTACTGATCATTTAGGCATGAGAAATCCATGTTTGTTTATACCGGACCCAAAATGTAATCGAGTAACCACTTCACAGTGGCATTTCGACGATAGTTAATCCAAAACAGAGTTTATGCAATTCTATTCTTGTATATATATCTTCGGGTTAGATAACACTGTCGATTCAAAGTAAATACCCGTTTATAGGCGGACTCCGTTAAGGAAGATTTTACTATATCTAGTATCACGAAAAATCTATATAATCTATATCATGAAAAATTATGTTTGTTATGAGCAGAATAATTGAGATTTTATCACCCTTGTAGTTAACGGATTATGTTTCTGAAATTTTAAATATTTTCCTATCTAAAGCAACAAAATAAAGAAAAATCGATTTTTACAATCAAATTTTAGTCTTATCGGTCGGAATTTATTTTAATATCCTATGAAAAAAAGAAATATCAATTTTCGTTTCTGAATAATGTCGGTAATTAATTGGCCTCCTTCGTCTTTTCCCAAAAACTTTTTGGCTCTTACATTATTAGGCACTTCTCAGACTTCTCTCTTTTTGGGTGATGCACGAGCTGGAATATTAAATTGTTTGGTGCTCGTCCTTAATGAACATCGCCGCTCGATTGATTTTAGAAATTTCATCAGCATTTCTTCGCCAACTTTTGAATTACTTTTCTGTCCAGAATATTAATTATATTTTTCGGTAATTTATTATGACAGTTTAGTATCTTTTAAGATTATATATCATTTTTAGATATTTTTTTGATAGAAGCGTTAATAAAAAAAAAAGATTTTTTAAAGAGGAAATTAATTATATTGAAATTCAAAAAAAATGGGGGCTGGTAATAATTATTAGGTCCTCAACTTAATTCTCGACCTTTTTTAACTACCTTTGACATTTATTTATGAAAAAAAGTAATACATATTTAATCTTCTAAGGAATCTCTCTACCTTTCAGGCATCTATCGAATCTTAGATCGAAAAAAAAACTTGGTAGTTTTGATGTTTTCGGCTCTCTGAGATGTGAAGTGTGTGTCACTAATGGTGATCAACGAATCAGCTGCTGATGATAACAGTCAGCAATAACTGTTACGCTACGTTGTCCTGATGCAAAATTGTTGCCTTTTTTTCGTTGAAGGCCTCAACGAATCAACTACTAATGATAACAGTCAGCAGTGACTGCTTGACCAGATTTGAGCAGCTTATAATGTACGACACCCAGTTAATTCCACTATATACACGTCAACATCTTCTTTGGCATTGATATTTGGTTTTGTTGTACTAGTTGATAACTCATCAGGATTAACACACGAAATTCGCCTCTTTAAATTATCGCAAAGAATCTTTCTTTTCAGTACAGGCAGGAAGTTATTTTTCTTGAAGCTTGATAGCAATGGTGCAGTAACATCAAAACATTTAGTGTTATTCTCAGCTGACAGTTCATAGAGGACCCAACAACTTTACTTTAAAATTTTCCGCGGATATGATTGCCATGTAATCACATATCGTATACTGTGTTGTTTATTGTAAAATAATCTAAATTTATGTTTAGATATTAGTGAAAGAACATGGAAATTTTACTTTCTTGGGGGTAAACATAACGGAAGCAGCTAAAAAATATGGGAAGTATCAATTCACTTAATGCAGAAATCATTTAAAAGTTTAATGATGGAGATACCGTCTGTGGAGATAAGATATTTTCGGAGAAATCTAGGATAGTGTTTGAATTTTTTTTCTTGGAAAAATGATGCTAATATTTGATAATACAAACCGCTTCAGATTCAGAAGATTCATAAATTTAGATTATTTAACAATAAACAACAAAGTATACGATATGAGATTACATGGCAATCCTATCTGTAAAAATTTAAAAGTATTGTTGGGTCCTCTATGAACTGACAGCTGAGAATAAGACTAAATGTTTTGATGTTACTGCACCATTTTTATCGAGCTTCAAGAAAAATATCTTCCTGCCTGTACTGAAAAGAAAGATTCTTTGCGATAATCCAAAGAGACGAATTTCGAGGGTTAATCCTGGTGAGTTATCAACTAGTACCACAAAAATCAAACTAGGAAATATATGTACTCATTATTTTAAAAGCATATTTCAAAAAATAGTTATATCAACAATATTTAACAACAACACTATAACCTATCAAACTTGGCATTTGGAAAGTCGGATGAAACCATAAGTATACCTGGCTTATACAGCTGACTCATCCACTAATGATAAACATCTGTACTCCTACGTATGCTGACCATACATCAGTATTCGCAGCATACAAAATATCAGCAGCAGCATTAAGTATGTTACTAAATATCATAAATAAGAGAAAAGAAGCGAATAAAAGCAAATAATAACAAACCATCGCCTATAACATTAACTTTGAGAAAATGAAACTGCCTTTCCATTTACTAGGGTGTATCAAAAGTAACAACTTTTCAGAGGTTTAATACCAGTTCAAATTTTTGTTCCAATAAATAAACATTCCTTGTTGAGTGTTAAAGCTTTTCCTTTATGAAATATTTAGTCGATGGGTTTTAACAAAAACGTTAAAATGCTCCAAATTAATCGCGAAATAAATGCAATGTTTTAAGATGTTATTTTTCGAAAGGTGTCAAAGCGACTGATGCCCCTCGTGAGATTAGTGAGGTGCGAAGTAGCGGAAGAAAGTGTTGTATTAATCCACACCACTCAGCTTTGGTTCAAAAAGTTTCTGGAAGGAGACTTACCTTTTGAAGTTAGGGTAAAACCATGGTCCATGGTCTGCCAATGCCGGCGTTTTATGAATAGCTGTTGGTGCAGATCCTAGAACAAGCATTAGGAGACTTTCAGGAGAATTAAGAGTATTTCATGCTATCTTTATCGTACACTATCGTAACTAAGTAACGGGTCTTTCAAATTGACCAGTTTTTTAAGTTCTTGAATAAAACACAGATTGCGTTATCAATTTGCCTAGGTCTAGTCTCATTTCGTAAGTGTAATGTATGTCATTTATAAAAATGGAGTTGTACACAATACAACAACGCCATAAAATTATTGAATTATTATATCAAAATGGGCGTTTAGTGATAAATGTTTTAAAATGTTAAATAAAAGCATATTTTGAAATTCGTGGCTATGTTAATAAACAAAACCGACGCATTTGGGGTAAGGAAAATCCATGATTTATTCATGATAAACCTTTACATCCTAAACGAGTCACTGGTACGCGTTATGGTTTGAAAGTGTAATTGACCGTATTTCTTTTAGAATGCTGCTGGTGAAGCTGTAACTGTGAATGGTGTTCGATATTGTGAGATGATATGTGGGTATGTGGTTCCAACAAGATGGCGTTGTAACTGTGAATGTTGTTCGACATCGTGAGATGATATGTGGTTCCAACAGGATGGCGCTGCAACTCACTCGTTAATGAAACAATTGATTTGTTGCGAGAAAAATGTCCTGGAAGAATTATTGGAAGAAACGGTGATGTTAATTGGCCACTGAGATCATGTGATTTGACATCATTGGACTATTTTTTTTCGGTTTACGTGAAAAGCCGACTGTATAAGAACAATTTACAATCGATGCCTGAACTAAAGGATGGCATTATTCGAGTCATTGGTGACAGTGCAACGGTTATATCAAAATGCCATCCAAAATTTTGACAAAATAGTAGACGTCTGTGTAGTTACAAGACATCATACAATATGCTTCAATTATCAAGAAAAACTTTTTTGAAATCAACGCAAATTCTGTGTCTAAAGCGGGTTTTCGCGCAATTTGAAAGACCCTTTACCTCAAAAATGCAAATACTTTTGTTACACGCTAGTACTTAAACAATCGGCAACTGGCGCTTGCATATATGTATTGTAAACCAACCTATGCTGCAAAACATGTAGAATCAATTTGTATTATTATTAACATTATTTAATTTAGAAATTTCAATTATTACACATATAAACTACGATGAAAGAAACGCCTGTAATCAGCAAAACTTTCAGTGGAAAAACTTTTTTCCAAATGTGTCAGCAAACTAATAAAAGTTTAATGTTAGCAAAATATTATGTCAAGGCAGAATATATGACAGATAAAAAGGAAGGGGCTCTCCGCATACTGTTGAAACTAAATTAATTTAAAGTTTTCCAACTTTTTTGGAATAATTGTGCTTGACCTATGGAGCATCGTGGCGGATGATAAATATTTATTAAAGATCAAAGAATGGTGTAACTAGGGGCATATGAAAAATAATATGAAATGACTAAGGGAATTCTAAGTCTGTATTATATTATATTCGTGGCGAACATTATTTTCTCTAATGTAAAATTATTCATTTTGGGAGATGCTTTTAACACAACAATGATTTCTTATATGCCCTTTCAAAATCTTATATACACAAAAAGTTATAGTTGTCGGATCTAATTGACTCTCCCTTCTTTTTCTTCTTCTTCATATTTTTCTTCACAGAGTCGTGACCTATAGACACTCATTCCGTTTCTGTCCCTTCCGGATAAAACTACTACTATTCACCAGTGATCTCGATTTCTGACTTATTTGATTTCATATTGTAGAGATAAACCTGTTAGGACAATAATTTAATCTATCCATCTTTTTGGATGTTTGCCGCGTGATTTGGAACCCTCTATCCGTCCCTGTATCACTACTTTTTCTTAGGTTATTACCATCTCTGCATTCAATATGGCTGAAGAACCGTAGTATTTGTTCATAAATAATTTGAGATAGCCTTGTGGGCTCATTAATTTCTTGAATTACGGATGCGTTTGTTCGTCTCCCAGCCTACGGAATGCGAAGGGCCTGTTTCCAGCATAAAAAATCTAAAGAATCAATGCACTTGAGGTCTAGTTTTTAAAAAATTTGCATGCTAGTTTTCGCATCTTCTTTTGACCGCCTTCCTTCGATATTAAAGTTCCAAGATAGACGAATTCTCTTACTACATTAAATTGCCCTATTTATCTGATAAATTACATTATTTTCGATTTTAATTTAAGAAATTAAACTAATTAAACTAAAAAGAACTAATAGAAATTATATAATACGAGGGTGCTATTTATGTATCCGGAATAATAAATAAAAACAAATATTTATCATTGAATATGGTTTTATTGTTTTTCAAAATATTCTCCGCGATGATCGATACACTTTTGCATATGTTTGAACCAATTTTCATAGCACTTTTTCCATTCCGATCGAGGAATCCAAAACACGCATCAACCGCTTCTTTCTACCGTTTTCTTTCTACTTCTTTCTACCGTTTCTTTCGCTAGTATTCTTCACGGACGGGAACAAAAAGAAATTATTGGGTGTCAAATCAGGATTGTACGGTCGATGATCTATCAGTTCGATGTTTTGACCGGTCAAATATTGAGTTGTTCTGTCTAATGTGAAGAATTTGATTTGATTTGATGTGAAGAATCATCATGGTGAAGAATTTTGGTGAGTTTTTTCTTGTTTCTTCAAAGACTTTAGATAAACAAATGGTTATGTATCATGGAGAACTGATCATTCTACGACTTTCTAGTGGCACACATGAGCCTTTTTTGAGTGATTGGCAAATTATGCGGAATCCAACGCGCACGAATCTTTTTCACCGTTAAATGTTCATGTAAAATATTGTGTATGCTCAAGAACAGGGATACCTCAATATCAAGGTATGTCACATGGCGAACTTGCTTTATCAGTTCGTGCACAGTATCGATGTTTTCTGGCATAACAACGGATTTTGGACCACCTTCATTAAATTTGTCCGTGAGCGAACGACAGCCACGACTGAATTCACTAAACAGTGATATACAGTGGTTTTAAACTTTTGTCGATGAAGCACTTTAGATGGTGCTCGACTGCCAAAAGGGGAACTGAATTGATCAATGCACTGTTGTTGAGATAATTCACGTCATAAGTTTGAGTACGTATACAGATAACAATGTCAAACTTTACGATATATATGTCAGATAGCGCCTAGCAGCACCATTGTTACCAATTCCAGATACATAAATAGCACCCCTCGTATTTGATATTTTTAAATGCCATTTGACGAAAATGCGTTATATTAACTTCTTCTTCTAAATCTACACTTTCTCTGCCATACTGGGTTTAGATGTTTGGGCCATGCATTTCTATTCCTATAATATTCCTATTTGCCCACTGTGTCAGCTGATTCTTCGCCATTCAGCCATAGCTTCCTTTTTTAGTTCCAGCCATAGCTTCTTTATTTTTAGCCACAGGCCCTTTCCCTGCTATCGGGCCGCAAGTTGACGCTAGGATTCTTCGATGTTCTTAATTTGTTCAAGAACTTCCGGACGGTTCTCATTCCGGATGGGCTTGAAAAGATGCTCGTTGAGACCCAATACTTTTATATTTTTTAGTAGGCTCTTTGGAATAACATTCCTTGTTGATATTATTATGGGAACTATTTCTACAATTTTTATGTCCCATTGTGTCTTTACTTGCTCTTGAAGTTCCTGGTATTTCTGATTTTTTTTCTTTTTGCTTCTTTAATATATTATTGTTATTAGGAATGGCCACATCTATAAATACAGCGTATTTAGATAATTTATCTACCGTAATAATATCGGGCCTGTTGTTATTCAGTCTTCGCCCAGTGAGTACAGTCCGGTCCCAATAGATCTTGTGATTATTGCATTCGAGAATAGGTTCGGGATTGTAGTTGTAATATGGAACTCCCTCTTTTGAGAGCTGCACCTTTATTGCATTTTTCTGGAGCAGAATCTTTGCCACTGCATCGTGCCTATCTTGCCAAACATCGTACAACATCCAATGACGTATTTAATAATTTCGGAGGTCGGACATCCGTATCGACACTAATCTAAGCAACACCAGCATCTCGAACAATATATTTAAGGTCATTTCTAGTAGGAATAACCATATCTTGGATTGCCACTAAAAATCTCTATGTCTCAGGGAATATCTGTCCTGCAGTCAATCTGTCCTGCAAATTGCTTGTTTATATCGACCAGGTTCTACGCCACTTCGCGGGTAATGCTTTTGTGCTTTTGTAAGCATGGTTCTGGGCTTGAGTTGCAAATTTTGTATATCCATCTTACTCCAGTTGACTAGTCAAAACGAATACGTTATTATAGAAACCACATCGGTGTTGATTGCTTTAAACACATTTCTGCTGTTCAAACTGGACTTGATCACTTGCATTACTCTCTTGGTGAATTGAGAGCTGAGTTCGTCTTTCATTGAACTATGATGCCTCGATCGTTTGGCCATTATGTATTCTAAAAGCGTTGTTTTGGGGTTTGCCTCTGTTGATACTGCTGCGACATTTTTCCAATCCAAAAGCCATTCCGATATCACTAGAACATTTCTCCAATGTTTTTAACATTTACTCCAGATGATTTTTTGATAAGGCAAACAATTTTAGGTCGTCCATACAAATGGTTTAGATTCATAATGTCTGTGTTGCTTTTTAAGCTAAAACCATACTTAGTCGGGTTTAATCGGTGTGAAAGAGGATTCATGGCAAAACCTAAGAGGACTTAGGCAGTCTCCTTGGAAAATGCCTCTTCAAATAGGGACATTGTCTGTTGTTATATTATTGTCACCCTCCTTAAGCTGGATTTTGGTTCGCCATGTTGACATAAAATTTTTCATGAGATTAATTACATGTAAAATTTTATAAATATTCAAAATGAGCCATTTATGGGGAACTGAATCAAAGGCCTTCTAATAACCTATATACGCTATGTTTATATTTCAATTTTTGGCATAAGTTTGATTGCATATGACTGGATCAATCACCAGATATTCCTTGCATCCCATTGCGTCTTTAGTATATCCGTTTTGTTGCACAGCGAAAATATTATTTCTAATGACGCATATATGCAATGCGCGTATATACGTTCACCAACACATGCTGTTATCACTTTAGTGTAGAACGACATATTATCGGGCGATACTTGGAAGGTTCTTGAGTATTTTGATGATCCTTCGAGATGTTGTCCCTTGAGTAAGAAATAGTGGCGCTTTATGTGGTTTGGCCATTATCTCGTTAATTATTTTTGGACCCAATTTGTTGTGAGTGCACCATAACTTCTTTAGTCAATAATTTTTTAGTCCATCGGGTCCTGGTGCTTTCCAATTATGGAGTTCTTTAATTACACTAGCTGGTTCATCGATAGTAAATGGCTGATCTTGCATTTCATGGATGTTTTTATAAAGTTGACGCTCCTATCCAGAAAGCCTTAGTATTATAGATAGATTATTACTATATGATTGCTGTTATTATTACCATTAACATATAATTAGAATAGCTAGATACAAATATAAGAACGTGTATGATAAGAAATCGTTCAAATGATAAGATACTATGGATATTTTATAGATTTGAGTAGACTCTCAAAATATGAGCTAGATATGAGCAAGTCAAAACTAGATATGAGCAAGTCAAAACTAGATATGAACAGCTCAATATCGTAATAGTATTTTTGTTTAAGTTATTTCTTTTTCAGATCAACAAGTAGTACCAGACAGTCCTCCAAGCGTTTGCATTCAAGCAGTATGTGATTCGATGAAGAAACAAATCATATCGAGAGCATTTTACGGTTGGTTGGCGTACTGTCGACATTTATCTACGGTTCGGACACATTTAAGCGGACTGGTGAATAGCAAAATTATAAGTGGAGATGGTGCATCTGAAGGTATGTAATTTAAATCAGAACTACAATATTAAATTATTATGTGATGGTAGATGGTAGATAGAAGTGTTGGTAGGGAAGCATTTGAAGATGAAACTCCTCAGGAACATCTTGCACGTAAACCAATGAAACAATGAACTAATGAAGGAAACATTTCCATAATTAAGGATCGTATACTGAGTAATCGTCGATTAAGCCTTAATCCATAATTAATTAAGATCTTGTAGAAAGTATTTGGACCAATTCAATCAATTTTCATTCAATATATATATATATATATATATATATATATATATATATATATATATATATATATATATATATATATATATATATATATATATATATATATATATATATATATATATATATATATATATATATATATACATATATATATATATATATATATATATATATATATATATATATATATATATATATATATATATATATACCGGTTTCTAGCCTCACAGCCGTCATCAGCTGGGCTCGAGCTCAACGCAGTGAGACAGCTGAAACGAAACGAACAGAGCAAGACCAAGTCAACTGGTCATATATATATATATATATATATATATATATATATATATATATATATATATATATATATATATATATATATATATATATATATATAGTAGTGTTAGATTTTCTTGGACTGCGTCCAATGAGACAGCAGTAGCTGAGTGTCATCACACACCCAACCGTTGCGGAACCGGGTTCCACAATCTCATGTGGAACACACAACAACCTGCGCCTCCGCCTAAATGAGCACTTTTGTTGGTTGCTTGACCGGGAAGGAGACCCACCTATCCCTTCAACTGGATGACATATGTTTCGTCTCTCGAGGTTCAGATTCTTTAGGGCGCCGACATATATCATACCATCAAGAATTGGGAGACCTTATCCACAGCCAACAACCCATGTTTACGCCGACCTCCCGTCGGATGGCGTATATATGTGTATTACATTTTTTTGGACTGTATCCAATGAGACAGCAGTGGCTGAGTGTCATCACACATCCAACCGTTGGGTTCCACAATCTCACGTGGAACACACAACAACCTGCCTCTCCGCCTAAATGAACACTTTTGTTGGTTGCTTGACCGGGAAGGAGCCCCACCTATCCCTTCAACTTGTGTGTTTGGACTAAAAAGAATTTGGACTAAAAATCACGATTTAGTAGTGATCCGCTCATATCTGTTCGATTTTCTTCACCGTATTTACGGTAGTTTCATTTGTACACCTGATCAAAATACTTTTTATTGAAAATCTAGTTGGTCTGATTATTAAATAGTTGAATAAGGTATACACAGTATTTCGTACTGTACAATGAAATGAATATGTTTTCCAAATGCTAAAATGAAATAGCTCTGCATATTGAGGTAATTAGAAATCTGATCCATATATTTTAAAAAGTCATTGAATTTCTTGGAAAGAACGGACAAGGGTCAATTATAATTATTTGGGAGGACAAACTTACCCTGATGATTGTGGTTTGTTCATACATCTCAAACTTATTATTAGACTTCAAAAATATTTTTGATAGGCCTATGACGCTCTAGGTATTGTATTCAATGTAGATACATAAAAAGTACAATCATTAAGAAGACAGAAGCAATGATTAGAGCATTCTGAAGTTTATTAGATTAATCATACAAATGCATTAATCATACATAATACATTGCGCATTAAAAGTTTATCCATTTTTGAAAATAAAACACTCTCAAGAAGATAAGAGAGTTTTATTCTCAGGCATGCTCTTGAGAGTTAACTCTTTCAAGAGCATGCCTGAGATGTTTCAAACCTGTTGGATGAATATATGACAACTGTTATTCTAAATGTTTATTGTGTGTTCAATTTATTGAATGTCAAAGAAATCAAGGAGGGCTTAAAGCGTTTCAGAGATGCCGTGAACGATGTTACCATCATCAGGAGATGAAAGCATCATTAATCTTTCCTTTTCATTATCACATTTTTTTCTCAAAAGTATAGTTTAACATCTTTGTTGTGTGTTTAATGATATTGCGTAGTAACCAAACTATTGTTTCGCAATTCTATTAATTGAAACATACAGTTTAATTAGGATTATGTTTGCAAATGATGCTTAATCGTACATTCCATTTTATTCGAGAATAATTTATGCAGATTAGTTTTGAGCATGCATTCTCAAGTGGAAATTCAAATTTCTATATTCAATGGAATAAGTATACACAAATAAGAATATGTCTGCAACGTAAAGGGATATATTATGTACTGAAGTGGAAATATATACTTACAGAACGAAGTGATAAAATAAAACATCTTATTCGATTCTGAACAAAACACAATTGGAGTAAACATTGAGAACAGAAACCAGAAATAAAACGACAAAAATAAACCAGACGGCAATTGAGATAGCGCATGTATGTGATATCTTGTCATTATATGGAGTGATTTTTTTAGTCCATCCTAACTTTAAATTTAAATAAAATAACTAAATTAGATGCCTTGAAACTATTTATTTTATCTGAAATAACATTCAATCGGTGGTGGCTCGTGAGGGAGGACGTTGGGGCACCGGCCTTCCAACATTTATCACAGTCAACAATTTTTCAGAACAAAAAACCATTTAGTTTCTCTTCAGTTTC
Organism: Cosmopolites sordidus; assembly: GCA_031761425.1. Taxonomy (NCBI): domain Eukaryota; kingdom Metazoa; phylum Arthropoda; class Insecta; order Coleoptera; family Curculionidae; genus Cosmopolites; species Cosmopolites sordidus. The sequence continues at coordinate 69,848 of JARFXV010000063.1, read as the reverse complement.
TTTCCTTTAACTCATTTTCCTGGTTCACCTCCTGTATAGGGTTTTAAAGTAATCCTCTCACTGCAGTACACTTATTCCGACATTTTGCGCAATCTACGAAATAGTTTTATACTCGACTTTTGATATTTCCTTCAAAGCCACTAGTGAACTCTATAGAACAACTATAGAACGCCTTCTATAGTTGTGCCATGGGGCGTTATCGTGATGCAAAAAACATGAATATCGTTTTTGTTAATGGATAACGTTTAACGTATAACGTTTAAATAATAACGATAATAATTAAAACACTTGATATTTGTTTCACAATATATTCAAAATATTTTCTGACATGTATATATATATATATATATATATATATATATATATATATATATATATATATATATATATATATATATATATATATATATACTCTCTTTGAGAATGGTCGTGAGGCCGAAACATATCAGAAAATATTTTGAATATATTGTGAAACAAATACCAAGTGTTTTAATTATTATCATTGTTACTATGTTTCACCAAGTGCCAATCGAAACTGTTGTTTAAATATTATTTCTTTTTTATTCTTCGACCAGTTAGAAGGCACTCTTTATGGACAGTAATGGTATTCTCCAAAAATAGTTCCATAAGGAGTCCATAACGAGTCTCATTATCATGGGATATCCAAAGAAAACAGTTAATATGATTATGATTTTTGATCAGCTTTAACGCGGTTTTCTGCGAAACTCAAATATATTTATCACTAAACACAAAACAATTTGATTTTAATTTATCTGCATTTTATTAGGGAATGATTGAATCTTAAAAAAAAATTCCGCTTTGATTTATCTTTAGAACAATACACGCTTGATTGTTGAGCTGCTTCTTCATCATAAGCATAGATGCATATATCTTCACCAATAATTAGGCACTTCAGGATGTCATCATCCAAGGAAAGTATCTATTTAGCAACTTCAATACGACGATGCTTTTTCATAATTGAATGATTTCGTTTCAACAAGACGCGAAGACACACGAGACAAGCTTAAATGGTTCTTCAAATTGATTGAGTTGTGGAAAGTGTGGAAGTTAGTGTGGAAAGTTTAAAGTCACTTATTAACATCTTTTTAATGTTTTAATGTTTTTAATGCATTAGCATAAGAAATTAATTTTTTTAGATAAATTTTAATGGAAATTCTTTGCTTACTAAATTTATCTATTTTAAAAAGCTGCCGACCAATATTTTTAACAATTATAAAAGACGCTATAATTTCTAACTTAACAGGGATGATATGAAACTTTAGTCAGACATCAAGGACAGTTGTTTCAACTTAAAGCACAAATGGTTTTATCCATACATAAATCGCGCGAATTTTTATAACCAGTTACTTTACTTTTTGATCATAGTAATATACCGGAAAACAATAAAAATGTAATACTATGAAATATATATTTTATTGGATTCATTTTATAATTTTATTATTTAAAGATAAATTAATAAAGAAATCCATTAAAAGGTCTTTCAAATTGAGCGGTTTTATTAATTCTTGAATAAAACACCGATGGTGTCACAAGCCTCACGAAGCAAATTCACAATTTGCCTAGGTCTAGTCTCATTTCGGAAGGTTAATGTATGACACATATAAAAATGGAGTTCAGTGAAAAATGTTTTTAGAAAATTACGTGATATTTACGATTTGCACAGTTATTCGTCTTAAAGTAGTATCAATTGAATGATTTAAAAATTAAAAAAAAAACTGATTTGGTGGAAGATAAAAGAAGAGCAATATATAGTCATAGTGGTCGTTCACAAGAGCATATTGATTTTGATGTAACGGAAAGTTCCATTAGTCGACGTTCACAAGAGTGTGTGAGTCCACAATATGGTGTATTTTACGAAAGTTTTTAGCTCTGAAGGCATATAAGGTTCAAATAACACGGGAATTAAAGCAACTGGATCATTCAAAACGTCGTGCATTTGTCTACTGGATCATAGAACAAACAGATGATTTTTCTCAAAACATCCTCTTTTCAGATGAAGCACATTTTGAAATTGATGGCTGTGTTTATAAATAAAATCTGGATTTGGGGTGAGAAAAATCCATGATTGATTCATGAGAAACCTTTACATCCCAAACGAGTCACTGTTTGGTGTGCATTAAGAAGCTGTAACTGTAAATTGTGTTCGATATCGTGAGATCATAACTGGATTTTTGTGGGCTGATCTGAATAATATTAATCTGAAGGATATGTGGTTCCAACGGGATGGTGCTACAGGCTACTCTGCGAATGAAACTATTGATTTATTGAGAGGAAAATTTCCTGGCCGAGTTATTGCAAGAAAAGGTGATGTTAATTGGCCATCCAGATGTTGTGATTTGACACCGTTGGACTATTTTCTATGCGGATACGTGAAAAGTCAGGTCTATTAAAACAATCCACAATCGATTCCTCAACTAAAGGATGAAATTATTCGAGTCATTTGTTGAGATAGAGCCACGGAGCCAAAATGTGTTCCAAAATTTTGACAAAATAGTGGATGTCTCTGGAGCTGCAAGAGGTGGTCATTTGCCAGATATTGTTTTTTGCGTTTAAATGTTATACACTATGCTTCATTTATCAATATTTTTTTTAAAAATCAACGCAAATTCTGTGTTTTATTCAAGAATTAAATAAAACGCTTAATTTGAAAGACCCTTTACTTAGTGTGCAAATTTCAATAATTAGATTTTAGCTTGATACGATGGGATATCAATTGAACATTATACGTTAAAATAAACGCAATAAAAGTCAAATATCTTTTTATATAGAAGAAGGATATAAGGATGAAGACCAAATGTATCCTTTGTACTATATAATCATGAAATCCCTCGTGATATGGTTAGGCTATTTATCCAATGTATCAAACGGGGCGGAATAATGGAGACCGCGCCAGAGAAAAAGTGTAGTAATATGTCAGCCACAAAGAAGACTAAGTCATAATTATTATAATAAGCGGCTTTTCTTTGGGTTAAAAAAGTAGCAAAAGAAAATTATAGGTTAAACGATTAACAAGAGTGACGGATGTATTCTGAAACTGACTTAAGATACGTAAAGAATAAAGATGACTATGTTAATTTAAACCTCATAATTTTAGAAAATATAATTTACAAGTCATTTAGTTATTTGTGGCAACGTATGTTAGTAAACCAAAAGCTAAATAAAACATAGGTAGAGTGCAATGAAATAGACGTTAAGAAGTAGACAAAATATATATATATATATATATATATATATATATATATATATATATATATATATATATATATATATAAATAAATAATAAGTGCCACCCACTTTTCGCGAATTCTTCGAAACTATAATACATGCAAACTTAAAATTTAGCAGAAATATTTCTCATGCATCGTAGGTGTTCGCTAACAAGGAGGGTTCTTACTAACTCTTAAGGGGGATTGGAGGGCGGCGTAAAAGATAAATATACTCTCATTTTTGAACTTTAAATCCTACAGAACATGACATTAATTAGGAATGTTCCTCAGGCATCGCAGATGTTGTTTAAGGAGGGGAATTAATAAAAATCAACTCCCAAGGGTGGTTGCGGGGGTATAAAAGATAAATATAGTCCCGTTTTTAAGATTTAAGTTATTAAGAAATAAAGAAACAAATCGTACATGGTAATAAACTAACTTCATTTTATATGAACAAAACAATTCGGCAAAATAACTGCAAATATTTATTTGCCTGTTAGTCAGATATTTTGATTGCCTGATTGCTTTCGCTTAAAATAGAAAAATGTAAGTAAGAAAAAATATAATATATATAATACTAGCAGGTAAAAGCTATGGAATTCTAAAAGTAATTTTTATCATGAAAAAATGAATTATTACTAAAGTTTCATTTACGCCCAGGAAAGCTGACAGGTAACAACTAGTTTATAACAAATAAATAATTGTAAGAATGAAATAATATAAAATGGAAGTAATTAAAAAAAATATTACAAAATAAAAATAAAATATAAAAAAAAAATTCAACTCATTTATTATACATAATATGTCTTCAACGGTTTCTCCTTAAATTTCGATGAAGATTGACAATTGAGATTCTGTAACTACTTTTTTTAGAGTTTGGTTATACGAGACCTTTCTAAGAATAATGCCCATATTATCCGGAATAGCGTCCGATATGCCATTAGTGAGATAGAGCTACAATTACGTGAAAACAATGATTTTTTCAACAATTTAACATTGGGGTGATCAAGTTTCGATTCAATTAAAAATAATTAGAATAAATATTTTGTTTTTATTCAAAATTAAACAAAAACCTTCTGCTGATAGATCTAATTTTAGATTTGAAAGAAATATTCTGTTAATTTATTTAATTAATTTTGCTTGTCTAAAATATGTAATTATTGTCGATTTTATGTAAATATATTTTACAGGAATTACTCTCGAAAAATGGCAGGAACTATGTATAGATGGTGTAGTAACCGATTATGCAGAAATTTATAGATTAACTTATTTTGGTGGTATAGTAAACGACCTCAGAACTGAAATTTGGCCCTATCTATTGGGCCATTACAAATTTGGAAGTACAACTCAACAAAGGAAAGCTTTAGATGATGAAACTAAACAAGCGTAAGTTTAATTATTATTATTAAAACTTCAGTTCTAGGATGAATTTTATTACGGTATATCTTTATTTTTTTTTGAACTGGTATGCATTTTAACTAATTTACTTAAATATGTGTGGTGAATTATAACAAATATTGCCCGATGGCGCTGACATTGTCATCCTGCTGGTTAATTTTAGGGTGCTAGCATATACAGGGAAAATACTTTCGTAAATTTAACCAACTATTCGTTACATTTTTTCGAACAAAAAGTTTCCTTAAAACATGTATTAAAACATGTAAACAATTATCTTAATAATGGCAATGGTCCATTGTCTTGTTTATTTCGATCCATCGGAATTCAGTTTTTTGTTATATTAGCCTCTTAAGATATTAGTTAAAAATAAAATGTTATATTTTTATAGCCATTGGTTCCATACGTTCTGACATAAATTTGGTTTTTTTTATTGCAAACAAAATTGAAAACTTACACATTATTGTCGTATAATGTCAATGTATTTTTTCACACTATAGAATGCTTTTTTTTTACTTGCGTTACATTAAGAAACACATTATTAATTGTTTTATTAAATTAAATATTAACAAAACATGAGCTTTATATAAATTATTGAAAGAACATTTGTATTCCTTTAGTTTTGACGAATAAACCATTTACAATATTTTTGCCTGTATGCAAAATCAGCGGGTAAAAGTGCTTGTACCCTTTGTGTACCCTAAGGGTAGCATAATTGCTCTTTTAGTATTATATGTATAATCCAATGGTAATCTCCAACTTATAGTGCATCACTTCGAGTAGTTCTGGTAGAATCCACTTCAACAAAATGTAAAATTTGTTATTTAGACCGGACTTCTTGGTGGCGCCCACATTATTAAAAATCTGGAACCACACCTATTTAATAACCAATTTAGAAAACTTTAGTGTTGTTTAGCACTATATAATTAGTTTTAAAAACATTCTTTTAGACGGATGTGCATTTGCTAAATCTGTGAATGTTGCATAAAAAATATAAGGTTGCTGGCGAAGATTATTTTGTTTTACAATAATTCATAATTGGCACATTTTTTCTATGTTTCTCAGTGGAGGCTCGAGGGGGAGGGCGTTGGGGCGTCGCCCCTCTAGCATTTATTAGAGTAAACAATTTTTCAGAGCAAAACACCATATTTTACTTCCGTTCAGTTTCTTTCCTTTAACACATTTTCCTGGTTCACCGCCTGTATAGGTTTCAATAGCACGAAAAGTAAAAAGAAAGAAGGGGAAAGCAAAAAAAAATCTTCAGCAGCACTATTTTCTCCTACGCCCTCCCACTTTAAAAACTCACAAGCCGACACTGATGTTCAATCTTCTTTATTGGTTCCTCTTCTATGTATTTCCTGATTTTTCGGCTTTGTTACTTACTTTTATAGCTCTTACTTGCTATATTATCAATAATATATATATATATATATATATATATATATATATATATATATATATATATGTATATATATTTATATATATATATATATATATATATATATATATATATATATATATATATATATATATATATATATATATATATTTATATATATATATATATATATATATATATATATATATATATATATTATATATATATATATATATATATATATATATATATATATATATATATATATATATATATATATATATATATAATTATATTAAAAAAATAATAATAATAAATAATAATAAATATATTAAAAAAATAATTTCTTCTATTTTTTTTGGTTTCTAGAGAGTTCTATGTAATATAATATTGTTCTTCCCTCTAATTACACCCTACAAAATCTAGACATAATGCAGCCTTATTTACTTCTTTTTCTATATCAAATTTCTCGGTCAGTTATCCTTTATCCAGAATTTGATAGGCTGTACTGTTGTACATTATATTAATTACCAGTATGATATTGATTGTAGAATATTAAAAAAATTTCTATATAACCTAATGGCTATATATACCAGCGAAAATATTTACAAAGTAGAGAAATGTACAGTCTGTCCAAAAGAAAAGGTGACGAAGTTAAATATTTACTTTTTATTAGAAAGAGACTGCGAGTCAATACAATACTAGGAGCAGCCGTAATTTTTGTCGTACTTCTTATATTTTAAACTCAAAGAGATTTACTTGTATTAGATAGGTTTGTAAGTATTTTGATGTTTTGTATTAAATCTCTTTGTACACTCTTTTGAACACCTGGTGCGTATTTTTGGGGATTGCCTCCAATATTTAATGTGGTATTTTCTATTGGATCAAGTTTCATGTCATTAAGAATGTGTAAGTGATGCTACTGAATAGAATATCGTATTGATTATCACGAAAAAGAAAACTGTAGTGTAATACTACACAATACTTGTAAATAAAATGAAAGCAGCATTTTAGCACTGATATTAAAGAGGAATGAGGATAAGTGTTTAGCTGTGACAATGCCTTTACTTATTCAGATGCAACTGCCAAGCCAAATTTGCAAACAAGAAGAGACTTCATCGAAAAAAAACTGGTTAAAGTTGAAAAGCTGTTTCTTTGAAGTCTTCAAAATAAAATTTAACTCGACAAAATAGAGTCAGATTTGTACTGACTCTATTTTAATACTTTACTATTTTTGATATTTTAATACCATTCTTGAATATTTCAATATGACTTTCCAATTGCTGTTAAAATGCTATAATCAAATTTTAGCTATGAGAATACCATGTCAGAATGGCTGGCAGTGGAGGCTATTGTTCGACAGAGAGACAAAGAAGACCAAGCTCACGCCATAGCTAAGTTAAGCAGTGAAAGCATGTCTGGTGATCAAGTGCCTAATGAGATACATAGAGATTTAAGTAACGAGGTATTTTTAGAATACGTTTAATAATAATTCTACAAATTTTTTACTAGGGTAATTTTTAGGTCTTTGAAGATATTGTAACCGATGATGAGGATTCTGGATCTGACGAAGAAAACAATCAGAACCATACAAGTACAAAACCGAAAAAGACCAAACAGAATACTATTAAGTATGATAGTAATGAAGATACTGAAGACGCTAAACCATCGCAAAACAATGACGAGAATAGCAACGAACCCACAAATTCTAATATAAATCCACCAGAATGTACCGTGCAGGATAACGATGCAGAAAAACCTGCTTGTGATAATCTACTACACGGTAAATAATTTTAAATATTTTTTATTTAAATAAAAAATAAAATATATTTCATTTGGTGGCTTCAGAAAGTATCGATATAGAATTAGATGACGATAAGGAGGAACTCAAAGACTTCATTCATAACGTTATCGTCACCAACGCCTCAGTAGACATAAGTAATGTAGAAAACGAAAGTTTAGTTATGAACCATTTAGATGCTGTTACAGAAGAGAACAACTCATCTTTGGATACTTGCATTGAAACACATGGCTTGGCCAGTCCAGCTCGATCGACTTGTGTTTCACCAGCAAGTTCAAATGGAGGAGTTTATACTGTAAGTATTAATATGAAAATTTATGTAGATAATCATAATGCAGTATCATATATAATAAATGTTATTATATTTCTTATTTAAAATTGCATGTGTAATTTTTGTTCTCCATATGTAAATTTTCATCTTCCAGCAAGAACTATTGAAAACATTTGGCCTGAACCTGCACAGAATTGAAAAAGATGTTCAGAGATGTGATAGAAATTATTGGTATTTTGCAGGAGAAAACTTAGATAAACTGAGAAATGTAATGTGCACGTAAGAGAAAATATTTCGTTCATTTCTCCTTTAAATGTATAATAAATTGTTATATTTCAGATATGTTTGGGAACATTTGGATATAGGTTATATGCAAGGAATGTGTGACTTGGTAGCTCCACTTTTAGTAACCTTCGACGATGAGTCTCTTACGTACGCATGCTTTTGTCACTTGATGGAGAGAATGATAGAAAATTTTCCAAATGGAAATGCGATGGATTGTCATTTTGCTAATATGAGAAGTTTAATCCAAATATTGGATGCCGAAATGTATGAACAAATGCACGCTCATGGAGATTACACACACTTCTATTTCTGTTATAGGTGGTTTCTTTTGGATTTTAAAAGAGAATTGGTAAGAGGGCCACGAACTCTTAATATTTTATTTTGGAATACCTGTTTATTTGTTAGGTATATCCTGATGTTTTTACGACCTGGGAAATGATTTGGGCTGCACAACAAGTAGCTTCTAGCCATTTCGTATTGTTTTTAGCCTTAGCGCTATTGGAAACTTATAGAGATATAATTTTATCCAATGGAATGGACTTTACAGATATTATTAAATTTTTTAATGGTAAGTTAAAAGTAAATGAAAATTTAAATAATTTTAAAATATTAAATATTTTTACAATAGATTTCAAAAATTGTTTATTATCATTATTATTATTATTATATATATATATATACCGCTGCATATTTCTTTACCAAATTTTAGTTGTTTGCTCCTTGATATAATACATATAAATTGAACACTCCCATCTGGGTGCAGTAAATTCCATATTAGTTACCTGTTATTACTTAATACGTTTTTACTAAGTTTTGTTCTTAAATATATTGTTTTAGAAATGGCAGAGAGGCATGATGCGGCGGCCATTCTAAAACTGGCAAGAGAGTTGGTTTTGCAACTTCAACTACTGATAGAGAACAAATAATGCTGTTGTAAGCCAACATTTGGAAAATTTTCCTAAACACCATTTTTCTGAGCGCACATTACTAGAAAAATTAGAATGTTTTCAGTAAAAAAAGATGTAGAGATATACTGACTTTTTATAAAAGTGTCTCATTAGTAGATGTATTAATTTTAATTAATATTAGTAACACTGTATTGGAGGATGTTCTTAGGAACATTTTTTTATTTTCTAGATCTTTATTAGAAGAGATATATTGTCATTAGAGAAGTCATCAAAAATAGTTACCCAAATTTTAATATTTGTGTTATTTGAACCCAAGTGCTTAAATCAAATAAGTTTGAAAGAAATTTTCAAAAAAAACACATTTTTTATAGTGTATTTTATTCCTGTAATATACACTCACGACATAAGATTGATTTACAGTGTAAATGAGAAGAACCATATTTTTGTGATAACCAAATTTAGTGTAAGATATAGTATAAAGGCAAAATATTTCATTTCAGATTTGTAATAGAAAATTTTTATCAAAAAATGAACTCTTACTAACATTTTTATATATAAAAAATAATGTTTTATTTACTTAACATACAAAAGGAAATATATAAAAATTAATATATTTATATTTGTGAATATGTTTGTAATAAATTGATAAAAATTATCTAAGAATAGTAAATAATACATATGTATGTTAAGGTGCCAAAAATTATCATACAACGCAAAAATTATTCTGTATATCAAAAGATTCTTATGAGTTGTTTAAATGTGCTTAAAATATTTTTATAATATAGTCCCACTATTTTTATTATATTCTTATTGTTGTCTCAAATATAATTAATATAATTCGTAATTAAACATCGCCAAAACCGTATTGGATGTTTAAAAACATTCTGGTATATCGATATTTATTTATATTCTAAAATAATACATTTCTAATGTTATGTAGCTGAAAAATTTTAAATTATTGTAAATGTGTTATAAATTTTGCAAATTTTATCTCTAAATTTTATCATTCCTATAATATTACTTATACGATGTGTCGCATAAATATTTTTAATCTAAAAACTTTTTTAAATAATAAGTTTATTATAATATATACAATTGAAAAAGCATCAAAATATTATTGATAGTGAACAGTTGAATGAGAATTACATTATGTTGATTTTGTTGGTAATATATACTAATTCAACTGTTGCTAAAGGTATTGCTGTCTGATTTTTTTGTTTTGGTAAGAATAATTGATATACTATATTAAAAATATTAGAGTATATTTGCTTTATATTTAACAGGGAATGCATTACAGGGAATCCATTAGTATTTCCAATTTAATTTTAAAATAAAGTCCATGTTTTAAAGAAGAAACGATACTGCATACAATATTGTATATCAAAATAGGTAAGGATTTAGATTTAAAGGTGTATTTAGAATTCAGGCTGTTTAGCTAGTCGATCTACAATCAGTGCGAAGCAATCAACATCCCCTTAAGCTATCAACCCTGGTTTTTGTGTTTAACCTCAAGTCTCTTGAGAAGCCTACCGGATGGCGAGTGTCCAACGTAGACTACCTCTCAAAAGACATCTGGCCTCTTCCTGGCCCCGAATTAGCATGACTGAGGGGTGACTGCTTTTTGACTGATTTTATACCAGTAGGTCTATCCTCAAAGTGATTATTTAAATACTAACTGCAACAAGCGATGCTGCATTTTAACCTCGGCGTTGCCAGAGTGCAGGAAATGCCAATGTTCTCATATCAAAATAGGCAACTTGTCATTAACATTCAAACAAACTGTTCTCCCGATAAGCCCAATGACTCTGTTCTCCTGTGTTCACTGTATGCTGATAATTTTAAATTACGTTCCAAGATACAAGAAGTCGAAGACAAAATAATATTGCGGGGTATCCTACCAAAAACACATCTATATATATATATATATATATATATATATATATATATATATATATATATATATATATATATATATATATATATATATATATATATATATATATATATATATGCATATATATAATATATATGCATTTTTAATCTATTTAATAAAAAATATATTACAAAGCAAATTTTAACGCAAGACCGCTGACTCGAGGATTAAAGAATAACTAATTGGCAAATTAAAACTTTATCATCATCAACATCATTTTAAGAATTTTTGGTCTACGTTTTCATTTTACCAATATTTCAATACCCAATTAATGATATGCAAAAAATAATTGATTTTAGATTTAATTTTTAAATAATATCTTAAGAAACCAATGAAACAAAAAACTGAATTGGCAACGTCGCAAGTTATTAGGAAATTATAACAATAGGCTTCCGCTATCGGTAATATTAGAATTACTACGTTCTCGGGTAGAACCGAGTTTTAGATTTGTAAAATGTCGACATTTCGGCTTCCACTTTGAAGCCATTATCAAGAGAATCTAGAAGAGTTGATTTACTTCGAGGCCTAAATCTGCCTACTCTCCAGAATTCACAACTAGAAAAGAACGTGGTCGGCGCGACCTCTGCATTTATAGGTAAGGTTGTAGGTAGAGCGCTCGGTTGAGGGGTGGGGGTCAGACGGAAGATGGACGTTTGACTGGAAACGTTTCCGATGGGTAATTTGGAAATAAGAGGTTTCGATGTATTTGGAACTCTAAGACCGTCGCCCCTCTTGTTTAAACAATCTGAGCGTTTTTCGATCTAATTTGGCCGATATATGATTGGGAGCAGCCAAAACAAGGAATCTCATAGACACCATGCGACTCTTGTGGGATATTATAAATATAGAGTTCTTGGAGTTCCAAATACATGGAAACCTCTTATTTCCAAATTGCGCATCCGAAACCCTTCCAATCAAACTTCCACATCCCCTCAAACGAGCGCTCCACCCACAACCTTACCTATAAATGCAGAGGTCGCGCCGCCCACGTTCTTTTCTAGTTGTGAACTTTGGGAAGTAGGCAGATTGAGACCTCGGAGTAAATCAACTAGCTTCTCTTGATAATGGCTTCAAAGTAGAAGCCGAAACTTCGAGATTTTACTAATCTACTCTTCTACTCGAGAATCTAATAATTCTAATATATATATATATATATATATATATATATATATATATATATATATATATATATATATATATATATATATATATATCATCATCATCATCATCATCATCATCAGCCCGTATCGATCCACTGCAGGATGAAGGCCTCTTCAGCATGCTTCCAACCTTCACGGTCCTGGGCTTTCCTCTGCCACTCGGGTCCAATATACTTAACGATGTCATCAGTCCATCGTGCTTTCGGTCTTCTTCGCGGACGTTTGCGATCAAGCGGTATCCACTCCAGGATTGCCTTGGTCCATCTGTCGTCCCATCGCCTCGCTATATGGCCTGCCCATCTCCATTTCAACTGTTTTACTCCTCCAATGATGTCACAGACTTTTGTTTGTTCCCTGATCCATGCGCAGGACTTTCTGTCTCGTCTTGTAATGCCAAGCATACATCTTTCCATTCCCCTCTGTGCCACCCGAAGTTTTTGAATTGATTGCGATGTGAGTGTCCAGGTTTCACTTCCGTATGTCATAACGGGTAGAACGCACTGATCGAATACTTTTCTTTTCAGGCAAAGTGGGAGTCTGCTCTTAAACACTATGTTGAGCCTACCAAATGCCTGCCAGCCACATTTAACACGCCGTTCCACCTCCCGGGCGGTATTCCCCTCCATGGAAATCCTCTGCCCAAGATATACAAAGCTGTCCACAATCTCTAAATCCCTTCCTAAAACTGAAATTCTTCTGTCCTGAGCGAAGTTATTGAACATAACCTGACTCTTTTTCAGGTTTATTTTCAAGCCAAATGGTTCGCCAGCCCTTTGCAGTTCTTGTATGCGTCTTTGCAGCTCCTCTGGGTCTTGTGAAATGAGAATAATATCATCTGCAAATCTAAGATGGTTTAAGTTTGCACCATTGATCTTTACCCCATCCTGTTCCCAATCCAGTTTACGGAATACTTCTTCAAGGCCAGCCGAGAAAAGAATAGGCGATATTGCGTCACCCCGCCGTACACCTCGTTCTATATTAATTCCCACTTCAAGATCATCAAGGTGAATTGTGGCTGTAGCTCCATCATATATCGTTTCTAATAGGTTTACATAGGCTCTCTCTACACCTTGGCTAAGCAGTGCATCCATTATCGCATGCTTTGAGATGGAATCAAATGCTTTTTCGTAGTCTATAAAAGCCAAACACAGTGGCATGGTGTATTCGTTGTGCCTTTCTATGACCTGCTGTACAACCTGGATGTGATCCATTGTACTGAATCCACTTCTGAATCCTGCTTGTTCTCTTGGTTGTGCGTCATTCAGTTTTTTTAATATTCTTTTAGAAATTATCTTAGTGAAAACTTTGTACATCACTGATAGGAGGCTTATTGGACGGTAGTTCTTTAAATCTTCCTGTGCTCCTTTTTTATGTAAAAGGATCACTTCTGCATTTTTCCATAAGTCAGGTACTTTTTGTTCTTTGAGGCATTTTGAGTATAATTTTGCCAGTGTTTTATGTAACGTCCGACCACCAGCTTTTAGCATTTCGACAGTTACACTATCCTTTCCTGGAGCCTTGCCGTTCTTCATCAATTCTATAGCATTTGTTACTTCCTCCACTAGGATATCTGGTATTATATATTGTTCTTCCGTGGGTATTGCTGTCCCTGACTGGCTCTGATCTTCATATAACTGGGAATAAAACCTTCTGACAATCTCTAACATATATATATATATATATATATATATATATATATATATATATATATATATATATATATATATATATATATATATCTTGGGCAGAGGGTTTCAATTCAATTCACAGTCAGTTCAAAAACTTCGAGTAGCACAGAGGTGAATGAAAAGATGTATGCTTGGTATTACTAGATGGGATAGAAAGACCTGCAGATGGATCAGAGAGCAAACAAAAGTGAGTGACATCATTGGAAGAATAAAGCAATTGAAATGGAAGTGGGCGGGCCATGTAGCGAGGCGATGGGACGAAAGATGGACCAGGGCGGTCCTGGACTGGATACCGCTTGATCGCAAACGTCCATGGAGAAGACCGAAAACACGATGGACTAATCACATTTTTAAGTATATTGGATCCGAATGGCAGAGGAGAACTCAGGACCGCGAGAGTTGGAAGCATGCTGAAGAGGCACTTATCCTGCAGTGGTCTGATACGGGTTGGTGATGATATATGTATATACAGCGGCGAGGCAAGACCTACATTTGACGTGGATAAGATAAATTTTGCGAGGCCCTCTGGTAACGCAAGAGGACGGATTTCATACAGATAATTTTTTTTGAACTATCAAATTTGTATTCTATACAAATCTTTATATCTTTATTTTATAATATATCTTTATTTTAACTAAAATTATTAAGTAATAAGTAACAGTATAGAGTCAAAGAAACAGAAATTTCCTTCTTTTAATCTTTACTGAACTCCTTAATAAGTGTATCGTAATACAGCTTAAATGCCGTGTCTGCTTCAGTAGATAAAATTGCCAAAGCTGAAAGTTTTTGCTGACCCATTATACTTTTTAAATCATTTTTTGTTAATTTTAATTTTGAAAAGAGGAAGCTGTACGTTACTTCCGTTCAGCGAAGGCTGAACTTACCGGTATTGTTAACAAAATTTGAATGACAATATAAATTTTTAGGTCAATTTCTTTTAAGTTATTTTCTGTTATGTATTGGAGCGTTGTTTCACATTTTTATTGAAGTTGGGTAAATTTGTAATCATTGTTTGTAATTCTTCATATAATTTGTATGCTTAGAAGTCTTTTAAGATATGCTCTTTTGGGATATTTTTTAATTTAGATTATAGAGAATGCCAAAATTTTTAAAATGTTGATTTAAAGATATAATACTTGAATCCATATTGCTCACTGTGGAATCAATCATTGTATTAAAAAAATTAGTTTCGCACCGGGTTTTGGGAGACTGGATATGTTATGTATGAGCATCGTTTTCATTTTGGCTACCCTTTTATTTTTCAAGTCTTTTGGCAAATCATAACTGCTTTTAATACATTGATGAACATCAAATAAGCACCAATGAATCCAATTTGTTGATATTCTTTGATTCAGTCACAAAATGTAAGCAAATGTTCAAGAGCAATGCTTAAATGGATTTGTACAGATTGTCATAATTTGCTTATGATATTAACACGTGATAATATCTCATACCATAAATGTAATGATATGATAAATTCTAAGCTGAGTATTTCGTTCAAAAGCGAATTACAATGACTGAGTGTGTCTGACTCTTCCGTGTGGCTTTTTAAGCTTTTAATGTATGCAATGTCATGCATCAAATTACAATAATATGGCCTTTACTGCCTCGATTCTGCTTTTCCACCTTGTGTCTGATAAAGGCTTTATGATAAGTTTGAATGTGCTTTTGATTATTTCCCATGGCTGGCAATTTTCGATTTGCTGGATCTTGAAAATCGTAAATAAATTTTCTGAATAAAACCAAAACATGTTTTAGAATTAGCTGCGTCTACCAACAGTAGATTCAAACTATGATACCCGCAAGGTGTAAAACATTCCCTGGGATTAATATTTAATACTCGAGTTTTAACTCCACTATTTATGCCTACCATATTTCCATCATTGTCCATCCTTGGCCACGACAGTTTTGAATATCTAATCAATTTTTTTCTAGCTCTACCAGTATTGCATTAGTTAGATATTTTCCAGTCATCTCAGCGACAGAAAGAATTTCGATAAAGTTTTCTTCTACTGTTCCGGTTGATGTATTACAAAATCTTAAAACAACTGATATTTGTTCAATTCAACTATAGTATCTAGTGCAGTCGGATAAAATAGAGTAATATTTTGCTTCATTTACCATACGAATTACATCATCGGTAATTGTTTTCGACATCAATGTGATGAATTCATTTGGAATACCGTGGCTTAGATAATGGTGTGAAAGTTGTTTGTCATTAGATATCAATCATATTTAGATATCAATTTAATTACCCGTAATTTGGCGACATTGGTTTCTAACCCCAATAGACACTCTGACCGCAAGTTAACGTCAATCTACAGCCGGAATCTGAAGCGAACTTGACAGAAAGAGTTGGAGAGCAAGAAGTTGCGTTTAAGTTTCATCAGTTTGTTTAGTAACGTTAATTCAACTTGACTTCAAAAATTGCTTGTCAGTTATTGACGTTAAGTTGATTGAATGTTTTACTTCAAATAAACTACTTAAGTCTTGCTGCCAGGTTGTTTCTAATCTACGGTCGTAGATTCACATCAACTTGCACGCTAACAGTTACCCACCGAGGAGTTACCATAACTTGGCGTCAAGTTGGCCGAAAAATCACTTCCTACCACAACGTACGTGGTAGGTTAGCTAGCCGATGGGATTTGTCGTTTTATGATTAGTAAAACCTTTACCCGCGGTCACGGCTTTTAATGGTCCTAGCTATATATGTTTCATGAGTTAAAGAAACCTTCATAAACCTTCGAAGCGTGAGGCCGTAGGCGGTGGCCCACATCGCTCATGTCTTACGCCCCCTCTGTATATATATATATATATATATATATATATATATATATATATATATATATATATATATATATATGAAATTTTTAATACAATTTTGTTCACAAACATCAGGAAATCTTTGTCACTTTTTGGGTATATTTTTTGTTGTTGCATATTTGAAATCCAAGCCTAAATGGATTTTTGTTAAATGACAACTGTTCTTGAATTTGACATTGTTGGAAAGAATTTTTTTTCGGAATTCAACGAGGTAGATATTGTATGTTTTTTTTAAAAATAGATTTTAAAAAATGCCTAAAAGGTGTTTCGGTCTGTTTTAGGGTAAGTATATTTTTCATTTAGTAGGCTATGAAACAATGGATGACAGATGAAGTATTCGATTACACTTGAAAACTGTTAATGTCAATAATATAATATAATAAAGTAATGTCATACAATACTTATCTCTTTGAATTCAGAAAAAAATACTCGTTCCAATAATGCCAATTTATATATATATATATATATATATATATATATATATATATATATATATATATATATATATATATATATATATATATATATATATAATTTTTTGTTTCATTGGTTTCTTATGGAATTATTTAAAAATAAAATCTAAAATTTAAAATTTTTTGTATATAGTTAATTTGGTATTGAAATATATCATTGGTAAAATGAAAACATATAACAAAACTGCTTAAAATGATGTTGATAATGATGATAAAGTTTTAATTTGACATTTAGTTAATATTTAATTCTCGAGTCAGCGGTCTTGTTTTAAAATTTGCTATTGTAATATATTTTTTATTAAATAGTTTAAAAATGCAAAGGAATATTTAAAATCATTTGTTACAACTACACTCTCTCCTACTACTTTATCTTCGCAAAAACGCATATTTGCATCAACATGTTTTTCAGTACTTCGTTGCAGCAATTTTCATTATCAATAATATTTTTCAACTTGATAGCAGAATCAACATTGCAAGAAAACTTGAATGTATTCAGTTAATTTTAGTAAAATATGTCTCGTGTAACCAGTAACAAGAAATGAAATAATAACATATAACATGAATATTAAAATGAAATATGAATGTGTACCAGCATCCTACAAGTTAATTTTCATAGTTGAATGATCGTTTGAGATTCTGCTAAATGGTCAATTTATTTTTAACACCGGTTGTGAATTATCACTGTCTCGACAATGTTCCTAAATTTTTCTTAAATTGTAAATTATCAAAATTACTTTAAGATTTTAGAAAGCACGGTAAAATGTTACTAAATATTTCGTTTTCGTAGAACTTAAATTGCATCGTTGCATTTTAAAATGTTCTTTCTGTATTTCTGAATGATTTTCGTTTGTGTTAAATGTGGCTTTGCTATTGTACCTCACATATCATCGACGAAATTAATTTTTAACATTTTTCCTCTCATGTACCGTACTATATTATAATAAACAAATAATAAATGAGACTTAGTTTTATTTCCTACCTTAGGGTTTATTACTATGAAGAATTTTGTGATATTATGACACTAACTTGGCGCAGATATCAAATAACTGATATTTATCATGTATGATTTGTAAGTATGATGTGCTGCGAAGTTTCAGATCTTTATGTTTAGTTATTTGTTTACAGCGATCAGTAAAGCAAACAAAATTTGATATTTTCCGAAAAATTAATAAAATTGAAGTTCGAGCTGTTATAGAGTAGTTTCTTCTTTATTGTTTAACGCCAACAGACATATAAAAAGGGTCAGATTCAACTTTAAAGGATTCTTCACCTTCGTTTTCGACGGTAAGTGGGATGATGGCGAACGCTCAGAATGCCCACAAACTAGCAAAGCAGATAAAAATCTAACAAAAATTAGCGTCATATTTTGAATTTGAAAAAGCTTTACAATCGATGGGTGTCGCGTTTGTTAACAAGACATCGAATACGCTTTCGATTTATTATTTTTTAACACGCGCATGGCACGGATGTGTGTCGCAAACGTTTCGAGCTGAGTGCGCTCGACACGGATCCATGACACAGACAATTTCCTATTCTGTTGCCAGTACAGCCGTGAGCACTGCATGTGTAGGTACATATATGGAGTAGTGTGTAGCCAAGGCATCAAGGCGTCTTATAATTTCATTCGTTTTCTCAAGAGACGGGTCCATCTAATGCAAAAAATGTAAACCTACATTTCAAAACCTAAAAAGGCTTACAAACGATGAACTACAAGTAATTTCAGAGGCTTCTAGTGATGAAATATTTAGCGACTATGAGGAAGTTTAGAATTACTAAATCGAAACCTGTTAGTTCTTCTGAAATGTTAACATTTATTGGGTTAGTGCTTCATACTGGCACAATTAGAGTAAATCGCCTTCAAGACTACTGGAAGGGCCACTCATCATTTGATTTAACATGTTTTTCGCAAAATATGAGTCGTGATCGATTCCTTCTAATAATGTGGTGTCTACATTTTGCGAAAAACTCACCTGGAAAGAAAGAGCGATTATTTAAAATAAAGCCTGTTATAAATTTCTTTAATAACAAGATGGCTGCATTATATGACCTAGCACCGCAGCTTTCGATTGATGAGTCTATTGTGTTGTGGCGAGGTTGTTTCGCCAATACGTAAAAAATAAGCGTCACAAAAACGGTATCAAAATATATATATGATCACAGAACCAAGTGGTAGTATTTTAAAATCTTTGGTGTAGACCGAAACATGAACAGATGATGGCATTGGAGGGAAAGGCCATACCACAAAAGTAGTTCTAGAACATTTAAAAAATGATTTGGACTTTAGGCATTCTGTTTATTTAACTCTTTTGAACTGGCGAGCAAATTGAATAATCGCAAAATTTACTGCACTGGGACTCTAAATCCAAAAACGGCAAACAATTCCAAAGAACTTATAAGAAAATTAAAGAAGTGTGAAACAGCTGCCCTGTATTCTAACAATATAATGATCGCCATGTGGAAAGAAAAAACGTAAGGTTTTGTATATTTTAAACGAACACGGAAATGAAATGGTCGAATTTGTGGATTGAAGAAATCGAACGAAAGTAAAGCCAACCCCAGTTATTCACTATAATAAGTATATGAGTGGGGTAGATCATCAAGATCAAATGATTGCATACTAGCCACGTGACATGAAAACACTAAGGTGATATAAGAAACTGGACATTCATTTCATTCAGTTGATGCTTTTAAATTCTTATTTTCTGTACAAAAAATACTCCAGGTCTATGCCACTTTATGTTGAAATTGTTGGATGTATAAGTACAAGAAAGCTACCAAACAGACACATCCTCTCATATTCTTACAAAAATTACAAGTGTTAATCAAAAACGTAAAACCAACAAGAAACTTGTAGGGTTTGTTCTCAAAATAAAATTCGAAAAATGACATTATATCATTGTGAAAAATGCCCCGAACGACCAGGATTTTGCGTAGGAGAATGCTTTGAAAAATTCCATGCGTAATTCTTTTGTTTTTCATTTGTATAAGTTTATCTTTGTAGGTTTTTACACTAGTATTTATTTCGTTTAGCGTTATTTCTTTTTAGTTTATAACGCGGAGAAAAATTGTATATAATTTTTTTTTAGTTTCTATACATTCACTTTATTCTTTTGTAGTTTATTATTAAAATTTGTTTGCCCCTTTTCTCTTTTTGATTATAAATTATGTGTCTAAAACAAAATGATCTCGTCAAGGATCCGTATTGACTAGCACTACGCTAAAAATGTTGCTCCTGGTACGGATCGTGACATATGGCAAAAATGACAGAAAAATATTAAATTTGCAAATCCAATGACAAATAACGACATTTATTTAACAAAAAATGATTTTCATAAAAAAAACTTCCGGCCTCTGGGTGTGGGGTACCTTCATTTTGTAGCAATAAAAGGGTTAAAAGTATTTATACTAAGTTAAACATGAATCTGCTGAGTTTCTTCGATGTTTATTATAGTGTATGAAATGTGGAGATACTATTACAGGCCAAAAACGAAGCAGTCGTCTAAACAGAAGAAAAGTAGGTGAAAGAGAGCAAGTCATTAAAGAGAGTGAAAATTGTTCCATTTGCAAGAAAAAGGCTACGGTTTTCTGGGACTCCCGTGATGTGGGGATTACCCACAAAAAGGCAAGACCATGATTGGGAGTATTACGCTTCACTATTGGACTAATTGAAAAGTTCTATTCATGCGAAACGTTCACATTTGTCTAAAAAGCTAGTGCACATCTCAGGTTGTTGCTTCAAAAATCCCTAAACTACGCTTTGCAGTACTTCAACATGCATCGTATTCATTGGATTTGGCTCGCAGCAATTACTCCCAAACTAGAAGAAATTGCAGACGCAGCTGTGATTGATATTTGGATCGTTTTTATTCCACGTATAATTCCGTAATAATAAATGCTTTCAATAAAAAAATACGGTTGTTTGAACGACCCCATACCTGTAAATATTTAAAACTTGTAGCATCACTGTCATATTATACCAAACTATGTTTCTATGGTGATGTGATGTTTATGACAAAGCAAGCGTCATTTCTTTCTGAGCAGTGTTCCTTAAGTGGCATATTCTAAAGAATGAAACCCAGATATTACATTCACATGGGCGTGAAAAAAGCAGAAAATGTTTCAATAATGTGGAAAGGTATTTATTTGCAATTGTTTATCATTTATTTTAACAAAATGTATCTTGTAGCTCTTCACATAACAATTTTTCTTCTTATTCTTGCAACGTCAGCTATAGCAACTAAGGCCATGTTCGAAATATTGGATATGTATAAGTTTAATTGTATTATTTATGCAAAAGTTGCTTTTCAAACTCCACTTGTTCAAACTTTATATGTTCAGACCAATGATACTACACCAGCACAGGTTGACTGCGATGCAGGTAAGTTTCCTAAAATTTCTGAAAATCTATATATATATATATATATATATATATATATATATATATATATATATATATATATATATATATATATAAAGGAGAAATACTACTGACTCACTGACTCATCACGAAACCTCAGAAACTATAAGACCTACAGACTTGAAATTTGGCAGGCATGTTTCTTTTGCTACGTAGATATCAGCTAAGAACGGATTTTGCGAAAGTTAACTCCGACGAGGGGTTGCGGGGTGTAAAATGCAAAAAATCCGGTTTTTTTAACTATAAGTCCTACAGACTCGAAACTTGGGAGGGATGCTCCTTATGATAGATAAACATCTAAAAATTTAATTTTCGAAAATCTATTTACTAAAGAGGTAAACTGGGGGGAAATATGGTGGTGTAGAGTATTAAAACACTCTCATTTTTGACTATATGTCCTATAGGCTTGAAATTTGGCAGTTGTATTCCCTATACTTCACAGATATTCACTAACAGGTTATACGATAATCCGCTCCAAAGAAGGGTTGCAGGGGCGTATATATACCCGTTTTTTAACTGTAAGTCCTACAAAATTAAAAAATGGCAGAAATATTTCTATATGAAATTATATATGAAAATCCGGCTATATGAAAATCCGCTCCCAAGAGCTCCCAAGGCTAGTAAAATGTACAAATAAACCCGCTTTCTAACCGTAAGTTCTACAGACTTGAAACTTCATGAAAATTGATCACGAACTGTTAATCCAAAAATATATTTCTAAATGGGATATGTCTAATTCCTAATTGTATCAGCCGATTAATTTTTAATCATTTCTTTAGCTTTTAATTTTTAAAGCAGAAAAATTAGAATTTAATAAAAATCGGATACTCGAACTGTATGACAATTACTTTAAATTCAGCTGTTAAAATAATGTTTTCATGTCAATTATTATTATGAGAAAAGGGAGCCCCATTAGCTGTGATGTCTAAGGCGTCAGCCTTACGATACGGCCGTTAATGTGGAGCGGGTTCGAATCCCTTACTAGGCAAAAAAGTTTTTCTAGAATTCTTGTGAATGTTTCTAGATAAGATTGTAAAATCTGATAAGGAATTACCCCTCATTCACGCCAGTTCGAGGCTGGGTAAAGCTGGATGCCTTCTGAGAGGTTTTCTACGTTAGTCACTCGCCAGTCGGTAGGCTTCTCGAGATAATTTCCGTTAAGCACAAAACCAAGGGTTGATAGCCCAAGGGGGGTGCTGACCGGCGTTTTTGATAGCTGATGATCGTGGTTCGGAACCCACTTAAGCTGTAGGCCCAGTCGCTAAATAGCCTTCTCAGTTGCTGATGCGCCTCTAATCCCAAAACTTTACTTTATTATGAGAAAAATGAAAATATAATAAAATTTGTATGTTCGACGCATGTGACAATTAATTTAAATTCAGCTGTCAAAATAATTTTTTCAACGTCGTACTTTCTTTAATAATACGATTATAAAATTACGATTATATCTATATTCAATTAAGGCATTATTTATTGATATATTTAGTTAAATTATTGTTTTCAATGAATTTTTTCATATTTGAAGATTTGCTCAGTCATTTTTTTAGTACTGATTACAGTAAATTCGTAACCGAGAACATCGTTTATGTCTCTTAGACAGTAAATACTATCTGCCGTTGATTGTATTTCCATCAAAAACCACACTGCACCCGAAAGGACAGCGAGCACGCTGCAAGTCCTTCGTTTTGAGTTGTTTTGTTGCATAAAACATATTTTATAGTCCTACCAAGTGATATTTCTATCCTAGAACAGTGCCTGCAAATGTCCGTAGAAAATATTTTAATTAGTGGATTATTTATTCCTTTCGAAATTAAATGATGATTCACTTAGAGGTTGCAACCGACTTATGGGTGAAGTACTGTTCGTTTGGCTGGTGACTTTATACAGATCCTGCTAGATCCTTACCTGTTATATTACTAGGAACATGTGCAGATGAAGTCAAGGCCTGTCTTAAGTCATCAAGTTTATGGTCTCATGTTGAAGTCCTATATTTGAGAATTAATCTGCGTGTCCATCTTCAACGTGATTTAATAACAGAAGAGTTTTCAAAACTACTAATTGACATTGGTGATGGAAAGATTCCAGAAGAAGAAGGAAAAGTAAATATTCCAAGTAGTTTTTGTGATATCGTGGGAGATTTAATAATCCTGGCTGACAAAACATATTCAAGCATCGATCAGGCTGGAGTAAATTACACTTCATAGTTAAAAGAAAGAGCTGTTCTTATTCTGTGGACACGGAAATGGAGGTGGAAAATGCTGTCCATTAACCTATGGAGTTTTTGTAGACGCTTAATCCGCCAGGAATACCACCTTATCTTCTTTATCCCAAGATTGACATATCACTAATGCTATTGCACAATTTAAACCATCCAAAACTATGCAATGGCACCAGACTTGCTCTACATAAAAACGTAATAGAAGTCACGTTTACTGGAAAATTTGAGGGAGAAAACATATTCATTCTAAAAATTCCTCTAATTCCACCCGACTATGACTTTAAATTCAAACGTCTGCAATTTCCTATTAGTTTGTTTTACAATGACTATCAATAAAGCACAAGAACAGAGTTTGAAAGTGGCTGGTGTTGATTTAAGAAATGACTGCTTTTCTCATGGTCAGTTTTATGTTGCATGCTCAATCAGTTATCACTTCTCCTGATAACCTGGTCATTCTTCAGCCAAATAAAAAAACCAAAAAAGTCGTTTATAGAGAAGTCTTGAGTATTTGATTTTATTATTTTATTCTTATAACCTAAGAATTTTGATTGTTTCACTTGTAATGGTATTAGACACAAAAAAAATTAATGAAAAATTATTATTTAATAATATCATTATATACACAACTTAAATGATCTGTATCGTTTCTGAAATTAATGATATTGTTGGTTTTTTTTTATATAAATCATTTCTTCTATATTTCTTTTTTATGTTGTTTGGTCAAAATCTAAAATTTTAAAAAAATTTAAAGTTATTAAAATTAAAATTGTGTTCATTATCTAAGACATACTTTGAAAATGGTTTATGAATAATCCGAAACTAATAATAATATAATAATAATACTGGAAACTAATAATAAAATAATAATTTATTAATAATTGATCGAATATATATATATATATATATATATATATATATATATATATATATATATATATATATATATATATATATATATATATATATATATATATATATATATATATATATATATATATAGGGTGTACTCAAAGGTGAGTCATTTATTTTAGCAAGTTGTAAATGTCTTAAAAATAAGTAGTTTTACCAAAAATCATTTATGTAAAAGTTGCAAAATAAAGAAGTTATTAACAGTTACAACATTTGAAAACAGACCTGACTTTTTCATATTCTAGATCACTATATTGTAAACACATAAAGTATTTGTTTAACTGCTGATAGTGGGTATGGCTAGTTTTTTGCAGTGCTATCTTTTCAAAATATATCATGAAGAGTTTGGCCACTACTGGTGATAGAGATGAACCCATTACTGCACCATCTGTTTGTCGGCATATGTTTTGGTCAAACATGAAGTGAGCGTTGTTTAAGCAATGTCTGGACAAATCTATTACGTGGTTGTGAACCACATCGGCTCTATTCCAACACCATCTACAAACAGGACACAAAATCGACTTCGACGGTTGCCGACAAATTGCAAA
Organism: Cosmopolites sordidus; assembly: GCA_031761425.1. NCBI lineage: Eukaryota > Metazoa > Arthropoda > Insecta > Coleoptera > Curculionidae > Cosmopolites > Cosmopolites sordidus. The sequence goes on along the minus strand of JARFXV010000063.1, from coordinate 44,414 downwards.
TATCCAGAATTACAAAATAAGAACCATACGAGAAACAATATATAGATTAATTAATCATTCAAACAATTAATAAGATCAATTAATAGAAAAAATCGGACGCCTAAATAGAAGAGATGATGCCCTCAATCTGCCAGACACGTGGAAAAACTGAAGAGCAACTGTACTACTACTGTGATACTCCAAACATCCTCCGAGTGGGAGGAGCGAACACCAGAACCAATAAGAAGTACGAACCATCACAATCTGCGACCCAGAAGAATATATATATATATATATATATATATATATATATATATATATATATATATATATATATATATATATATATATATATATATATATATATATTTATATATATATATATATATATATATATATATATATATATATATATATATATATTTATATATATATATATATATATATATATATATATATATATATATATATATATATATATATATATATATATATTATTTTTTTATTTATTTGGATTTTCGGTAAGTATAAATAAGTTTTAATTTTTTATTGTTTTATTTACGTTTCGATTCTACACCGAACCATCATCAGAATACTTATTTAAAAACCTACCAATATCAATTAAACAATTAATTTGTTGAATTTTTTAAGTAATCTGGGTCAATTTTTTATTAAATTTTTAAATTTTTTAAAATTTGTAATATTTTAAAAATTTTATAAAAAATTGACACATATTACTTAAAAAATTCAAAAAATTAATTGTTTAATTGATATTGGTAGGTTTTTAAATAAGTATTCTGATGATGGTTCGTTGTAGAATCAAAACGTAAATAAAACAATAAAAAATTAAAACTTATTTACACTGACCGAAAATCCCAATAAATAAAAAAATAATAATAATACTAAACGGTCACGAAAATATATGTAATATATATATATATATATATATATATATATATATATATATATATATATATATATATATACATATATATATATATATATATATATATATATATATATATATATATATATATATATATATATATCTATATATATATATCTATATATATATATATATATATATATATATATATATATATATATATATATATATATATATATATATATATATATATATATATCTATATATATATATATATATATATATATATATATATATATATATATATATATATATATATATATAATAGCTGACCGGACAGTCGTTGTCCTGTCCAAAGTTCAACAAATTTGTTTGTGATTTCCATCCTGGGAGCATAACATACAAAACAATAAAAGAATCAACCCCATATGTCATTCCTATCCTCAGTTATGATCCAGAGTTCAAAGATAAAAAAGATAAATTATGATTTTTGCAGTTTGTCTGAATTTTCCGACTCGATTTTTTTTCTGTCTCGAATTTTTTTTCTGAAAACTTTTCCAAGACCATAAAGAACAAAACAAAAAAGAATTACGCATATCCATCTTTGGAATTGTGAGTTATGATTCATACAAAAGACCCATAAAAAAAACACTTTCAGTTTTTCCCCAATTTTTCTTACTCTAAAAACCTTATACAAACTATTGCGAACATTTAAAAAAAAGCCTAATCGGTCTAGCCGTTCTCAAGTGGTGCGTTTAACAACGAAGAACATTTCATTTTTATTTATAAAATAAAGTTTACTAATCATATTTCTCATGGATATTTGTTTTAAATTCTTTAAATTCCACAAAAATAAAAAAAAATAAATAGGAAGGTCACTATGAAATTTACGATATACATATGTAAAAATCGACACTGGTTTTTTCGTCAATAAAGCAGTCGGATACGTGAATTGATGTTTCAAAATGCATATGTTTTGGAGGAGAATGTGAACTGATGTTTCAAAATGTATATGTCTTAGAGGAGAATATTTAGAGAGATAAGAGATTTGAGATCGATATATTTTTTTTTAATTAAAATCACCACATTTTGTAAACATTTTATTATTTACAAACATTCTGAAAGGAATTCTTAATAGCAAATTAACGATTCATGTTAATGAGAAGAAAACTGACACTTATTGTGTATTAAAACTTTTTATCTTAGAGATTGTTTAATATGTTGTCTATTTATTTAATATGTTGTATATTTTTTATATAGATCCAACTCACGCAGATTGTATAAGCAATTTATCCAGAAACGTATCCCACTATAGTAAGTACCAAATAATTATACTAACTATTTTAATAAAAATAATAATTTTACTATATATGTAAATTATTATTATTTACTATGAATATATACAAGATCTATAAATAAAGTAATGAGACTGGGGGCGTTGCGTTTAATATTGTGGTTTACTGGTGGCGTTGCGTTTTTTGTGAATCGGATTATTCTAGTGCGTTAGATGTGTTAGAGAAAATTAGTGACAACAATTTACGGTACGCGTTTAAGTTCTGTTTCAAAATTAAGCATAATGTGACGGAATATTCAACAGATCAATGGAAACACTGCTTTGTTAAGGGCCCAAGTTTTCAGATGGTTAAAGGTATACTCAGAAGGTCGAGACTTGATTGAAGATGAATCTCGCAGCGGAAGACCTTCAACTGTAAAAAATGATAAAAATGTCCACATATCTTGTGCGTTCTGATCATCGGTTGATGGTTAGAATGATTTTAAAAATAATTTAATTTAACTCACACAACGGTTTACTAGATTTTAACCGAGTGGTTTCGAAGGATCAAAAGGACAATAGAAGGGAAACATGTTGTTGACTTTTTGGGGTGGATTGAAAATGACTCCCATTTTTCGGAACGTATCATTAATGGTGACAAGTATTGGATTTTTTATGCAACGCTATAGCCAGAAATGGCACATTCTAACCGCAGCATGGCGAGAAAAGTTTAGCAACATTTTTTATCGTACTGTGCCTAAGTAAAACAAAACTTAATAGTGCACTGTTTTTTGAAATTGTCATTTATTTTCAGACGCACTAGAAAAATCCGGTTTCCAAAAAAAAATTCCACGAACCACCAAGTAACACTAGGGAGTGCACGCACTGAAGATGCATCAGATGTGGGTTTTTCTGTAAAGGTGAAGCCAACAATATTGCCAAATAAAATACCACGCTACCATTCTCAGTATTTTGTTTAAGTATTTTTTAAGTTATATAACGTAAATATTATATAAACAATTAAACAATTGCAAAAGAACAAGATTACAAAGTTTTGCGTACCTACTTCTGATTGCAGATAAGGCCTAAATGCATAATGATTCTCATCCCATTACTTTTTAAAATAATTCTAGATTGTTGGTTTTTTGTCTAATAAAAAATGTTATTACAACTGAAAATGCCTGTTTTAAAGACTTTACTCGTCATCGAATTTGTTAATTAAATAATATTATTTTGAAGGATATTAAATAGTAATTCATAATCAAAATTACCTAAAACACAACTCTTATTTGATAGGTGGCACGTTAATAAATACTAAACTCCAAGAGATTTGTCACTAAACACCAAATCACTTCATTTAACTTCGCGATGCGCATTTCGCTAATCATGTTAGCATCATCAGGAGATGATTTAATCTGGAGATCAATTTGGTTGATTGAATCATCTACTGTGATGCTAACGTGGTTAGCGCAAGGCGCGCCGACATGTTTAAAAAAGTGATTTAAAAAAGGAATATTTAGTGATAAATCTCTTCGAGTTTAGTTCTTCAAACGGAAAGTTCCATTGAAAGAATTGAAATTAATGAATGGTGGATATAATTTATTTCTAGATTGGAACAAGAAATTAAACTCCACAGTCGTTTCAGATGTTAATATCACTGGCTTTTTAAACATGAGGTATATCATATAACATTGGTTAAGGACATAATAGTAATACTTTTCCCTTTTGTAGGAGAACTGTATTTGCCACGATATTTATGTGTGATCTCATGCTGTTTGCACCTCTGGCATCAGCTGTTATATCCATTTTGTTGGGCGTTTTAATGTTTATAGGAGGACGAGGTGGTGCTGGGACACCAGGAGATATGTACAACATTATTTCAATAGTGATAATAATAATTTCTAGAATATTTTTAGGTTTCCTGAAATTTGGATGTGTACTTATCCCATTATAGGTTTATGTTCATTCATGATATTCTTTTGTTTTGTATCGAGTAATTTATTTCATAGCGGATTAGAAAGCTTTTGTTATGGATTCCGTGATTTCACTGGAATTCTATGGTCTCATCAGTATTTACATTGTTAGATTTTGGTATAGAGTAGGCAACAAAGTATTGTTAAATTTGAGAAATCTTTGATATATATATATATATATATATATATATATATATATATATATATATATATATATATATATATATATATATATATATGCAATGTTAAACCTTTTTGGCCAGTGTCCAATGAAACAACAGTAGTTGAGCGTCAAATGCACCCAACCGCCGGTTTCCACAATCTCATGTGGAACACACAGCAACCCGCGTCTCCACCCAAATGAACATTCTTGTTAGGTGCTTGACTGGGAATGAGCCCCACCCATCTCTGAAATAGGAGGGCACATGTTTCGCCTCTCGATATTCGGGCTCGTCAGGATACCGACACACGCTCTCCTGCCAAGAATAGGGAGATCCCATCCACAGTCAGCAGAGTCGGCGAGAGTATAGGTTGCTGACTGTGGATGGGATCTCCCTGTTCTTGGCGGGAGAGCGTGTGTCGGTATGACGAGCCTGACGAGCCTGAACATCGAGTGCTGAAACATGTGCCCTCCAAGTGCAGAGATGGGTGGGGCTCATTCTCGGTCAAGCACCTAACAAGAATGTTCATATATATATATATATATATATATATATATATATATATATATATATATATATATATATATATATATATATATATATATATATATATACATACATATATATATCCTTAACAATTTTAATGTTGGAAGTGACCACCGAATTGTACGAGCAAGGGTTCGGATTGACTGTCGAAAAGAGCGCGAAAAAATGGTAAGATCAAAGAAGGGCAAGGTGGATTCTGGAAAACTTCTGGAGAGAGGAAGCGATTTTGAGATTGCTTTGTCAAACCGGTTTGCTGCGTTACAAGATCCAGAGGAGGTAGAAATATCAGTTCAATATGAAGAAATCGCCAACAATGTACTTCAAACGGCTGCTTCAATAGCACCAGAGGAAAAATGTCTCAAACAAACAAAAATCTCCAGTGAGACCATTGATTTAATGAAGAAACGGCGAGCAATGAGAAATGCAGGTAGTCCTTTTGGCAGGGTCGAGTACACTGAGCTCTGCAAAACTATAAGAAAACGTATCAGAGAGGACACGCGCCGATTCAATATGCAGCTAGTGCAAAAAACCCTGGAAGGAAACAAAGGAATTAACAAAGCTAAACAGAAGCTGAGAAACAAAAGAACGCAAATATATGCTTTAAAGCGTGAGGATGGCACAGTGTGCAGGACGCGTACCCAAATGTTAGAAATTGTCAGAAGGTTTTATTCCCAGTTATATGAAGATCAGAGCCAGTCAGGGACAGCAATACCCACGGAAGAACAATATATAATACCAGATATCCTAGTGGAGGAAGTAACAAATGCTATAGAATTGATGAAGAACGGCAAGGCTCCAGGAAAGGATAGTGTAACTGTCGAAATGCTAAAAGCTGGTGGTCGGACGTTACATAAAACACTGGCAAAATTATACTCAAAATGCCTCAAAGAACAAAAAGTACCTGACTTATGGAAAAATGCAGAAGTGATCCTTTTACATAAAAAAGGAGCACAGGAAGATTTAAAGAACTACCGTCCAATAAGCCTCCTATCAGTGATGTACAAAGTTTTCACTAAGATAATTTCTAAAAGAATATTAAAAAAACTGAATGACGCACAACCAAGAGAACAAGCAGGATTCAGAAGAGGATTCAGTACAATGGATCACATCCAGGTTGTACAGCAGGTCATAGAAAGGCACAACGAATACACCATGCCACTGTGCTTGGCTTTTATCGACTAGGAAAAAGCATTTGATTCCATCTCAAAGCATGCGATAATGGATGCACTGCTTAGCCAAGGTGTAGAGAGAGCCTATGTAAACCTATTAGAATCGATATATGATGGAGCTACAGCCACAATTCACCTTGATGATCTTGAAGTGGGAATTAATATAGAACGAGGTGTACGACAGGGTGACGCAATATCGCCTATTCTTTTCTCGGCTGGCCTTGAAGAAGTATTCCGTAAACTGAATTGGGAACAGGATGGGGTAAAGATCAATGGTGCAAACTAAAACCATCTTAGATTTGCAGATGATATTATTCTCATTTCACAAGACCCAGAGGAGCTGCAAAGACGCATACAAGAACTGCAAAGGGCTGGCGAACCATTTGGCTTGAAAATAAACCTGAAAAAGAGTCAGGTTATGTTCAATAACTTCGCTCAGGACAGAAGAATTTCAGTTTTAGGAAGGGATTTAGAGATTGTGGACAGCTTTGTATATCTTGGGCAGAGGATTTCCATGGAGGGGAATACCGCCCGGGAGGTGGAACGGCGTGTTAAATGTGGCTGGCAGGCATTTGGTAGGCTCAACATAGTGTTTAAGAGCAGACTCCCACTGTGCCTGAAAAGAAAAGTATTCGATCAGTGCGTTCTACCCGTTATGACATACGGAAGTGAAACCTGGACACTCACATCGCAATCAATTCAAAAACTTCGGGTGGCACAGAGGGGAATGGAAAGATGTATGCTTGGCATTACAAGACGAGACAGAAAGTCCTGCGCATGGATCAGGGAACAAACAAAAGTCTGTGACATCATTGGAAGAGTAAAACAGTTGAAATGGAGATGGGCAGGCCATATAGCGAGGCGATGGGACGACAGATGGACCAAGGCAATCCTGGAGTGGATACCGCTTGATCGCAAACGTCCGCGAAGAAGACCGAAAGCACGATGGACTGATGACATCGTTAAGTATATTGGACCCGAGTGGCAGAGGAAAGCCCAGGACCGTGAAGGTTGGAAGCATGCTGAAGAGGCCTTCATCCTGCAGTGGATCGATACGGGCTGATGATGATGATGATGATGATGATATATATATATATATATATATATATATATATATATATATATATATATATATATATATATATTCACATATATATATATATATATATATTATATATATATATATATATATATATATATATATATATATATATATATATATATATATATTATATATATTATATATAAATATCTTCGGATCTAATTTTTTACTTTAATTGTGGTAGGCCAAACTTAAGTATAATCATATACTGATGATGGTAAGTCGGTTAGGGAAACTCATGTCAAATCATTTGCGATTTGATATGAGTGTTGAAAAGATACAGGGTGTTGAAAGTGAAACTAAATTTTAAAATTATATTAAAGATAGCAGGTTCAAAATCGGGGTAGTTGGGTTTTCAAAGGTGACAAATCTGAATTTAGTACTAATTTGAGCCTAGTTCCTAGAGGACGCTTGCTACTTACTTTGTGAGAAATTAACTCGCTCATATTTTTTACCCTATAAAGCTGGGAATAGTTTGAGTTGAAAATAGAGAAAAGTCATAATTCCCACATAAAAAGGTAAAGGTCCATATCGATATCTCACGCCGTTTACGAGATATTCGTGTTCGAATATTCCATTGCACATTCTGTCGATGGTGGATGATATATTAAAGTGGAATGAAAAGTTCTAAGTGGGTTCGTGGAGAATATTAGAAATATTTAAAAACAAGGAAATCTTTTCCATGCTTCACGTAATAATTGCTCGTTTCCTCACCCTCCAAACGTCAGCAAGTATCTCCCGAGACAGGTTTCTGGTTTTAAGCCATGATCAGTCGGGCTCCAGTTGAACTTTCGGAAAGTCTGCGCAGTTTGACTGCCCGGATTCTTTCTTCCAACTGCTTTCCGAACGTTTAGCTCGAGCTTGACTAATGACAGCAAGTCCAAAAATCAATGTCGGAAGGCGCTTACTGAATTATTTTATTAAACATTTGTGTTGAATTTTTATGAAGTAGAAGTCAACATAATCCAGAAACTACAAATTATGTTAATTAAAGTGAAATGCATCGTCAGCCATTTTTACAATCAACTGTAATTATTTAAAATCTATTTAAAATAATTAAACTATTTTTTTGGCTAAGTATAACATCTAATAAAGCAAAAGAGGTAATTTAATATACATCTCAAGAGATATCAGGTCTTCCACTGAAACACTGTCAATGTATTCTGAAGTGATATTCCAATTTCTTGTATATTCTAATAATTGTATTTTAGTTTTATATATTTCATTTGATAGATAACATATTCTTTTTTGCATGTTGATGGTATGGTACGTTAAATAACATAGGTCAACAAATTTAAAATTTTTTAAGGTAACATTGATGAAAATAGATGTATATGAAGTATTTTGTAGTTTTAAATCCGAAAATGATAAGCTAATTACTTTAACACACACAGTTTTTTGATATATGGGGACGATGGTGAGAAAAAAAAAGAAGACGACATATTTTTGTAATCTAATATTAATTTAATATAAACATGTAATCAAAGTGGTAAATCTATATAAATACATTACTGATGATTTTGTAAGTAAAATATATATTACATGAGATGTCATATAGCGACAAAAACTTTCATTTTTTCCTCTTGTGTTCTGTAGCATCATATCTTTTTAAAAACCAGCAGTAGTCGCCCAACATAGATGGGTTCCAAAGTGTCTGGTATCTTGCTTCCATCATCCTAACGTCCTAGTAAAACCTCTCTCCTTCTTCGTCACTTAATGCATCCAAATTTTCCGCGACACGCGACACCTTAGTATTTCATAAGCTTTCAAGACTTGATCTATAGTTTTCATCTTCCTTGTTGCCCAGAAATCCTTTCACTGCATTTACAAAACACTTCCAAGGCAATTTCTTTTCATTTAATTTTTCAAGAAAACGGAAATCACCTAGAAGCTTCCTTTTTGAGGTGCAATAAATGTCTTCTTTTAGTTTTATATCACTTAATTGAGAAAATATTCTTTGTCCACGGCTTTGACAAAGTTTTTCATTATTCCAACCTTAATATGGGGAGGCGGTAGAAGCACCTTTTTTTGGTTAACAAGGGAGGCATATTTTATATTTAAAGTACCAGATTCAAAAGAAGTTCAAAAGAGGCCAGATTCAAAAGAAGAAGATGAGGCCATCATGATGATCTTTCTTATTGTAATGTTCGTTTGTTGTACTACTGTCCCATGGACACAAAAAACATGAATAATTTGTAAAGCGGTCGTGAAGTCCTAGCAATATACCTATCAGGTACAAATAATTTCCATCCCATGATATAAAAGAGAAGCAGGTGCTTGAAAATGGCATATGCTAGGCCATTTTTGTGAAAAGGTGTTTTAATAACTACCTAAATGAAACGCACAAAGAGTATTCTCATCAATGTTACAAAAATCATGTCGATTTGTGTAATTGTTTCTAGTTATCAACAAAATTACATGCAATGTAATAGAGTTGACGTCAACGTTTCTCTAATGATGATACAGTCCCACGCATCACTTGTCACGTCTTTTCAATGTTGTTGCTTGTTGCTTTTTAGCTAAATATTCCATCTTGTTCCAGGCAAAAAAAGTTTTTGATTATTTTGATTTTGGAACCTTTGATATTAAATAACAACTTTTAGCTAAATATTTTAGCTAAATTTAGTTAAATATTCCATCTTGTTCCAGACAAAGTAAGTTTTTGATAATTTTGATTTTGGAACCTTTGGTGTTAAATAACAACTTTATAATGAGTATTCCACTCATATCAAATCGCAAATGATTTGACATGAGTTTTCCTAACCGACTTACCATCATCAGTATATGATTATACTTAAGTTTGGCCTACCACAATTAAAGTAAAAAATTAGATCCGAAGATATTTACAACTATATACCAAATCATTAAAAAAAAATGATATCATTAAGAAAAACACCACCACTTCGAAAAACGTTCCTAAGATTTAGATCATAGCTTCCATAAGAAAATGGCTAGTTTAAAATTTATGGTGGATAGATTAATTAATTTTCCTTTAAACCCAGATAGTTATAAGAAATAATTCTGACTGATTCGGTCACCTCTCTGACCGAAGTGAATGGTTATATTTTTTAAATATAGTAAAAATTTAGATATCGTTATTTTATTTTAATTGAATTGCCATCAAAAATCGGTATACTGGCTTTTTCTAAAAGTAAAGTAAAATTTTGTTAAAAAATATAGAACAAAAACTGTTAAGTGCACTATAAAATATAAATTAATTGAAAATTCAAGAAAAGAAACTCACAAAAAATAAGTACACCAATACATTTGCAATGGGTTTATATGTCTACTAAATATTAAATATGGTGTTGAATAACTGTTATTACGAAGTTGACAGGAATAAAACCATATATATCGCTAAGGTCAAAAGATAAATACAATTTATTTATATTGTACTAATAATTAATTTTTCAATTTGAGTTAATGCGTTTGTAAATAACAATGCAAAAAGCTATTTATAATTATAATTTTTATGTTTAAGAAATGTTTTAACTGCCCTAGATTTGCTGGAACTTTAATATCAAATAAATATATATATATATATATATATATATATATATATATATATATATATATATATATATATATATATATATATATATATATATATATAATATTAGCCTAAGGTACAAATAACCGATAGATTGAGATAGGTCATGTTTAAATTAATGCGGAAACTAAACGTCCACATACGGCTTTAGCAGCAACATTAATTAAAAAGGTTCGTAAATTCCTTCGAAGAAACCGGGGTCGATCCTGCAGAAAATTGGTAATATTATATTTAGTCTAGTCGTGGAAACGCGTAAGCCGATCAATTACAAGCTTTTTATTTCAAGATATCTCATAAAGTAAAAAAGAAGATATTGTAGAGGCCATGTATTTGTTCATTGAAATGGAAATGTACGAATCATTATGCAAAAATTCCAAAAAATAATTTTTATATCTTGAAACTCCGATTTACAGAAATGTGTTTCAGTTGTTGCTTGTATCCTGTTATTTAATGTAATATTTGTAAGACTTGCTCCCATAGAGTAGAGTAGAGGTCGCGATGATGTACATTGGACCCCACTGAACAAGGTTTAAAAAATCCGAAAATCCCATTTTTTTTTAAACTTTATTGTACATAGTTTTCTTTATCATCACAATGTTTCTATATATCCATGTCGGTTATTTCAAATTTTGTAAGAGCTTTTCTCGTGGTCTTTCATCGTGGTGTAAGTATTGCGATGTTTCGTTCGCTATTTCTTGTTTATAAATGTTTTGTCAGTTTCTACAGTGGGGTATATTGTAAAAAAAAAAATAAATGACGGAAAAAATCGAAAAATAAGCCCTATCAGGTCGTCCTCGTGTCCTCACTGTAAAGGATTGACGAAAAATTGTCAAAGACGCCTTAAATCAACCTGCACATAGTGGCCAACAGATTGCTAACGATTTTGAGCATGCTCAGGGAAGAAGGTTACATCTCAGACAATAAGCAATGTTCTCCATGACAAAAGTGTTCGAGGAAGGCGACCTGTAAAGTAACCCTTCCTCAATGAAATTAATAAATGAAAAATATTAGAGTTTGCACAAAAATATAAAGTTAAACCTCTAGATTTTTATACGCAAATTATTTTTGTTTTGAAAGCAGTCAACATTTGGACGTTATGGCGGAGAAAGAAAACTAGCCTTAATAGAGAGAATATACTAAATTCAGTTAAGCACGGTGGTGATAATTTTATGGTTGTGGGTGCATATCTTACAATGGTGTGGGAAATCTTAACGTTATAGATGGTAAAATGAAAGCCTGGTCTTATGTGAAAGTGTTGCGAGGTAACCTGTGAGATGGTGCGGTAATATTAGGACTGGAAGGGACTTTCTATTTTTAACATGATAACGACCCTAAACCTACAGCTAACAAATGTTTAGTATTGAAAGACTTTGTTTTTTTAGACTAGATTTTCACTTTATTATTACTATCTGACGGGTTTCGCAAACACTGTACCTTCTCCAGAAAAGGTCATTTTCGATGTGGCTTTCGAACTGGCTATTTGTATAATAATAATTTCTTAAAATATATATATTTTAAGAAATCCACCCAGATAATATTTGTTGTATATACAAATTGAATAAAGGGGATTTGTTCGGGTCTATTAGGCCATTAAGAAGGGTTTTCGCATCTTTGAGATGGTTTATTTCTAAACTCTCCAGATGGTTTAGTTTCCTGCCTTTGTTATGTACATATAGTATTTTAAATTCACTATTAAAACGATGGTTTTCATTTAACAGATGTGAGGTGTAGTTCGAATTATGTTTATGAATGAGAAAACTTCTTTCGCGTTCTTTATGTTTTATCTTGAAAGATCTGCCTGTTTGTCCTAAGTTTTTGGACACGTTCTACAATACAGTTGATATATCCGTGATTTATATTTTTTGTTTGTTTTTGCTTTGCAATTTTTTATATATTTTCCAAGGCTGTTATTGTTTTTAAAGGCTACTTTTGCATTGTTTTTGTATAAGAATTTTTCAATCTTTTTCGACGGTTTACCAAAGTATGTTATTAATTTGAATTAATGTTTTTTTTTCATTCTTTTGTGAATATATTTCAGAGGCCACCTTTTTGTAAAGTTTTCTTTTTAGAATGTTATATATTGTTCTCTCTGAATATTCGTTGTTTAGCGTAATTTATTTGATGGTGTTTATTTATATTGTACTAATAATTATTTTTTAAATTTGAGTTAATGCGTTTGTAAATAGCAATGCAAAAAGCTATTTATAATTATAATTTTTATATTTAAGAAATGTTTTAACTGCCCTAGATTTGCTGGAACTTTAATATCATAATAATATATATATATATATATATATATATATATATATATATATATATATATATATATATATATATATATATATATATATATATATATATATATATATAGCCTAAGGTACAAATAACCGATAGATTGAGATAGGTCATGTTTAAATTAATGCGGAAACTAAACGTCCACATACGGCTTTAGCAGCAACATTAATTAAAAAGGTTCGTAAATTCCTTCGAAGAAACCGGGGTCGATCCTGCAGAAAATTGGTAATATTATATTTAGTCTAGTCGTGGAAACGCGTAAACCGATCAATTACAAGCTTTTTATTTCAAGATATTTCATAAAGTAAAAAAGAAGATATTATAGGGGCCATGTATTTGTTCATTGAAATGGAAATGTACGAATCATTATGCAAAAATTCCAAAAAACAATTTTTATATCTTGAAACTCCGATTTACAGATTAAGAAGGGTTTTCGCATCTTTGAGATGGTTTATTTCTAAACTCTCCAGATGGTTTAGTTTCCTGCCTTTGTTATGTACATATAGTATTTCAAAATTCACTATTAAAACGATGGTTTTCATTTAACAGATGTGAGGCGTAGTTCGAATTATGTTTATGAATGAGAAAACTTCTTTCGCGTTCTTTATGTTTTATCTTGAAAGATCTGCCTGTTTGTCCTAAGTTTTTGGACACGTTCTACAATACAGTTGATATATCCGTGATTTATATTTTTTGTTTGTTTTTGCTTTGCAATTTTTTATATATTTTCCAAGGCTGTTATTGTTTTTAAAGGCTACTTTTGCATTGTTTTTGTATAAGAATTTTTCAATCTTTTTCGACGGTTTACCAAAGTATGTTATTAATTTGAATTAATGTTTTTTTTTCATTCTTTTGTGAATATATTTCAGAGGCCACCTTTTTGTAAAGTTTTCTTTTTAGAATGTTATATATTGTTCTCTCTGAATATTCGTTGTTTAGCGTAATTTATTTGATGGTGTTTAGTTCCTTATTAAAATCCGCATCTGATAAAGGAATATTGATCAGTCTGTGTACAAGGTTATGATAAGCTGTTAATGTTGTAGTGGGTGTAATGATTTATTATGTATTGTTGTATCTGTTGCGGAATATCTTAAAACTATGTTTGTCTTTGTCTGAGATTCGTGAAACGGATCTAGGAAGTTTAAAACAATTATATATATATATATATATATATATATATATATATATATATATATATATATATATATATATATATATATATATATATATATATATATATATTCACCTTGATGATGATGATCTTGAAGTTGGAATTAATGTAGAGCGAGGTGAACGGCAGGGTGACGCAATGTCGCCTATTCTTTTCTCTGCCTATCTTGAAGAAGTATTCCGTAATCTGGATTGGGAACAGAATAATGTGCAAATTTAAACCATCTTAGATTTGCAGATAATATTGTTCTCATTTCACAAGAGGAGCTGCAAAGGGCTGGCGAATCATTTGGCTTAAAAATAAACCTGAAAAAGATTCAGGTTATGTTCAATAAATTTGCTGAGGACAGAAGAATTTTAATTTTAGGAAGGAATTTGGAGATTGTGAACCACTTTATATATCTTGGGCAGAGGATTTCAATGGAGGGGCTACCGCCTGGAAGGTGAAACGGCGTGTTAAATGTGGCTGGCAGGCATTTGGCATCCTCAACATAGTGTTTAAGAGCAAACTACCACTTTGCGTGAAAAGAAAAGTTTTTGAAAAAGTGCGTCTTGCTCGTTATGATATACGGAAGTGAAACCTGGACACTCACATCGCAATCAATTCAAAAACTTTGGGTAGCATAGAGAGTAATGGAGACAACCAAGGATAGGTTCCTCTACAATGAACCTAGAAGGCTACTCACATCACCCTAATCACCGGACTTTAATCCCATAGAGTATTTATGGCACATTCTAGACGGAAAAATCACATTTAAGAGTAATCTAAATTTAAATCATCTAAATGAAGTAATTTTTGACGCATGGAACAGTTTACCCATAGATATAATAAGAAAATTAGTAAAATCAATGCCTAGAGGTTTATAAGCTGTCATTCGTGCTAATGGGATGAACACAAAATATTAAATACATTAGGTGACAATGAAAATTGATTTTTAAAAAATTACTACCGGTACTTGGTGGTTGGCATTTTTTTTGCGGTTGTGTTGTATTAAATATATTATTTATCTAATTGACGCTTTCAAATAAATTGTGATTCAACGTTATGTCATTTCTTATAAACCACTAACAATTAGGATGTGAAAATACTTTTTTGCCTTCTGTATATAAAAATTAAATTATCCATATCCAACAGAATCTTGTATTTTAGGTGCTCTCATAAAATGGATCACTTTACAGTTCAGTTTACCAAAGATTATATGGGCCCACCTTTTGCCTTCTATTTTAATTATATGTTGGGAAGTTTCGGTATTACCCTAACACCAATATTATGGGTCATCGGAACTGTAGTGTACATTCTTCGGATCGTATGTTTGGTGGATTTTTCAGTTTATTTGACACGAATCCAAGCGAAAGGCGCAGCTAAAGAGGTAAATCATATTTTTCTGTATCACCTATAATATTGATTAACATTTGACTATCACATATTTGAGTATCAAACATGTTGTTCTATAACGAAACCGATTTTTTCTTTTTAGAGAAGTAACTAGTTGCGATATTTAGTTCATTTAATATTACGAAAGTTGTGTTGCTGATCATACAATAATTGTTTTAACAATAAGTTTAGTCCAAGTCTTCCTCGGGAGATTGAAACCCGGGACTGAATCTGTTGGGTTTGTTATCATTGATTTTGGTTGGTTACGTATGTAAATGTCATTCTCTTCTCCATGGGACATTGGATTCCGTTCATTGGACATTGGATTGTAAGTTCCGTTATTTTCCGTTAAGTTTGAACCAACCCTGTAGGAGGTTTTGTGGATATTAATCACGTGGTCTCATTGTTGATGTCCTGGTATATGGGCAAGGTTGTATTTCCCAATATTTTGGCAGATTCTCCCAGCCAGGCACTGTTTCTTCTTAGACAGCTAGGCGCAATATTACTAAGCACAGGTGGTCATACGGTAGGTGTAGATCGGATAGTAACAGCAATGATACGCATGGTGGCGTTCAAATGACAGTCTATTTTGTTCACATGAGCATGAGCTTAGTGCCGAAGTGCGAAGTAAATGTGCTGATGATTCCCAGGTCGTACCCACCGGTTTTTGAATGATGCTGTGGCTTTTCAGTATACCAGAACAGTTGTAAAAACACATACATTATACATACAGCATGCATATATTTTATCTAGTAAAAGGTAGGATCATTACTGGAAATTTAAGCTAAACATATCGAGTTGTTGCAGTAAAAGTCCACGACCTACATTTTGAAATGCTTTCACATACACCGTATTGGCCGGATTTGACTACCGGATTTTGAAAATCCACTGAAATGTTGAGGTCAAAGCTGATATAACCTTTATTCTGCAAACTTGAACAAATCATATTATACCGAGGATAATCAAAGGTTGATATGGCGTTAGTCAAAATGACTTGGATTGCGGGGTGATGACATTAGAAAATAAAAAATCTCTAAAATCTTGTGTTTTATTTGTTAGACCAAGACGTTTCTTCGGATCCTCGTATATGTGATTGTTTGGACGAATGAAAGATGCTTCTGCTTTTTTTCGAATTCATGGCCTTTATTAATTTTTGTTTCTTTACTTTCGTATACTTTCTCGAAAAAATTGTCGCATGTATCAAGATGATGAACAATCTATTAAACTAGCCCCAAACATTAAATTATCTAAACGTTCTGCAGATGCAAAGGGAACTTATTTTATTTTTATAATATGTATTTCTTATACCTTTTTATTCCAAGTGTTCTAAATATTCGGTTTATTTTGAAACAACCAGTATATTTAACTGTTTCAGCAATTATGAACATAAAAAAAGAACATTCACCACATTGCTACACCAATTATGAAAAAGAAACAGTGTTTAAACTAGCCTACACATTAAAGTTAATTTTATATGTAGGAAACAAAATGAATAAAAAATTATATTAAACTTAAAGTAGTTCAATTACCAAAAATGAAATTGAGGTTTATAGGCGGGTAAATTTAAAAGGAGACAAGATTACAATTATTATGAATGTTCTACTTTTCTTAGGCCAGATGCCGCAGAATGATAAGCAAATAATTGTCATGATATTCGTATTTTGATTATTTTTATGGAGACTATTATACTTACATTTTTCTAATACAAAATACAACTATTGCTATAGCACTAATCGCTTCATTGAGTTATAACTCATAAAATTTAATGTTTTATTAACAATATTATCTTCGTCCAAAAACCTAGATGCAGTCGCCCAAATATTACATTGTGTGCGAACTACAGTTCTGAAGTTTAAGTTACTAAAATAATTTTATGATGTTTATTGTCATTCATGTGGGCAAGTTTACGAATGATCTAATTAATTCAGAAGGTAATTTAAAATAAAGACATCAAGTACCGAAAAAAATATTAAAATAGTTCATCAAATGTTATGTAAGGATTCAAAGTAATGTGATTTTCGGAATCACATCAATCACAGTTGAATTAACGTTTGTTTCGTGAGAACTGTAGCTTCGTTAGAAATGAATATCGATCAAGATAGAATCGAAGGTTGAACGTGGCGAAGGCTTACTTGCAGGACGTAACATCACTGGAAGAAGAATATTTTGTACACTGTAGCCTCACTTAATAATCCACCTTATTTGGTCGATTTGGTGTCCTGTAGTTATTTTTGTCATATAAGCAAATAATTCCAATGAAAATAATTTGTATTAAAGACATTCCTGATCGAAATAACGGCGATCGTAGTACTAAATGAGCAATTACGTAAAATACTAAGTGATTTTTAATAAATATAAAGATAAATATTGAATAGCTAATTAAAATTTGCAAGGAAATAAATTATATATAGTTATTATAAATAATTTAAAGCATTTTCTAATAATAATAAATCATTTGTTGTTTCAGAAAAAACCAGTAAAAATTGCAAATGTTGTAACCAGAGTACTCGGCGAAAAAATGTATTGATCGTCTTCATTCTGGGTCAAGACTGTTTCTCTTGCATTTTAAAGAAAGTTAATCTCTAATAAATTAATTACTTCACCAGTACCTGTTTTGATAATTAATATAATGTTCAAATTAACAGCCGAAATTCTCACTTCCCACTTTTTCGAGGAGATGCAATTCAAACTGACCGTAGCTTTGCTAATGGACCGACAAGACCGCTTTAACTTTTATCAGCTAATTTTACACCTCACGTCATTTCTGTCTTACCTGCTCAGATCAATTGAGTCTACCGACCGGAGTCAGTCTGACCGGCGTGATTGTAAAATCACGGTGTCTAAGAACTGACCATCGACGGTGATTTGGTTGGAGTATGAATACTTTGAATATTGAAAAGCTTTAATTTGAATAAGAATTTATTAAATATTTTGTACATAGTTATAGTAATCTATTTTTAGGAAGCACAGCAAGTTTTAAAATATATTCACAGCGTTGTTTCTTAAGTTTTTTGTTAAGCTTTGTTTATTAACTTCACCATTAAGGGAGTTATGTAACTAAATTATTATATCAATTCTTCTATTGGAACCTTCGGTGTGAAACACTAAACTCGAAGAGATTTACCACTAAACACAAAATCACTTCTTTAAACTTTCTAGACGCGCATTTCGTAACATTCATCATCAGAATTAGATCTAGTTTAATTCAAGATGATATCCCCTCGATGATGCTAATATAGTTAGCGAAAACGCTGCGATCGAGAAGCTTTCAAAAAGTGAATTGGGTGTTTAGTGATAAATCTCTTAGAGTTTAGTCACAATTACTTATAAGATATTCCACCATTAAATGGTGGAATATCTTATACGTCATTTGTGTTAAACTTAAAGATTTATCACTAAACATTAAATAACCATTTTCTTTAAGTTCTTGATGTGAGTTTTGCTAACCATATTAGCATCATCGGGGGATTATCCATCCTTGAATTAAAACAAGATTAACCATCTCCTGATGATGCTAACATAGTTACCGAAACGCGAGTATAGAAATTAAAGATAGTAATTTTGTGTTTAGTGATAAATCTGTTTGATTTTAGTATTTTACACCAAAGGTTCCAACAAAAGAATAGTCCTTTCTGTTGACAAAGTTTTAGTTTCTGTTGTGAATTGGTTTTTATTTTCTATTTCATTAACTGTTTACCGATTGATACTTATTGAGCTATTAATACCTACTTCGTTACACATTATGTACTTTATGCATGATACACTATGCCGACAAAAAGTAAAGTGATTTTTTAAATAAAACACAAAATATTTATTTATTCGAAGATTATTCAATGCAATACACTTAACATATCTGTCAATAAGTCCCCGGTCTGATGTATAGATGGTGTCACTTGATGCTGAACACTTTGGACGTCCAAATGAGGTGATTATACCAGACCACATCAGAAACATTCACAACATTATTTTGAAAAACCATAAAGTAAAGCTGCAGGAGATATCATGAAGATATCGAAAGGAAGTGTTTACATCATTTTGCATGAACATTTGGGAATGCGTAAATAGCTATCGAAAAATGGGTACCGTGTTTGCTCACAGCGGACCAAACGCAACATATTGATGATTCTGAGTAATGTTTGGAGCTGTTTAAGCGAAGTAAATAGGATTTTTTCATGCGGTATGAGATAATGGATAAAACATGGCTCCATCACATCCTACACTCCGAAGTCAAATCGGCAGTCAGTTGAATAGACAGCAGCCGGTAAAAGCCGTCCAAAGCGACCAAAGACACAACCATTGGCTGGCAAGGTTATCGCCTCCGTATTTTGGGATGCGCATGGGATATTATTTATAGATTATCTCGAGAAAAGTCAATAGCGATGGAAAACCATGAATAGCGCATATTACATGGCGATATTGGTGCGTTTGAAAGATAAGATCGCAAAAGAGGCTCCAAATAAACAAAAAAGTGCTGTTTCACCAAAACAATGCCCCGCGTCATAAATCGTTGCCAACCATGGCTAAATTACATGAATTACACTTTGAATTGATTCCCCATCCACCGTATTCTCCAGATCTGCCCCCCGACTATTTCTGTTCTCAGACCTTAAAAAAATGTTCGCTGGAAAAGAATTTCGCTCCAATGAAGAGATAATTACCGAAAGTGAATGATATTTTGGAGACAAAGAGAAGTCATTTTATAAAAAAGGTTAGAAAAGCATTGGAAGAACATGAAAAACATATTAGAAAATCATTAAAATGGTAGTATTGCTCTTCAAGGAGAATATATAGATGAATAAAGTCGAAATTTGCAAAAAAGTCTGCTTTATTTGTCAGATCGGTGTTTTATTTATTGATGTGTTAGTTCAACGTTTTTTTCCAGTCCTCGAAATAAGTTTTAATACTCGACGTCAGATATTTCCTTTAAAACGGTCAGTGAACTCTCTTGAATGGCTTCTACGGACTCAAAACAGTATCCAAGAAGTGGTTTGTTCAATCGAGAGAAAATGAAAAATTACCAAGGTGCTATATCTGGTGAATATGATGCTTTTGGAACTATATTTATTTGATTTTTAGCGAAATATTGACGAATAATTATAGCGATGTGCGATGATGATCGTGCCAGTGATGCCATGAACTGTTTTGTCACAAATATTCCGGTAATATCTATAATGTATCTAATACTTATTCGGATATTACTCAACACAAACCCATTGATTTTGGAAATGTTTTCTACATTGGTTAACGTGGAACGTCTTCTTGAACGAGGTTCATCTTCAACTTCCTCAAGTGTTTCTCTATCATCTATAAAGGTCTTGTAATACTAATAAACTTCTTTTATATAGTGTCATCGATGTAACACTTTTTCTAACATTCTTAATGCATTAGCTCAAGAAATTTTATTTCCTAGAAAAACATTAATGCAATTCTTTTAATTGATAAATTTAATCATTATAACAATCTATCGACAAAAATGTTGAACAATTGCATGGGATGCAATGATATTTAATTTTATATGCGAAATAACATGAAATTTCTGACACATGTTCAGGACAGTGATACCAACTTAAAGTAAGGCGATTTTTGTTTGAAAAATTTGCTTGCTTTATGTATCGATATAATAATTTGTTTTTTAGGTTGGTATGGTTGCCCTTGCTATCTGACCGAAGTTTCGTATCATTGTACTTGTAATTAGAAGTTATAGTGTTACTTTGGTAATTATGATTTTTTTTTCGGCGATTTGTTCAAATTAATTATTATATCAAGGAAAGATTTTGCTTTAAATTTTATTTAAAAAACGAAATTTCTTTTGCTGATGCTTTAAAAATGTTAAGAAAGCGATGCAGCTCTGAAGCCTCCACTCTACACTCTACATGCACCACATTCTTCGATTGAAGAAACCACTTCGTGGATGCCGTTTTCAATCCATAAAAGCCATTCAAGAGAGTTTACTTACTAGCTGCATTGAACGTGGTACTAGAAGGCAACTATAAAAAATGTCTCGAAGACTAGAAAGACGTTGGAATGAGTGTATTATAGTGAGAGGGGATTACTATGAAGGAGACAAAATAAATTTGGATAAATAAATAAATATGTTGTGTTTTATTTAAAAAGTATTTCCTATACATTTAGCAGATATAAAACTAATGTATTTTTAATAAGACATTCAACGGAAGTTCTTCGCCACATCGCCCGTTGATCTCTTCGGTTACTCTGCCCGATTCGCTCCAACTCACCTTGCTTCGACCGACCCAAGATTATTACCTGCATACCAACATCCAAGATGGCCGGTGTTAAAGAATGCGAGCACAAGTAAATAACTGTTAGACGCTGAACGTTCGTTTGTTTTTCGTTGCGCTTTCGTATTTAATTCAACAAAAACGCATTTCCGTGCCGGTGATTAAGTAACAACTAACCCTTACCGAAAAACGTAAAACTTTGATGATCCTTTTTCGATTGAATGTGGGGTGTTAAAAGCACGTTTCTCCAGGAATTTCGTGGTTAGTGAGCGAGTTCAACGGAGGTTAAGGTTAAAAGTGCATTTGGGTAGAACAAGTGAATAAGTGAAAAACGCAAACAAAAGCTCCAAAGCCGATAAGTTATAGAGAAACAAACGAGTGTCGTTACAGTTCTTTGTTTTAAACGTAGGATGACTGTACTATTCGTGAATAACCTATTTTGGAACTTTAAATTGTTACTAGGAAATTGCAAGCGTACAAAGACGAACTAAAATCCACAAAAATCTTGTATGATAATTACTTAAAACTCATCTTGTCGATTAAACGAATATTATGGTGTGTGACAATGAAATTTTAAGTTCCATAACAGTATTAGAATGTCACACAGAGATTTTACAGAGGTAAGTGTCCTTTGAATTACGCAAATAAAGACCAATTATCGAGTGAATTCTGTTTATAACTTAAATTTATTGCTTAATTGTTTAAAATTATTTGATTATTTCAAATAATAAAATTAGTATATTTATAATTTATTATAATTAATAAATTATTTTATTATATATATATATATATATATATATATATATATATATATATATATATATATATATATATATATATATATATATAAATATATATAAATATAACATAATATAACATATAACAAATTTCATATAAATATAACTAAAATTGATTTTAATAATAAACAAATTAATGTCTTTACTTTGTTTTTTTTAAATTTTGCTTCTTCATTACATTGAAATCGTCTTAATTTTAAATTGTATTATATTATACTATCGGAGATGTAGTACTGAATTTGTATTGTAAAATCATAAAATTGCAATAAAAACAATATTCTAATTTATAATAGATTCATTATATTATTTTTCACCACTTGTTTAAACCCTAAATTTATGGAAGATATCATTCTCCTAAACAGTTTTATTGGGGAATGAACGAAATCACTTAGTACTATGTCTGGTGAATACAGTGAGCATTAAAATAGGTTTGTTGTATATATTAAGTCCTTAATTTTTTGGTCTTTTTGATTATATTTGACATTTATCTATGAAAAAAAAATTATAGAAACTTATAGAGAAATTATAGAAAATTATATAAATTATAGAAAAAATCTTCAATGTAATATCGAAAAAAATTGGTGTTTTTGAAGTGAAAAAGTCGTTGAAGCTTTTTTCGACTTCCTCAAGAGATATAAGACCTTTTTCCTCCAAAGCTTTATTAACGCAAACCTGTTGGTATTAATATTGATCAGTAGTGACAGGTTGATCAGGTTTGAGCAACCCTTAATGCACAACGCTCAGATGATTCTACCATATGTAATGCAACACCATTTTGGCGTGGATATTTGGTATTGCGGTTGGTGGTTCGTGGTTGGTGGTCCACCAAGATTAACCCATGATTTCCACCTTTTTGGATTATCGTAGATAGTTCACTCTTTATTACAGATTATAATCTTATACATAATGTTCTTTTTCTTGATTTAATTGAGCAACGGCACAACCTCTAATTGTCTACTATTATTCTCAGCTGCGAGTTCATATGGGACCATTTGAACTTTCCCTAGCTTGTATACGTTCTTGTTCTTGCGACTAGCAGTGTTCAACAAGGGTCTTTTTCGAGTAGTGCTTCTAATTCTTCAACCTCCATATTTTTTGGCTGTCCAATACATAACGAAACACATTTCAAAACAGTATTATCTCCTAAAACCGCACAAACTACGTTATGAGTTTCCACGGCATTTTTTTCTTAGTTGAAAGGCGAAATAAAGGCAGTGCCGTCATATATTGTTTTTGGAAGTACATCGCGTTTACAACTGATTTTTTAATTTATTTTCATTGATTATACCTTGTTTTGAACTTGAAAGATGACGCTTTAAAATAATTAGTTGCGGTAAAAAAATCTGATTCTAACAGATCCTGTCATCTAGGGGTCCAGAATTAAGTTAAAAACATAATTCCGTGTTGTGACATGATTTGAATACATTACTTGTACTGATTAGATATGATCAGTTTTTCCTGTAGTATTTTCATTATCTGATATAGCTTAGAATAAATTAAATCTGATTTTTTTTGCTAAAACAGAGAACGTTTTTGTCTAAGGTACTAATGGTTCCATGGAATTACGCTAAGATCTGTATGTGTATTGATAATTAAATTTTGGTAAATTTAATTTGTTATTAATTGGTCAAATTGAGTACCGAGTGCAATTTTTTGAGGATGTTTTTCGAAAGTTGTATTAAAAGGTCTTTTATTAAAGGTTGGAACTTTTATAATTGTTGGAACATTGTTTGATATTAAAGGTCAAAAGTAGTTCTTCAAGGAATGTTAACAATGCCGCTCCAAGGAATGTCAACAGTATCTACTGAAACCGGTTTCTGGCTTTATAGCCTTCGTCGGCCTTCAAGGCAAAAAAAGTTAGAGTGCACATTTCTTTTAGTATTTGTACAAATCAATGGTCCCCTTAGGGACCTATTATCTATTCTGTCATTTCATAACTCTTTCACTCTTTTTGAGTTCCTCAATGTTTCACTTATTCCTTAGTTAACCGCCAACTTATCGATGGATATTTAGCAGTAACTCTGTATATCAGGCAAATCGTTGCTTGGCAATAAAATACATTTGCTTATTGTCCTTAGACAGGTTGCAGGTACGAATAGAAGCTAACAAAAATTTGACATATTTTATATAACTTTACTTATAAAGTCCGTTATATCTCTTATTTCTAGCATTAATTTGACCGTAATCTATTTGTCAGTTCGCCTTTATATATTGGAGATTCCTTTTGGTACTACCAATACTCAATCAGCAATAGCACACATGGAAGTACTACTTGTAGCCAAAGCTTTCGGGCTGCCAAATGTCCTAACTATAAAATTCATTCATTTATTATCGTAACGTAAATACCAATAAATTTTCTTCCATAAATCAAACATTTTCTGGCAAACATTCATTCTTAAACACTCAATGACACCCAGATAATTTTGTTTGTTATCAAGGAAGAAATTTCGAGGGGATAACATTAGAGTAGTCAAATAAAACAGTCAACATTATTGTCATTTTTGAGCGACTTTGACATGTTTTTTTTTTGTTTTGGTTTTTTGTTGAACCACCATTCTGAAACAAACTTGTTTATTTTTTTTAATGTCGAACTCGTAAGCCTATATCTCATGACACATTTTTTTATGAATGCAGTGTTGGAATTGCCTCATTCGTATATAGTGCGCTCTTTTTGAAAAAAATTCCGCTTCTTCGGTACAAACGTGCTAAGACAAAACATATACTAAAATAATGTAAATGCGTTTATGACATATGTCCACATCCTGAGCCATTCTCCTAAAGCTTGAATGATGATTTTTCATCACCATTTCCTACACTTACATGACAATTCGGACAAAGTAATTCTTCTCAGCATTTTTCCCGGAACTCAGATCCCGCTGCACAAGGTTACTCAGTCTCATAAAGTTTTTTGCACTCTACTTTTGGTGCTGATTACTGTTCGTTTAGGAAAATCTAGCTAACAGGAATCAGGCCGAAAATAAATTACGGCTGAATTGTATATCATTCTGCTCCAGCTTCTTACCTTAAATTGATTGATCTGATTCAAAATTAGGCTATTAGACTGTCTTTGGGACTTTTCCGCACTACTCCTGTCACCAGCCTCCACTGCGAAACAGAAATAGAACCCTTATTATATCGGCGTACCCAATTTCTTCTGAACTATTGTTGCAGTTTGGCCTCCCGGCCATTTCTTAGCCACGTCAACACTCTCCTTAAACCCATGCCTCCTATCAACCCTCCTCACTCCAGTACATCATCCTCGGTAAACTTGCTTTACACCTTTACATCTCTCAAGGACAAATTTAACCTTCCCCTTTTAGACTGTTACACAATTACTCCTTCAAAACACCCTCCACTCTGTTGTCTTCACACCAAACAAGTGTTGGGTGTGGACACAACAATGGAATGTAAGTACATTCCATTCCTTTTGACTTCTCACTGTTTCAATTTGATAAACAATACACCTCAGCATCTACTTTTACCCACCTCTTCCGTTCCATCTTGAATCCTTATCTTCCGACTAACATTATCTTTACAGATGGATCTAAATCAAACTCCAGAGTGGGATCCGCATTCACAAGGCTCCTCTACTCCCACTTTGGTTTCGCATTATCGACTAAGCTCCGAATCCAGTATTCTGAAAAAATCTCTGTCATTCATCTATACTCAACCTCCATCCAAGTGGGCAGTGTGCTCGGACTCTGCTAACGCACTAAGATTACCAGAAAAAGAGTCAAGTAACATACAATAACATCGCTTTGTTTGGACCTCATTGAAGATATTCTCGCTCTTGGCTCCTCTCTCCGATTTATATGGGCCCTTAGCCACTGTGGCATTATAGAAATGAGAGATCGGATAGTGAGGCTAAAGTAGCCTACATTAAGGGATCCCCTTGTCCCACTATAGTCACATCTGTTCTTCACTCATTTACCAAATCTCTTGTTAGAAAAGATATACAAAATAGTTGGAACTCTATGGAAGAACGTAACAAATCAGGAAAAATCAAAACAGACTTTTACATGAACAACTTTGCATCATATCCATCTAGAAGAATCTCCATACTTTGGTTCAGAATAAGAACTGGACACAGTGCCTTTACTCATTAATACCTTTTGAGGTCTGAACCTCCTTACATCTGCTCTCAATGCGGTGACCCTCTAAACTCTCCAACACGCCCTTACAGAATGCCGTGCCTCCCTTAACATCAAGGTACGTCTCAACCTCTAGACGATTTACCTCAACTCAACAACTCAAACAATTTGCCATCACTCTTTCGATTAAATACCTTCGACTTGCTTCTTTCATACTTAAGACAATTATTATAGATTTGATAAAATCTATCACTGTTTCAACAATATCATACTCCCTCTCCCCTCCTTACTTTCAATCTTAACCTCTCCTCTCAATCTATCCTATTCTTACTGGCTTAAGCAACATCTCTCAATACTAGATCTATCGCTTACATCTCCACTTTAAACACTAACAGACTTCTTCATCAAAATATAAAATAGTTGCTAAATGGTCACTATTACCGATGCGACCATCTATTATAATCTTATTTACTTACTTACTTACTGACATCAAAATTTTACATGTCCGATAGATTGGTAACTTATGGCAAAAAATTACTTTTACGCCCGCTTTTTAAATTAATAATTTGCGGTATTTATTCCACGTAATGAAATTAGTAATATTTTAATTGGTACTATAAAATTATGCAAAAAAATTAAGGATATTAAAAAATTACGATGCTGTGCACAACTAAAATGTTAAAACATTAACTGACTGAGACTTACCGGCAATTAATACAAAAATATTGCAGTTTTCTCTTACTTAATGTCAAAAGATTGGGTCGTTTATTTTTTAAGCTAAGAAGATTTCTTTGGTGGTACTTTCGTGGAATTTGACAGTTTAATACAAGTTTAGTGCATTCAAAGTACCGTATTCACTTTATTCATCGTTATAATATCCCACGGTTTCACACTGAAACATTTGTTCTTTAGTTTCGGTTATTTAAAAAAATAATTCCTTCATTATGTGAAAGCTTTCATGAATTTGGTTCGCGAGTTATTGTATTTTGTTAAAGGTTTATTCATTTCAAAATCAAATAAGAGCCGTCATAAAATATTTTCAAAAAGGCACAAGAAATTTATAATGTTGTATATTAGGTGCTTCTGTTTCTTCATGTCAAGTAATTGAAGTTATTGTGTGCCATTTTCCTTCTGTTAAGCTATTTGAAGTTGATATTTGCTGTCTCCTGTTATATTTGCTGTCATCTGTTATTGTTTTTCAGTCAGTTATCATCTATAAACTTGCACAATCTCAAAGCGGATACAGTTCGTTAAATTTTATTATGTATATTCATGTCCAATTACGAAAACTATTTACAAAATCCTTATATGTTTTTTTCCTCGTAAATGAGTGCTAAGTCAGAATAATTTTCGCAACCTAAATAGAAATTTCAAAGACCGGTTCACAACAAGACACCAAGCCTCCAAAACGTGCTCCATCGGTTTGTTTAAAACAAAATATAGCCGCAGTAAGTAAATAATAAGTAAATATAGCAAAAGTCCAAACACTTTCACTTATTTTTTCTTATTATTATAGTTTTTTAATCGGATATTCATTATACCGCTAAGTATCGGGAGGTTTTTTTGATTTACCTATATTAGGATATCTTGATCGCAACTGACGTCGCTCAACTTCAGTTTTTAAAAACTGATGCTCGACGCGATGCGGTCTGTCCTTAGGGCTATGTAGTTATTTATACTTATTTATATTATTCAAAATAAAATACTTTAAAGCGTGTAGTTAACATTTTTTTAGGTAATTCTTGTACTCATTTTTGTGAATTGCCTTCAAATTAATGGTCGAATCCTGCTAAGTATTCAAAATTTTATCAAAACGCTTTTTTTCCAGTTCTAGTCCAATTATAGTTTTACTTACTTCTGATTATGCTAGAAGTAACAGGGTAGTAACTTGTATAAGTTTGGTTAGTTGGCAAGTAATTGCGTACAGTGGATCTCGAATAATTTCATCTACTTTGGAAACTTTCGAACTTCTCCACTTTGGATGCCTGTGAGAAACAAAAACAATATCCATCAAATAAATATCATAAATATCATCGTATGGTGCGAAAACGTGAATGTAAATAGCAATATAGTTCAAAATAATGAGCAAGATATAGAATGAACAAATGAGAAGTACAATTAAAGTGTAAAATATTGGAGAGAAAGCTGCGAAACTTGCGTGAAGTTTTGCTGGGTGTGTAGTCATTTTACAGGATTAACGTTGGATAAAAGCTATATATTACAATGGATATCTTATCAAAAGACACCCATGGACTCACTGGATGACCAATATGAAGATTACAATGAAGCTGACATGGATGAGAGGGGAAAGGAATAGACTAAAGCTAATTATGCCTGTCTTCTTGTGGCATCTCATGTGCGTTATACACATACTTCTAGTTCATCTAAACTTGCTGACGGTTGGGGTAAATGCTGAAGAATTCCGCCAATACTAACCCACACAGAAACTCTTATAAAACCGTACTTTTTGATGAATTGTTTCTAATCTGGTGTTATCTTGCTGAAATACGATATGGCTAACGACGAACTGTAATATTTCAGTTTCATAATGGGTTGTATTTAAACTTTATAATCAAACTGATGGTTACTATGGATTACAAACTTTTCAAGTTTAGCCTATGATACCATAATGGAATCCTGGAATGTCCCAATTTTATATCTCAATGAATTCAGGTTTGGCATTATTTTATGCGACGTGTCTTGTGATCTCCTGTAAAAGAAATCGCCCAACATACCTCTTCAGCAAGTAAATGTCGATTAACAATCATATGCAAAACCTGTCTTCTACCTGTGGCTGTAACAAAGGCACCACGCACTTGCTGGTTAATTTTGTGTTGATATTGTGCATCTAGGATGATTTTGATCATGTCCTTAAAAAAAGCTTTTACTCGTGCGTAACTCTGATTCCCAAGTCGTCTTATACATGTTCTAATAAGGATAGAAGCAGCAAGATTAAATAGCCTCGCTATTTCATTAATATTTAAACCTGCTTCTTTCATACCAACATCTAGACTCTTTTTAAATTCATATAATTAACTAAAACTACATGGTGCACACAATGATGGTATTTTACCAGATTTAATAAAACCATAAGAATATTACTTAACTTAGTAGCATATAAACAGTATCTCCACAACATGATAAGAATAATTTTTTTTTAAACCGATTGATTGCACAACTCTTAAAGAATTTTATTATTGGAACCAGTTTTTTGTTTACTGAAACCTTCGGTATGAATTCCTAAACTCGAAGAGATTTACCGCTAAACACCAAAAAGAACCATATAAAACAGTGGCACTAATTTAATCTTAAAAACTGCCACTTTCTAAAGGATTGCTTGTTTTTGGGATGAAATTGCCATTAAAATTATGTTAGTATTTTTCAAGGCCATTTAGTGCCATTACGAGTAAATATACCTTGAGATAATAGTGGAAGCGACTCGTTTATTGCATTTACTAATATTGTGTTTAATATTTTACGAGCGGAGTTTGAAGTTTCCAGTGTCAACATGAAGATGGCGTTACTCGTCAAACATTCTAGTAATATAATTGCGCATGCGTTGCAAGATAACCTTGAAAATTTCAGTCATATTAGATGCTCAGTTGTTTTTTATATTACCAGATTATTTTTAAAGAGTAACGCCATCTTCATGTTGAGGCTGGAAACTTTACCATGTATAACTTTTTGCTATTAACTCACACTCAGGGTCCTGCAAATTAATGAACGCCATGAGCAAAATACGCTCCCAAAAGTGAGTATAAAGATTTTAAATAAAACTTCCTGCATGAACACTTTAAAGCGTTTAATGAGATCCCTAAATATGCCTCCAAGATATTCATCGAGAACCGCGATTCGTGTTCAGACTGGAAACTTTTCAGGCTTCCCTCGTAAATGCTATACCATCTCCTGCTTGGGTTAATAGAATTAATTGCAAAATATTACAAAAAATACGTATCTATTACAGCTTTGTAGTCTGTAATTAATATTAATTAAAAAAAATTGCGTCAAAAAACTGAGGAAGAAGTGGTGGAAGATAAACTTTCTATTCTATTCACGGCATATAGGAAAAGTTAACAGAATGTAAACGTCAGCTAGTAGTGTATTAATTTGGCACACATTGGGTATTTGCTTATTTGTTCAATCGATAGACTAATATTAGGAATAATTTTAATTAACCTCTCTGAACGTTAGCGGTAAATTACGATAGCATGTTGTTAAACATATGCAATATATAACATTAATTAATAGCATTAATTGTATGCAGGTAATATTAATAAATGCAAACGATTAAGTCACTGCTAAATTTCTTTGCAAGGTGACGATGAAAGTGGTTTTTATTCACTGCCTAATTGAAAAAATGTACCACTTTTTGAATTAATTTTTTTACAAGTTATTTGATTACGATTAAAAATGTTGTGCATATCTTCCGTGTTTTCTTCGTTGCCGATGCTTAGAAAAAATCAGTTTTTTGATTCATTGCTCCTTTAAGGCACTTAAAAATGAAATGTAAAAATTTTAGAGCCATTTATTCCTTACACATTTAAATATAAGTATAAAACTTACACATTAATGTCGTTTAATGTCAAAGTTGAAATTACTAGGGCTAATGTTTTACCCCATAACAAGTTATAAACTGTTCACGTCACATTAAGAAATATGAATAATTGTTTTATTAAATTTAATGTTCAAAACGTATACCATTTAAGTCTATATAAGCATAGCATCTTTTTAGTCACTTTTCCCCAACACGTTGAACAAGTCCTGAAAATATAATCTCGACTAGTTGGGCAAAAATACACTTTTCTTAACCCCTCATAAACATACCCTCTCTCAAAAAAAGTTGTTTCAGCGAAATATATTTAGGTAGGGAGAATATAGGGCATGTGTAAATTCAGTACACTAGGTCTTCATACACGAGGTACTAATACAGATTTTATTGAACATACGTTGTTTAGTATCTTAACAGTAATAGGAACCTAATTATAAGCAAAATAAAAAATTAAAATCCCTTTTAGCGTGTATGATAAGCTTTAAAACAATCGTTATGAAGTCCACCATTGCATTTGCTGCATATAAAAGTCGCTCACTTATGACATATTGCACATAATCGCTGAGTGGGATTTTTATCGGCCAATGACCCAGGTGATCATAGCTCACTTCTTCAGGAACATTTGAGGTTCTCTGTGGAATAAGAATCCGCAGCTTTGGTGTTGAAAGTATTGGCGTATAGTGTGTCTAATAAAATCAATTTGTTTTATACAAGGTTCTATATTTCGGAACAAAATCCACGAATTAACGATAGATGCGTTTAGGCAGAAGCGAGCGATGGGCCAATACCATTTTCAACTTCTTATATTTATTCTATGGTGACCATGCTATTGATCGAATAAATCGATACCCCCAATGTCGTGGTTATATTCATGAACTAAGGAAGATTGCAAAATTGTTATTCTTTGTTTTTGCACCTGTCAGTAAGGCTTGCATGTTGTTGTTTGTGTTGACAAGTTTATCGATTCTGTTAGTAGCTAGTGTAACTTGTCTATTATATATAACTAACTTGACTATTATATACCAGCGGATCAAACTAACATTGGTTGTTTGGTCTAAAAGGCCATATGTGGATCCTCGGGCCTCTTTTTTAAATTATTTAAAGGGGCGCTTTCTGTGTGATCACCTCAAATTGTTCAGGTAACTGTTGTTATGAGCTTTGAGTTCTTCAAGCAAGGGTAAAGGATTAAAATAATTATCCAAAAAATCCGAATACCATTCTCTTTGTAACTGAACTTCCCAAGATCATATTTGAATCTTTTTGGCCTTTTCCTTTGTAAAGCTCAAATTTTACGCAGTAACCATTTGGACTATTCAAACACCAAAACTTAAATCCAAAACGTATCCGTTTTCCCCTAATGAACTGCTTGAAATGCATTATGTCATTAGAAACAGCATTATTGTAAGTATTCGATGGTTTTTCCCAGTACATTATTTTATTTGGTAGTTTTATACATCCAGACAAAAGCAAAAAGCCGTACCGTATATGATTCATGTCCATTTTTATTCTTCGAGTATTTTATTAACTCATTGCATATATCCTCTACAAATTCTAATGGCCAAAACAACTTGAAAGAGTTAATGTTCGATGGGTTTTCCCAGTACATTATTTTATTTGGCAGTTTTACATATCCAGACAAAAACAAGATAGCCAAAAACTTGCAAAATCTTTTGGTGATACCGTACATGATTCATGTGCATCTTTATTCTTTGAGTATTTTATTAACTCATTGCATATCTCCTCTGCAAATTCTAATGGCCAAAACAACTTGAAAAAGTCAATAGGACGTGCTCTTAATTCTATTATTTTTTCTATAATGAGCGGCCGGTTAACTATTATATTTTTACTTTTTAAATCAAAATGCTCTTCTTGTTCTACTTCAAATTGAATAGATTCCCAAAGGCGTTTTTTCTCAATCCTTGGCTTTTTAAGTTTTGATTCAAATGTGTCTTTCGAAAAAGATTTCTTTGGCTTTTTATTGGATTTCGAAGTGTCAACATTTATTATATTTTCATATTCGGCGACTTCGTCGACGTTTGCATCTCCGACCCCTTCAGGTGGGAATAAGATGATATCGATAGATTCTGTACCGGTGACTTCCTCTTCCATATCAGATTCTTCCAAACAATTCCTCTATTTGTAAGAGGTCTCCTAAAAATAATAAAAAATAGCATTTTTCAAGCATTATTTTAGGCCTCCCTTGAACTTATATTTTTATTTTCATACGGTCGACTTACCGACCAAACCTACCCTTTAAAACATAATTCTAAAATTACGTAAATATTTTGCTTCTCAAATGTCAGTGATCAAATTCATTACAATATATTTAAATACAAAACTAAATAAAATAATAATATTTAATATATCTGTTGGTATAAAAACTTGCGCCATGTTCCATTTTGCAAGGGTTTTTTACTTCACTTCACTTTCAGCTAACGTGGACACCATGTTTGCAAATAAAACATGACCAGCTTTTGACAGCATGAAGAAAATATTTTTGTGATCGATATTTTATCCGGAACAATATATACCAACGCCACATTTTATTCGTACATCTAATTAAATTAACTTGAAAACGCATTTGAATATTTAAACGGTAGGTTCTAGTGGGTTAATACGAGTTTTTCCATAAATAAGAAGCATATCGTGATATTTGCATACTGAATATATTTTGGTGTTAATAGAACTCATATAGATGCACTGACACACTAAAATAATATTTGTCGTCATTTTGATATACAATTTTTTGTCATGTGAATATTGAAACGTTGCTGTATCGTTCGTGTTTGATGTAGGGCGTGATATTAATATAAAAAAAAATGTTTTATCAATGTTCATTAGGTTATTTGAAGTTTATTCGTTAGATAATAATTAAGTAATACTTCGCAAATATGCTTTTACATATATTTGCTTAAAATGTTAATTTTTATCACAGCTTTTCGATAGGTGATTTAATCAATTTGCAATGTAAATATACATATACGTACGTATGTTATTATTGTATTTTTTTTTCTTATGTACTGCTAATTATTAATACCCCTGAGCAATAAATATGTTATAAAATATGAAATATAATATGCAGCCTATCCATATGACAACTCTAACACAAAAATAAATATTTATGGAGACTCAAACATAAAGATTGACTTAATGGAAATAAGCTTCTCATTCTCTGAAAGGAAATTAGTCAAGCCCGACGAAGAAGGGTCTTTTTTTATAAATAACCGAAATAAATAACCGTGACTGTTCCGAATACCCATCTACCTGTTCCAAATTGACATTTTCTTTGAAGGTGTCCCGCCCTATAATTACCGTCGCTATTAAATGTACATCAAAATGATTATTTTCTAGTTTCGAGTTCACACAGAGAAAGAGAGAGAGAAGGAGAGAATGGGGCCCCTGGTAACCGCCGCGCTTCGTGTTTGTTTCAAAAAGAATGACAAACAAAAAGAAATTAAGAAGCATTTTTGCGGTTTTGTTTCCGTTTGCATCCGTAATGGACGATCGGGTACAACAAAGCCGCGAGAAAATTACAAAGGCTTGAGGTTTTTTATTCTCCGTTGAGAATTTGCCCTGAAACAAAAAAAGAGGACGGTGGTTATCTAATTACTGGGAAATTCTAGCTAATGAATCTTATAGGATATTTGATATAGTGACTAATCAACTAAGAGCTGATTATTAATTATGCTATAAGGAATATCAATTAAAATTTGCAATAACAGGCTGTTGAAAACAATAGATAATGCATCAATATGGAAAAGATGAAGAACAGTCTATGAAAACAATAAATATAGTATTTTTTTCAGTGCAGCATCGTTAAAAAGTATGCATTTTTTTCAAACAGTAGCTAATATCATGTATAACAAGCAAAGCTACCATAGATTAAGGACATATACCCATAACTAATCAAAGCCCTTCCGGGGGCCAACCAAATACAGTATAAACATGAGCCAAAAAAGCGAACTTAAAAACTAAGCTGATATAATATAAAATATTTGACTGCCTCCTTCAGTCTGTACTCTTGAAAGTAAGTTGAAATTTCCAGATACCTACTGCATCGACATTTTTTTCTTATTTAAGGAATCTTTCTTTCCGATATTGAAATAGTAGCAGTTTAAAATTTCTAATTTCTTAATATGACATATAAAAACATCATACTTCATTAGAATCAACACTTCACAGAACCACAACTTCACAGTGCCACTTCCAATTTTTCCAACATACTAAAAAATATAAAAGGGTGAAAAAATGTTATTTATAGGCTGATTATGGGATTTTTACGCAAATAGCGTATTTTTTTCATATCAGTCTGAGTAGTGGAGATTTAAAAAATAATATAATAAATAAAACAAAAGTATAAATTTAAGTTTTATTGTTAATAAACATTTTTAAAGGTTCAGTTAGATAGGTTATGCTTAAAATAAAAATAAATAATTTGAAACATTTTAAATAATTATTAAACAGTTAGTACTTAATTAATGTGGCCTTTGAATTTGAAGTTTCTTTACTAAGTCACCTATATTAGGATTAGTTCTTAAAGATACTAACAAAATTAGAATTTCCAAAATTCAATATATTTTGGATCACATGCAGTGGAAATAAGTACGTTATATTTGCGTTTCAGTGTAGTATGGTACTGTAGGTCAATAATATCGATTTGGATTTCAGGTGGGTAATAGTTAACGTCTTGCAGATAAATTGAAAAAGGATTTGTAAAAAGATCAGCATTTTTTTTATCATCTTGAAAATCATCAAACCTAGCCCCGAACGAAGCTTGCAAAATGGATATTAAATTTTTAAATCTATCAAAGTTTGGAGTATTATTGACTTTGGTAGCTAGTTCATGCATTAATGTGTCAAATGTGTCAATCTTTTTTCTCCGAAATCGATACAAAAAACCAAAAGTTTGCTTACAAAAGAAGATATATCACCAACTAGGATAGGAAAAATACAATATTTTCCTTGTAATTTTAAATTTAAATTATTTGAATATCCCATAATATCGGTGAGAAAAGCTAAATCCCATAGCCAATCTTCATTCTTGAATAGCAAGGACTCGCTGGGCAGTTTATTGTTTTCTTCCAGATATTTTAAAACACACTCCCTTAAATTAAATCCAAAATCTCGCCAGTGCACTTCCTTTGGAAATGGAAGGAGTAACTCGCCATTCTCTTCCGTTTCTTCCAGGAAAAGCTCACGAAATCGTCGTCGACTCAGAGGTCAAGCTCGTATTTTATTGATACAATACGCTACAGGGTCAACAATAGAAGATAGGTTTAAGTCCTTGGCACAAAGAGTTTCTTGATGGATAATATAATTGTACTTTTATCCTGCTAACCAAACAAGGTGCTTTGTCCACTCTACTTCGTTAACTTCAATTACATTATTAAGTTCTTTAAAAATGTCCTCATCTGTAGTTAAAACTAGTTGGCGAAAATCAAGAAGTTTTTCCAGAATATCAAAATCGTTCGTGTTATGCACAAATATGCTTAACTGCGCATTATCTGTGATATTACATCTTTAATCTAGAGTTAATGAAAAGTATTTGAAATAATGTAGTCCAAAGACAATTTGTATGCCCACTTCCTGGCCCATGTTATCTATACGACGCATGACGGTATTTCTAGACAAAGCTATTTCATCAACCATATTTTTGACGTTTATATCACCGAAATTTTGAGCAAATATTAAAAGGCTATTTTTTATTATCTCCTCTCCGCCAGAAAATGGTTTTTTCTTGCGGGCTAACAACAGAGAAAATTCATACGAGGTCTTCACCATAGTTTCCATTGTGTCATTTCGCTTATGGTAGGAATTGTTACCCGGCTAAAGATTTAATTTTTTTATTAATAAACTCTGCTTGCAAGTGTGATCCGACAGTATATTTACTGTTGAAATCACTATGCAGTTATTTCAAATGATGTTCAGGTTAATTTTTTTCAGCACTGCTACACAAAATCCACATATCAAACAAACAGGCATGGAAATATTTTGTGCGTAAACAAAAATTGTTCCTCTCGGTTTTAAAATCACGAATTTGCAATATCTTCTTTATATTTGCTTTTCGATGTCGAAGGTTAACTCATGGACATAGTGAAAATATAATTTTTAAAACAAGGACGCTCGACGCCAAAATCTGAAAATAATTTTAAAAAAGTTTAACGTCTTAATTGCGAGTTAAAATCAATGGTTCCAGACAACTAGACTGTCGCACTCGCTCTCGCTAGAGGACAGACAACCATAGCAAGATACAATCACCGCTACAGCACTGCCGTTTTCCGGCGCTGTTGTACTTAATAGCTTATGAGTGGAGTTTTTATGGGTTTTGATAACGTTTTTCAATAAGTTTTTGTGTGCCATTGCTAAAACCCCTCCGTGTCACACTATGGCACGCATGCCGCGGGTTTGTCACCCCTGGGCTAGATCCTTAAACAATTGTTTGAGTTCGAA
The DNA here is from genome assembly GCA_031761425.1 of Cosmopolites sordidus. NCBI lineage: Eukaryota > Metazoa > Arthropoda > Insecta > Coleoptera > Curculionidae > Cosmopolites > Cosmopolites sordidus. Next base: position 6,809 of record JARFXV010000063.1, on the reverse strand, counting down.
CTTATACCTGATCTTCCAAATTCTATTGCCATTTACAGCACCACAAATTCTTCTGACTGCTCTTCTTGCAAATACTGCAAGCACCTTTTCTGTATTCTTTGTGAGGATTCATTTCTCGTAGCCATAAGTGATTTAGTGGTGAATAAGAATAGATCCTAACTTTCGTGTTCCTTTGAATAAGTTTAGATCTTAGAAATGAATGCGAGAAACAAGTAAATTTTTTACTATTCATAATACAATTTCTGATATCTCCTGAAATGTCGTTTTCGTCAGATACGTAAATTCCTTCACAACTTCAATATTGTCATATTTATTATCCAGTTCTGCTTTCTTCTTGGATAGGTCCTTTTTTCCATCATCATCATCATCATCTCTGGCTTTACAACCGTTACGGGGTCTACCTGTCGTAGATTGTCGCACTATAGATTCCTGTTCTTGGGTTTTGTTTTCAAATTTGTTATTTTGAGTGTCTCCATCTCGCCCAATACTTGGTCCAAAAAACGTAACTTAGGTGTTCCTTTGCGTCTTTTACCTATTGAGACTATTACTGAGCGGGGTTATTGTCACTGGATCTTTCAACATGGCCTATCCATCTTTGCCTTCTCATTTTGACAAAGGTAACTTTATCGGTGTCCTGTTATTCTCTATATAGTGCATCGTTATATTATCTATGTCATCCAGTTCTCTTGGATTGCTTGATTTTTCATCACCTTTGTTTTGTCTATGTTTATTTCTAGACCGGTTCTTCTGATTTTTATCTTTATTTCATCATGTGTCTTTTTTAATAATATTTTTGATCGTGTTATTACGCTTAGATAATCTGCATATCATTTTCTTTATTTATCATTGTTTTATTTAGGTTTATGTCTGTTTCGCTGGTAACTTTGTTCAATACTATCTTAAACAGAACTGGTGCCAATCCATTGCCCTGTCGCAAACCTTTTCCGATCTGAAATTTTACGGTGGTGTGTTATTGGATTTGTACTACTAGGAATTAAGCATCGTCATCTGGTTTAATCCAATGGGCTTAGTTGGTATTACCATTTCCTCCATGGCTTCGTCTACTACTACTCTTTGTAGGCAGTCGTATGCCTGCCTGAAATCTATGAACATCTGGAATAAAGGAGTAAATGCTCCCTGCAGTTTTCTGAGGGACTAAAAACAATTGATTTATTGTTGAACGTACCCTTTAAAACCCTGCCTAATATTCGCCTATACGTTCTTCGATATATGGTACTCTGTTATATGGCATATCTAATATTTCTTAAGAAGATCCAAATCATAATATCATAAATTTCATAAGATACAAATTTATCAATTGGTTAATAGGGACCATTAGAGAACGATGATCAATGGTTACTTAATTCCGAATTAGTATGGGATTGATCTGGAGAAGATATGGTTACAACAGGATGACTTCACATGTCATACAGCCAACGCAACAAACGGTTTATTGAGGGGACAATTAACTGAGAAAATTACTTCGAGGAACGGACTTGTTAATATAATTGGCTACAAGTTCATGTAATTTAACACTTTTAGATTATTTTCTTTAGGGTTATGTTAAATTTTTGGTCTATGCGCAAAACTAGCAACTGTTGACAACTTGAAAGACAATATAACTCACATAATTGCGGACATAAGATCCCAATTCCCAATTGCAGAAGTAGTCGCGGTGGATATTTGTCCCAAATTGTTTTCAAACGTTAATACCAACGACGAAGTATTAGTCGTCGAAACACTATCGAGTAAATGCTTTGGAAAACATTAGCGAAACTGTCCACCACCAGTGGTCACACTGTCCACCATTCAGCTCACACGGATACTCGAGAAATTATCGTTACATTTCACACCTGTGCAAACATTCGTCGATATATATATATATATATATATATATATATATATATATATATATATATATATATATATATATATATATATATATAAAGGGATCAAAAAATAATTCGCATATCTAATATTTCTTACGTTAAATATAATAAACTCGAAATATTTTTCTTTAAACTATTTTATTACAAAATATATCAATACAAATTCAAATAATATGAACAATGCAATATAATTTTCAATGTGTCGTTAAACAAACATAACAACCAATTTTATAATGCCAAAAAAATATTGGTACAGCCATTTTTTTGTTATTTTCAAAGTATTTTGTTTAAATAATTAAAACACTTTAATGTTTGGTCATCATTCCATTACTAGCAATTATTGCTTGTCGTCTTTTTTGTATCAAGGAAACAAAGATTCAGAGGTATTTCAGGCCTATTTTTTCCCCTTCCCCAATTCTTTTTTAACACATTTTTTCGATTAATTTTTTTTTTTCACTTTCAGGCCTCACCAGAAATGTTCAATTAGATATTTATTCAGAGACTGAGGGATATTTTTAATTGTTTAGCAACTTTATACAATACATCCATTTTTTGTATTGTTATAAATATGCTTAGGATCGTTATCTTACTGGAATATAAACGTATCCTTAAGCTTCAGATTTTCAGCGCTGGTACGTAGAGTATGAAGCATTAATTAAGCATACTTTTTCAATATCATTCCAAACTGTACAACCCTAAATAAATACATTGCCACCACCATGTTTCACGATAGGTTTAACGTTCCTCGATTGAAATTCCATATTCGGTTTCTGCCTAACAAGCCTCTATTCATCTGAACTGAAAATATTTTTAGTCTCGTCTGAAAATACACCATTTTTCTAAAAGTTCATCTAAAATAAATAAAGTCGATAAAATAAAATCTGAAAATGAATGTTTAGCTTTGTTTACATCCGTAGCATTAATGGACGATCAGGTAGGACAAAGCAGCGAGAAAATTGCACAAGCCTCAGGTTATTTAATACTCCGACGAGAATTTATCCTGAAAAAGTCGGTGGTTATCTAATTACTGGGAAATTCTAGCTAATGAATCTTGTACGAGATTTGATACAGTCACTAATCAACCAAGAATTGATTGTTTATTATACTAAAGAGAATATTAACTAAAAATTGTAATAACGGGTTGCAGGAGATAATTACAGATAATGAGTATATATGAAAATGGGAAAAAAGGAGAGTGAGTTTCATCCTTATTTATAGAGAATTTTCTAATAAGACACTTTTAATAGATTTTCTAATGTTCCTATTAATATATCTATATTTTATTAATTTGGAAGTCAGAATGAATGATATGTATCAAGGTCATGAATAACATAATCAGTCATGATATTCACCTAGAGAAAGGATGTTGGATGGTAAAGTTGATAGACTTTATTTAATAAATTTCAAATTACTACAATTAAAGAAGAGTTTGTTCATCTGCTATTCTGTAAAATATTTTTTTATATAATAGTACTAATAATGATTTATATATATATATATATATATATATATATATATATATATATATATATATATATATATATATATATATATATATATATTATATATCATCATCATCATCAACAATCACATTATCATCATCATCAATCCACTGCAGGATAAAGACCTCTTCAGCATGCTCAATATACTTGATAATATCATGAGTCCATCGTGTTTTCGGGGGAAAAAAAAATAGGACTACACATCGAGAATTTGGAGGATACACACGTGGTCTCTAGCTCCCGAAAAGTGAGGTTAAGTGCAAGTAAACGTTTAGTGTCGTTTTTGTGAAATTGTGAATTAGTGCCTTTCGCGATGAGCAAAAACTACAGAAACAATTACCTAAAGCAGGTAAGACGCGTGCTACACATACGATGATTTAGTGCGCTGCCATGCCGAATGTTTGGAGTATCACAGAGATGCTCTAGCTAGTCTCAATAATCAACTTATGGAGGCCAATACAAGAAACACAGTGCTTCTCGCTAAGAAGCTTACACGGCAATCCATAATTGACAAATGGACAGTAAACATCCAAAGAGCTGGTGGAAGAATCAGTGCCGATGGTACTGTAACTTTTCCTACGGCTCCGAAAAAAGAAAAAGGTCAACAAAACTTAGTCTCACAACAAACCACCAATACCCAGTCGGGCCGAAGTGGATAAGAAGGAGGCTCCAAGAAAGCCACCGCAGAAGAAGGATTCCAACAGGTTTCCTCCAAAACAAAAAAGAAGAAAGGACAACCAGCAGCACGGGCTCCTGAGGTAAGCCATCCCCAGTCAGCACCGACTGCTCCTTCCTCCTCAAAGGCTGAAACCGAAAAGCAACCTGCGCCGTCCACGACGGAAAAACCAATAAAAAAGCCAGAACTAAAATCTGACGACAAAAAAACGGCAGCTATTATCCTGACGGATAAAGCTAAATTTCTGGAGGTAATGAACCTCTTGAAGCAAAACAAAGTGGCGATCGGGCCAGCCATTACAAAGCCAAACGGGGTCTTAGTACCCCCGGAGACTGAAAAGGACCGAGAAGCCGTTTGCAAACTGCTCGATGAAAAGAGTTATGCCTACGACACACCAAAATCGAATAAGAAATTTCTACGAGTCTTACTAAAAGGCATACTGGAAACAATCAAAACCGAAGTAATCGAAAAAGAACTCCAAGAAATGGGGATCCAACCAACCAAAGTAACCAGATGGCTAACCAAAGAAAAGAAACCCATTCCAACCTTGCGGTCCGATTCCGAAGCAGAAAAGAAAACATTTTTCATCAACTTGAATAAAGATGATTATGTTTTCCAAAAGGTTTACTAAATCGTCACCCCAGGGCTAGATAGAAGCCCCCAAAACATAACCAAGGGCTTGCGAAAAGCCCCCAAAAACCAAGGGCAAGCATACATCTTTCCATTCCCCTCTGTGCTATTCGAAGTTTTTGAACTGACTGTGATGTGAGTGTCCAGGTTTCACTTCCGTATATCATAGCGGGCAGGGCACACTGATCAAAGACTTTTCTTTTCAGACAAAGTGGAAGTTTGCTCTGAAACACTATGTTGAGCCTGCCAAATGCCTGCCAGCCACATTTAACGCGTCGTTCCACCTCCCGGACGGTGTCCCCTTCCATTGAAACCCTTTGCCCAAGATATATACAGTGATCCACAACTTCCAAATCCGTTCCTAAAATAGAAATCCTTTTGCCGTCAGCAAATTTATTGAATATGACCTGACTCTTCTTCTGGTTTATTTTCAAGCCAAATGGTTCCCCAGCCCTTTGCAATTATTGTACGTATCTTTGCAGCTCATCTCGGTCTTGTGAAAGAAGAACAATATCATCTGCGAATCTAAGATGATTTAAGTACGCACCATTAATCCTTATTCCATCTTGTTCCCAATTCAGCTTACGGAACACTTCTTCCAGGCAGGTTGAGAAAAGAAGAGGCGATATTGCGTCCCCCTGCCGTACGCCCCGCTCTACATTTATTCCCACCTCAATATATATATATATATATATATATATATATATATATATATATATATATATATATATATATAAGATTTAACATAACCCTAAAGAAAATTATCTAAAAGGGTTAAATGTCATGACCTAGGTGACCAATTATATTAATGAGTGACACTTTCTTCGGAACGCACAGTTTTTTATCTTGTTTTTATTTTAATATAAAGCAGCCTGAAATGCTTTGGGAATTTGTCGATAATTCGGCGAATACATAGTTCGGTTGGGCGATTATGTGCACCAAGATATTTACGAAGTGCTCTACAAGTCGTAGAGTCTAAAGTGCTCTACAAGTGGTCGTCTAAAGCGAAGTCGATTATGGTTGGCACCTTTTATATATTGGTGGATTTTTATACTCATTTATGAAAAACATTTGTTCATCGCAGCTGAGGAGATGCAATATGTGGCTGTTATAATATATTACAAGCAAAGTATCCCGACCTTGATTTGTTTGGTTCAAAATTGGGCACTTTCAAGGAGAAAGTGTGAGACTATTTAAACTATATAAAAAGTGATTTCTTTAGTGAGTCCGAACTTTCGATAGGGGTCACTGTCAATAATCATGGTAAATGTCGTCATAGCAATCATCATGGCACATTAAATGTCTGGAAAATTACCATGAAACGTGTAACATCCGAGCAACGCTTACAAATTGTCGAAATTTATGATCAAAATCAGTGTACGCCAAACTTGTAGAGCACTTCGTAAATATCTTGGTGCACATAATCGCCCAACCGAACTATGTATTTGCCAAATTATCGACAAATTCCCAAAGCATTTCAGGCTGCTTTATATTAAAATAAAAACAAGATAAAAACTGTGCGTTCCGAAGAAAGTGTCACTCATTAATATAATTGGTCACCTAGGTCATGACATTTAACCCTTTTAGATAATTTTCTTTAGGGTTATGTTAAATCTTATATATATATATATATATATATATATATATATATATATATATATATATATATATATATATATATATATATATATATTGAGGTGGGAATAAATGTAGAGCGGGGCGTACGGCAGGGGGACGCAATATCGCCTCTTCTTTTCTCAACCTGCCTGGAAGAAGTGTTCCGTAAGCTGAATTGGGAACAAGATGGAATAAGGATTAATGGTGCGTACTTAAATCATCTTAGATTCGCAGATGATATTGTTCTTCTTTCACAAGACCGAGATGAGCTGCAAAGACACGTACAATAATTGCAAAGGGCTGGGGAACCATTTGGCTTGAAAATAAACCAGAAGAAGAGTCAGGTCATATTCAATAAATTTGCTGACGGCAAAAGGATTTCTATTTTAGGAACGGATTTGGAAGTTGTGGATCACTGTATATATCTTGGGCAAAGGGTTTCAATGGAAGGGGACACCGTCCGGGAGGTGGAACGACGCGTTAAATGTGGCTGGC